>OZ010797.1:10679040-11006040 GCA_963932465.1 Maratus speciosus
ATATATATGTAATAGGAGCTTAGACAAATTAATATAAGAATTGAAAAGGTGATATTTGATTTAGTCAATTTTATAAATTTTAATACAGAAGACTCAAATCTGCACAGCTTGGGACCAGTGGTTGTGGTCACTACGTTGTTTGGGTCACTACAACGTTTACATTTTGTAAACAGTAGTTATAATGAATGCTTACAATAAAATAAATAATGGTAAAATAATAAAGTAAATAAATAAAGTAAAATAATAAAAATTAAGTTAATTATAAAAATGATTAAATTATTAAAAGCAAAGCCTGCTAAATAATAAGGCATAAAGATGCGATAAATTTTTCTTGAATTATTCAATAAAACTTGCCTTATAAAGGTATACTACCAGGTAATTCACATCAAAATCCTAAATAAGGAAGTTGTTTTATTTCAAGTTTAGCAAGACTTTAAATGACTAAAAAAGCTTGATGAACACATATATATACTTGGTAAAAAGATTGTGTTCACCAGTGATATCAGCAATATCAAATTTTTTCAGAAATAAATTTACACTTTGTTAATAAAAAAGATTGAGTTCAGTCATAGTTACAAGAATTACACATTAAAATGCTTACAGAATGATATAAAAATAAAAAGCCTCTATTTTTTTTCATATATTTGAACCGAAAGTTTCATTGTTTACATCTACAATGATGTGCGGATTTTAGAGTTTTGAGGGAGCATTTATAGCTAACATTTTTGTTTTCTATCAGTTACAAAAAACTTTTAAGCTCATTTTATGGTACATTAAACAAAAAAGAACAGAATGATCAGTAAATATATTGATATTCAGCATGGAGAATTATATTATACTGAATCAAACCAAATCATCATATTCTATATATAAAAAAAATCTTAAAACAATTAAATAAAAACATAGACAAAAAGAAAAAACAACAGATAAAGATTAGAAGAGGCATTCATAAACACATACAACCTTTCTTACAAATCTTTGCTGTGGTGGGGCTTTATATCTGTAACCATGATGGACAGAAAAAAAAGAGCTCCTCTTTAACATGATGGCCAAAAAATACTATTTTTTCTTTCTTTTTTTTAGAATTTTTTTTATTTTTTTTTGAATTTTTTTTTTCAGATTTTTTTTCTTTCTTTTTTTTTAGATTTTTTTAGATTTTTTTTTTCTTTCGTTTTTTTTTAGATTTTTTTTTTCTTTCTTTTTTTTTTAGATTTTTTTTTTTTTTTGTCAATAACAAGAAATAATGACTGACATGCTACAGGCTCAACAAAAAAAAAGGCTGAACTTTTACGATTTGTTGACAAAATTGATGTTTTTTCTTTCTTACAATTTAACAAAATTCGCATTTTATCCACGATTCTATGATGAAATTTGTGCTTTTGTAACCTTTCGACAAAATTTACGCCTTTTCTGCGATTCTTTAGCGAAATTAATGTTTTTTCTGAGATTTGACAAAATACACGTTTAATGTAATCATTTGACGAAATATGCTTTTTTCCTGCGATCATTTCACGAAATATGCGTTTCCCCGTGATCGTTTGACGAAATTCACGTTTTTCCAGAACATTTGACAAAATCAGTGTTTTTCCCTTGATCATTTGACGAAAATTTTGTTTTTCCGCAGTTCTTTGACAAAAATTGCATTTCTTCGCGATCTTTGACGAAAATCACATTTTCCATGATACTTTGACGAAAATCGTGTTTTTCCGCAATCCTTTACTGAAATTATTGCTTTCCCCGTAATCTTCCAGCTAAAGCAGATGATAGTTGTGTGCACTTGGCTGTGTTTTCATGCTAGTCATTTCGATACGTAGACTAAATGTGCCACAGGAAAATACTCGTGTGTTTGTTGTATTTCGTCCGATACCACTAGCTCTTCCTTAAAAACATAAACAAATTTTAATGCAGATTTGCATCAATCACAGGGAGGATAAAATTTTCAGTGCCGAAAAAGCAGAATACCGCGTTTTAGCAGAAAAGTAGCATGTTTAATGAGGATGTAAGAAACCCTTCTTTTCAACCCTACAAAAAAAGCTTATGCCACCCATGAGACTAGCAAACATAAATGAAAAGACATAATAGGGGATTTTAAATAAGATCATTGCTGGACTCTCGGGTGCTGACCCTGGGAGAAATAATTAATATTAGAAGTCCTGACTATCAATGCTATTATCAACGACGAATTTAATGTTAAAATTTGTTTATTTCCTCAATAGCTATTTGTTTCACTTCTTCATGAGTGGGGAAGATGTCATTCATTTCAGCATTTCAAATATTTCAGCAGAGTTTAGCTTTGCATTATCCTCTGTCGGTGGGGAATGTTTCAAATCCCTAGGAAGAGAGACAGGGTTACTTTTCAAAGTACAATCATTGGATATCTTTCATAGACTAGGACATGGATTAGATGTGTTGCGTTCATTGTTTGATGTTTTGCTTTAAACAATGAACACAGACATCATAATGGGAAAATCCAGACATATGTTTGAAGAACATAACAAGGGAGGCATAAATTGAATTGGAATCTATGAGATTCCACATTAGTTTTGCATATTTCCTGATGCAATGCCATGAGATGATCCAATTGTTCCGCCTATCCCAGGACCTGAGAAGCCCAACAATGATCATGTCACAAGTCAGAAATAAATAAAAAGTCATAATCAGGATAAAGGACACAAGATGCCAAGTCATGACCACAGCAACAACAAAAATAAACAAAAAGACACAGATCGGTAGAAGAGGCAGTTACTGCTACTCCGAATAACACTATGCAAACTGTTTGGGGTTCACAATAAAGTTGTCATTAATAATAAGAGTAAAGTTAAAAAAATTAACATTTTTTTTTACTTCACTTTTAAAACCCTTTCAATCACCTGAGTGGAAAAATGGTACTTTATTTTTAAGATGAGGAATAGAAAAGATTTTTGCTAGTAAGAGGAAATTTTCTCAAGAACTTATTTTGCAATTTCTACAATGTTTATACTTAATGTCCCAGTAGCAGAAAATTCTCCAAGAGTGTGCGACAGATATTTCAGGGACAAAAAATATCTGCAGGTAAAATATTTTTACAATTGAAGCGTTAATTAATTAAACAATCACTTTCCTGTAGCGTTTTTATGCATTTTATAAATTTTTTTTATAATAATCTTAAGGGTTTGTATTAAATAATAAAGAACAGAACATAATATAAAGCAAAATAAAGGTTCGAAGAAAAAGAATCTGCAAAAGAGAAAAGAAAGTCTGCGCCACCCATCTCGAACTTTCTGCTACCGGGCTTAATGTTATATTTACTTAATTAAACCAAAGATCTATTAAACCCACATAAAACAGCAAATATATTTCCTATTTAGATGACATTTCTCCCCCTCCCACCCACCCCCAATGCTGATACAAGTAACTCATGAAGCATATATTATTGCGTTCAATACTGTGAAATATTACTTAAAATTCTAGCTCAACAAAATCCATTTAATATTAGCCAAGTTACACAATTATCACTTACTAAATATGATTTTAAATCAAAATGTTTTAGTTTTAGTACGTAAAAGCGTTCTCCCCCAAAGCAAAAGGGGGATTAAGACCAATAAAAGCCATTGCATGTTTTGTAAATTATTTTAATAACAGTAAGGGAGAAACAATTCTTAAAGCATTCTTCTGGCAAACTATTTACTGTTTCATACGCACAAGCATTATCTAAATTAAGGGCAAATTAACTTTTTAATAACACTCATTAAAAAAGAAATGTGCCAGGCCTGGCCTTTATAGTCTTCTTTAGGTCCAAAGAACACACGCTACACTTTTAAGGTGGGAAGTGATGCATATTATATTATACATTTGCTACTGAGAAATAATGCTTTAATTATATTTTAACTCAACAAAATGCATTTAATATTAGCTAAGCAATAAAATTTTTTGCAGAAAAGTATGGTTTAAAAGTAAATTGCTTCAGTATGTAAAAGTCAATAAAAGATTTAAAAAATATATATATATATATAAAAAAGGGGGAGGGGGGAAAGGTAATAAGAACAATTCAATAATGGCCATATTTCATAAATTATTTTAACCAGCTTTTTTTTGCAAAGCTGTAATAAAAAGAAAGATATTTGCTTGTTTTAAAATGACTATTTTATATTTAATAACCATGCTTGCTAACCTTTAAAAAGATATATACAGTGAAACCCCGATTTAACGTTTTTCAAGGGACCATAAAGAAATGACATTATATGCAGGAAACCGTTAAATCGGGGCAAAACAAACATAAAAAGTTGAGCATAAAATAAAGACTACTTTCGGTAAAAACCTTTTATTTCTTCATTTAGAATGGCCTAGACACCAGTTAAATAAATTGTACTTTTTACTTTACATTTGCAACCTGTTTTCAGTAGCTAAATCATAAATCTCATTCTGAACGTACATGAGTTTTTTGAAAGTTTTTCTCTGGGCCTTATCTATTTCAAAGCATAAATGATTTCTTTCGCAGAAGTAATTAGAGCTCCTCATCAACATCTTCATCAATATCAGAACTATTCCATTCCGAGTTTATAAAATGCCTTGAGGTCGGAATTTCTGATGCCACAAAGGATACATTGTGTCTCTTTTTTTAAAAAAACTGTCTAACCATTTGAAACTGCGATTCCTTAAATTACCATGTTAGAGGTAATTTCTGTTGCTTTCTCTTTCAAAACGGCACCATTTAAAGGAATGTTTTTTAAACCACTGGAAAAGGAAATCCCCCCCCCCCCACAGTTCTTCAAACGGCAAAGATTTTGCATCTTATTTTAGCAAGTTTTCCCATCTCACTCAAATTTAGCTTCATTAAATCTACTCAGTTTAAACATGTTTGCAAAGTTAAATAGGGAATTCTAATTAAACTAGCAAAACCAGCTTTACTATCATTGTAATCTTTGGCATTCCTACTGATTTCCGTTTTTTTCAGCGAAGAAAATCGCTTTCTTTTTGACGCCTTATTTTAAAGTCTAAAGTTAACTGAAATTCTCTAACGATTGCTTATAAGCTCTGTTCCATTAAAGAAAGCAAAATCAAATTAGATAAAAGGGGATAAAATTCAAATGGAACAGAGGGGGGATTTCTAATATTGAGGTATCTGCAGTTGGTTAAAAAGGACAAAGGGAAGGGACATTTTAAGTTTCGCACCTATGGAAAAGAAAGTTTTTTAATTACAATTTCTGGCTATTTTAGGAAAATTTCATTGTGTTTTTGCCGCTGAAAAAACATTAAATGCGGAAAATAATTCAAAATGATAATGTTAAATCTGGGATTTTTTAACATTACAAGAATAGGAAAATAATTACTACTAAAGAAAACTTATGTTATATGCAGGAAATCATTAAATACAGGTTACGTTAAATCGGGGTTTCACTGTATATATATATTGAGCCAGAAATTTTACTTATTGCTTAAAATAAAGTAGATTTCAAATGTGCTATCACATAGAAGGAAAACATTTAATTAAACACATTGCCTGTTACAAAAAATGTTTTTCCAATTTTAAAAAAGCTATAAGGATGACAAGTATGGATAATCAATTAAACAGTTTCTTTTTAAATAATTGTCAAAAGGGCAGAATATCATTTTAAACTAACAAATGTACAGATATAATACACTTAAGCTAAATGACGTAATGGTAACGCCACAAAATCTGTTTTATATGGTAAAAGTACCATTTTACATTTAACATCAGAAACTTTATACTTTCTTTTTTTTTACTCATGTTTTTAACTTTATAAATTGATATTATACTTGACTTGAATGGCTTGGTGAAAAAATCTTGCTTTACAATGAATTCTGACCCAATAACTTATGGTATCCTTTCTTCTTTAATAAAACTTGATGCTATTACAACTTTATCATTATTTAGTAGAACACAAAAATCCTTTGATTTATCACTTAACTTATAAGATGGGCAAGTTATTTGTGAGTAATTTGTTCCATTAATCCCATCTTTAATAAATTTATTTCTGAACATACTTCTTTGTTTATAACGTTTAGTAACAATATGTTTTCGTTCAAATGCCCTTTTGCAGACTTGTTGCAAGGGCTGGTTTGATTTAGAAAGCATTCGCTTCAGTTCCTGTAAATAATTTTCAAAAGGAAAAGCACTAAATGTATCTAAAGGACCTAAGTTCTTAACATCTTCATTTAAATGGATGAGTGAATGCATGTTATAAGTTAGAATTTCCGAACCATAATACCTGGCTGCATTTTTTACAAATTTTGTCAAAAATGTTTGAGCTGTGTCATTCAAAGTCAAGTATAAATCAGGGCTCGAAAAAATTGCAATACCACAGCTAAGAAGAAGAAAATGCCTATACAAATCTTTACTTAAGACTAATTTTAAGTACACTGGTCCAAGATAAAAGAGAAATTGCCTTAATTCTGTAGCTTTCCAATAATCCAATTCAATAAGACTTCGAGGTTTTCGATTAAATTCTGATGGCCAGTGTTTATGAGTATTGATAAGATGTGTGCTTAAGGTAATTATATCACATGATGACATTCTGCCCTTTCTAGACTTTGCTTTCCCAACCCAAGAATGTAAAAGGCGGCGCATAACTCCGAGACATACTAAGTGCATGTAATCATGCGGGAAAGTAGAAATCAAATCAATATTTAAATCTAATAAGGGTGTTTCCTTTTTATGGTGGTCAGGATTTTCTTGTGCTCGGAATGACAAGTTTGTACGAAGAGGTGCATCAGTTTCCGGAAAAGTTTGAACTTTATTCACTCCTTTACTCAACTTTATTCAACTCCTTTCTGAACACATTTATCACACCCATAGTAACCTGTGTGGCCTTTGATGCCTTTTACAAAAGCTTTAGCAGGAGCATTGCATATGAAGCATCGAATTTTAATGGCATATGTTTTCTCCATAAATTTAATGCCATCTTTCTCTAACTCATTAAATTCAGAAACAACAGATGTAAAGAACTCGTGTACAGGAGGTTTTGTTTTTCCATGATATAGTGATATCAAAAAAGGTTTCTTCTCTGGATCCTCTTCTAAATTTGCCGAAATTGGCCAAAACTGATCATTCAAACTTTTATGAAGAGGTAAACCATCAACATTTATGTTTAAATGCAGTGTACTTACGAGTTCTAATGGAACAGTTTCAAGTTTACTGCACAACATTTCAGAAATAACAAAATTGTGGTAGAGCCCTTTTCCCATGTCAGATACTTCTACATTCCTAGGGGTGCCTAACAAAGTTCTAACATCTTTTGGCAAATGAGGAAACCAATGACGTAGACCTTTAAGCAAACTTGTCAATGCACTTTTAGGCAAAAATTTAACACCGTGAAACCACTCGCGTAAAAAATCGCCAATATCTACAGCATTTTCAACCTGATCAGAATATGAACTGTCTGAATTAATGCTGCTATCGCTGAAATAGTTATCAGAATCGGAAGAAAAATCAGAAAAATCTGCATTAGAAAAGAATTCATCTGAAGAATCCGAAATCGTTGGAATAAATGATTCAGATACTGGAACATCATCCTCGTAATTATCGGAGGAATCTTCAGTTGACAGTTCAGATTCCGAAAAAGTTAATGATGTGTTATTCTGAAGCTTAGATATGGGCGATTGAAAGTAATTTTCACTAGATAAATGTGCTGAAGACATACATTGTAATTTCGGAAAAATATCCGCACTTTTAGCTTTGATGAGGATTTCTTTAGAATCGTCATTCAATTTTGAGTTTACACGCCGCCTTTTTTTAACACGTGGGAGGGTACCGTCAGAATCCATAATTAACAAAAATGAAACATCAGAATAAATAAATAATATAATAATTCAGAATAAAAGGAAAGATCTCACCTGGTTAAATTTTCCATTTCAGCCTTCCGGGTAAAATTCATTCTCTAATGGGGAAAAAGCACGTGTACTATGTCGAAATTGCTTCAGCGAGACGAGGCGTCAAGAGAGAAAGATATGGTAAACAAGAATAACCTTCCTGTATGTAAACACTTAACGGGAAGACGTACTAAATTTGGCGAGTTAACGCCTATACAAAATGAGTAATTTAGAAATCCATACGCAAAAACAGAGCTCGCTGTGGAAAGATCGAGGGAAAAATAAATATTTGGCGCAGTAAACACGCTTTCGTGGTCGAAGATCGGAAGAGAAAAGTTAACATCGCCTCATATTATTGGCTAGACAGACGTAAAACCTTGAAAATCTCATCAAACTGAAAACTTTCTTCATACAATTTATGAACGAGAGAACAAATATATTTATTATACGTTATTATTTCTCGTCTAATAAATACGTTATGCGAACATTTACATAACTAGCTTAACGCTATTATAATTAATTTTTTTGACAATCCATAGGTCAATTTATACATAATAATATTTGTTAGAGCTTAATAAATGGTTGGAGCTTTGTGAAATTAATCCTTTTTTTTTCAGGAGTTGGAAGCTTCAGTGTTTAAAAAAAATATTCATCTAATTCCCATCGTGGAGGGAAAGGTCGTGTCTCTTAAAATCTTTGAAAATAATAAGATACAATACTTAGAGAACAAATCGATTGGGCAGCGGGATGGGAGGGGCAGAGGATGGCAGTGATTTTTATTTATCCACGGACAGTTTTTGACAGCTTCAATTTCCAGTGAGGCGAATCTTTCTCCCCCACCCTACTTTTAAAAATATTAAAATGTAAACGAGAAATTTGAAAAGAACGCTCCCATAGATTTAACATTAGCTTGCGAGTTTTTTCGCGCGACTAGTGTAGGTTCATAAGAACTCGAAAACCAATCTTCATTTGACGTCCCATTCGCTTTTCTCTCGGACGCCCAGGGCACATCTGCCCCCTCTAGTTTCGGCCCTGACCCCCCCCCCTTTCCCTTATAATGAAAATCTTGTGTAACACCATATGTGTGTATGTGGGGGGGGGGGAGAGAAAGCAAAAACGTTTCTCTTTTTTGCTGTCAACTGCTAACATTTCTTGTTTGGAATTTATGTGAAAATTGATTGCTTTTTTATCATTTTTTTAGAAAAATTGAAAAAAAAAGAAAAAAATTATGAGTGCATCATAATAGTTTTTTATTTCACATATTATTACACTGATATTCTTCGGAGAAAAATTAGAAAAGTATTTCCAAAAAAAGAACGAAAACATATTTTAAAAAATGACTAAGATTAAATATTTTTATAAACAATAAATATCCCATTATATTACCCGCATCTATTTTGTTACAAAAATGAAAAAAAAAATATCGGAATATTTTATTAGTTTTAATTTCATACTGTCACAATGACTCTTCGAAGAAAATTTTGAAAAGTATAATATATACATATTACTTTTTAAAAAAATATTTAATATTCCGAACTGAACTAAAAAAAACAAAAAAAATGAATAAATTTAAATAAATTAAAAAAAAAATAAAATGACTGCGATTACATATTCCAAATTCAATAAATATTCTGTTTTTTCTCCAAATCAGTTTGTTAGAAAATGAGAAAAAAACAGGAATATTCTATAAATTTTTATTTCATATTATTACACTGATTCTTTTAAGAAAAAATGGATGTATTTCAAATATTTTATACATTTCAAACAAAAATCTATGAAAAAAAATCACTGGCTAACGAGTAAGTATTTCATTTTTGTTTCTTACGCATTTGTGTTTGTCAGAAAAATTGAATAAAGGTTGAAAATCATAACAGATTTTATTTCCCATTGCTACTAGAAAAATATTTATTTAACATTCCCCAAAAAACTTCGAACAAAACAAGGAAAAAAAAGAGCATCGGCTAAGATTAAATATTCCAAATTCGGACAGATGTTGGCAAATCTAATCGGTCCACTACCGGGCATCATATACCAGTCCAGCGCCATTTGCCGATATAAATCGCTTGCCGATATGTATCCAGAAGAGGACCGATAACAGCAACCGACATCCGAAAACGTACGGGTGGTTGTATCATTTGCCGGCACTGTACCAACTCTTGACCGACACTACTGTGCCGGTGCCGACATTTAACCGACAGTGCCGATCCGATCGTGTGCCAAAAGGTATGTGTTTGCTGGGCTATCTTAAAATTGTTTGATTCCCAAACGCCTTGTGAATTATTTGTTGGTGCATCAAGTCTTGGTAAGAGAAATTCTGAAATCGTGCATTCATCCAAATTAAGATATTACCACCCTCCTCAGAACCTTAAACTCTATCATGAATAAACCTCCATCTATCTCTTTTACGTTTCAATTTTTTTTTATTTTCGCTTTCCTGTCGTCCCTCTATCATTTGACAGTTGGAAGAGGACCCAGCTGGATGTTTAACTGAACCCCGAGCGTTGTAGAATGATGTTACAGTTTAAAAGTACTGTTAGAATATTTGTTTTTATTATTATTATTATTATATGATGATTTGAATTACGTTTGTTGGGTCTGCCGCTCCGTGGTCACCCATCTATAGTTGGACTGTTTTCCCGGGTTTTTTCCATGTTGAATGCAGAATCTGACAAAACTGCTCCGCTTCCTTTTTGCAGATGAAATTCGAAAATCCACTTTCCTTTTTCTGCTGTGCACGTGACACATTTGTGGGATGGTATTCACCTTGGAGTTTCGACACCGATGTCACACGGACCCCGGGCATGGTGAACACTATAGCATTTTTTTTTAGCTATAGTTGTCTCCATTTTTATATGATTCTTTAATTTTCTTTTATCATAAGTAAAACTACACTGCCTGGCCTCACAAACAGCTAAAGGAAAATAGAGTAGTAACATAAGTTGTAATTGCTCATCTATTGCAATTTTTATTTTTTATACCCTATTTAACATTTATTTGACATATTTGAAGCACAAGCATACCGTATATTAGAATAATATTTTTTAGTAACTTTGTCATTTCAGTGTTGAATATTTGTATAATTTTATGTATGCTTTTGAATATTTGTTCGGTTTTGAATTGTATGGCATATATTTTGTCTATTTTAAATCAGTGTAATATATGATATTGTGCATCTGAAGAACAACAATTTTTAAGCACAGTAGCAAGCATGAGATTCTGAACTTTGTTAAAAGCATGCTGAACTACAGACTTTAATGTGTTCAGGACTATTAGCAATAGCACAAAAGTTTCTCGAGAAAAGAACATTTTTGCTGTGCGACTTACCTACTATAATGCTATGTATTTGTTAAACTCCAGTTCTACGGGTACTCTCCTGTGTAATATATCGCCACTGTTATTGATGTGAAAGTTGGTCTAGTTGGTTTGGGAATCTGAAACCAAAGAAAAAAATCTGCTTACTTGTAAGGATAATGATTACCCTTTTTTAAAACTTAAAACGTTTTAAAATTTAAACTTTAACCACTTCCCTTACTATTCTGAGTTATCTTGGGTTTGTATGTAGTGCAAATAATTATTGTCTCGAGAAAATTTGGGCATGCAGAACTGTCACAAGTGACTATGTTTCTATACCACTCGCACCACTGTTTAAAAAAAATAAATTTTGTAGTATATTTCTCTTGCAAATGTTGGTAAACTGCATGTCAAAGGTTTTTGTTTTAAGAAAGTGGTGCGAGGTAGAGTTAAAAAATAATGAAAAAAAATATGATGAATTTTTATAGTTTTTTTTCAAATTGGTAAGAGAAGCGGTTAAAATTAAAAGTTCATACGTTAGAATTCCCAATTTTTATCTGACTTTGGAAGGCCGCAGTTTAAATCAGATTGCCCCCTGTTAACTTTGTTTTCCAGCCCAACACTTATCACTTTCATTCTTCAAAATTGAACGATCTTTAAGAGTAAAAGTGCTGATTTTACGCGATTCTCATTTCTTGTGGTTAGAGCAGAGCCCCAGATTCGCAAAACATATAGAAGTCATGATGCCTGGATATTTAGTAGCCTATTAAATGTGATCACCTCCCATTTTTTTAGTGTCACACTTTAGCTGAAATAATCCATAGTTCAACCAGGACAACAAAAATCCGTGACCTTTTACTACAATGTATTGCTGAAAATAATCTGCGCTTACGGCTGAGAGTTACAGGGAGCATTTGCTGACTACAAAGAACTCTCAACCCAGTTGGACCTGGTTTCAGAAAAGCACATTGTGCAACAAAAAATAAACCACAAATATAACCATATATAGAATAAATCACGTCCCATCCAATGTTCCATTGTATTGATCGACTCCTACACTCAGCGAACTTGCTACAGTAACCAGAAAATCAAATCTACATCAACGAAGCGCCAGCAAGCCACGACCGATCGAACAGTATTGACGTTATAGAGAACCCTTTTCTCTATCCTTATATATGAATATTTAAGATACCATTTTAAGGAAATTTTCTAGAATACAAATTACAATTAAAATTTTTATTTATATGTGAGAAAACAGAGACGTGTTTTAAATGGAAACTTAGAGCATAAAATTCTTTAGAGCATAGATCACAAACAAGAGGGCTTTCAATTTCTGTAAGATATGTTTCTTTAAATTGAAATTCATTGGAAATTTTTTTAAATATATTTCACAATCAGAAGGTTTTTTCCTTTGTATGGGTACTCAAGTGCTTTTTCAGACTACCACTTTTTGAAAATCTTTTGGAACATATTTCACAAGCAAAAGGTTTCTCCTTTGTATGGGTACGCAAGTGTACTTTAAGATGACTACTTCTTGAAAATCCTTTGAAACATATTTCACAAACAAAAGGTTTTTCATTTGTATGGGTGCGTAAGTGTACTTTTAGATTACACCTATGTGAAAATTCTTTAGAACATATAACACAAACAAAAGGTTTTTCATTTGTATGGGTACGCGAGTGTTCATTTAGATGACCTCTTTCTGAAAATCCTTTGGAACACATTTCACAAACAAAAGGTTTTTCGTTTGTAAGGGTGTGCCTACGCAAGTGTATCTTTAAATGACTACTTGTAGAAAATCCTTTGGAACACATTTCACAAACAAGTTTTTTTCATTTGTGTGGGTGCACAGGTGTACTTTTAGATATCTACTTTGTGAAAATCTTTCGAAACAAATTTCACAAACAAAAGATTTTTCCTTTGTGTGGGTACTTATGTGATTTTTGAGATGACTACTTTGTGAAAATCCTTTGGAACACATTCCACAAGTAAAAGGTTTTTCCTTTGTATGGATGCATAGGTGTACTTTTAGATATCTACTTTGTGAAAATCCTTTGCAACATATTTCACAAACAAAAGGTTTTTCGTTTGTATGGGTGCGCAAGTGTTTTTTCAGATTACCACTTTGTGGAAATCCTTTAGAACATTTTCCCTCAAAAAATGTTTTTTCTGTTGCTTGAGAGTTAATCTGAGGCACTGACATTTTCTTTAGATAAAATATTTATGTTCATAGAACAGAGAAGATCTGCATAAAAAGATACTTTGAAGGAATTCAATACGAAAAGGGCTTAAGTACTTTAAAAATAAGTATGTCAGTACACCACCTGTAAAATGCTGAAAAAAATGATATAAAATGATGAAAAAAATCAATTAAAAAATAATTTTATCTGCAGATTTAAATATATATTACTTATAAATTTTTAAAGAATTCAATAATTTAAACACCTACAAAATGAAAATAAGAAATATTTATAGAAACTACTTGTTTAGATATTAACCTTTAAGAACATGGATGGTTTGTAGTAGCAAAAGAACATCAGCAGCCACAGTTCTTGAAATTCATTTCCTTAACAACATTTGAATGGAGTAGAATTGCTTAGGGGCATTTCCATGAAAAAGTGGACATGAGGGTTGAAATTTCAAACTTCTTTTATTATTACAAGTAATATATCAAATTAAAGGTAAAAATATGACACATATGAAATTACAGAGAACTAAGCTGTAAAATTCATTCTTTTATAATTTAACTAAGGTCAAAGTTAGAAAAATTTCAAAAACTTTCAAGAATGTAAAATAAGGTATTTTCATTCCGCCAGATGCAATATTTAAAACAGCAGCATTTTCACTCTATGTGCATATATATATTACTATTTGTGATCTTTGTTTACCTTTTGAAACACTTAATTTTTCAAAATAATTTAAAAGACCCGATTTTTAAAACAAATATATTTATACTGGCCCTCTGTCACACCCGTCACAAAAAAGATGTTCAAGTTTTTATACAAAATTCATTTTTTCTCAAAAATACATGAAACTTTCTGAAAGTCTAATTATTGCAAGTCTGAATAAATATGAAATATTGAAAATTTATTAAATTTTTATTTTGTGTGGAATTTTAGTGTGACGGGTGTGACAAAATCCTTGTGACAGGTATGACACCATTTTAAGTTGTTTAGAAATATATTTAAGTGTTTCTTAAATGAAGTGTAAGATTGAATCATTATTGTTTCTGAACATATTAAGGTAAATGTGGCTTAAAAAAAAGATAAATCTTAAAAAATATATATATTTGAATTATTTTAGCAAATTTTGATTTGGTGGCAATTTACTTTAACTTTTGATAGATTTTCAAGAAAATGAAAATTTATTATTAATATTCTTTACATAACTGTAACTCAATCCAGTTATTTTGAAGACAAAAATAATGTGGGAGACACTGAAGGAATAATACAAGTGACTTTGCTGAGAACTATAGTGGTGTCTCTCAAAATGAGATCCAGAGTTACATGCTTTGCATTGTTGAAAGGTAATGTGATTTGCTCTTATGTAACAATATAGTGATCAATAACGAATTGCAGCATGTTAAATAAGTATACTGTATGGAATTTTTAAATGGCATTACTATTAGTCTGAAAACAGCTTCCCCAACTCAAAATAGTGAAAAATTTTTCTGATGGCTGTGCAGCCCTGTTTAAAAACAAATACAACATTTCGAACTTGTACTTCTTGATCAAAGATTTTAAGCTAACATGTGAATGGAACGTTTTGGCCACTTCTCATGGTAAAAGAACAGTTGACAGAATTGGGGGATTGATACAGTCAAGAGAGTGGGTTTTTGTATACGTCCAGAAAAGCAATAGTTTATTCTGCTCTTGATTTTTTTTAAGTGTGCACAAGAGATTGGTGCAATAAAGACATTGTATGTGTCAACAGAGAAAATATTGGAAACTAAACAATTGCTGACAAAAGGATGGGAAGGCATCAAGTCTTATCACCACTTTAAGGTAAGTGCTGATAATACCAACTTTTTGATTGGAAAAACTGTGGAATCAACACTAAGAGAGGTAAGTCACTGGTAATTGCGATTCTACCCCCGGAAAGATTTTGAAAACATCAGATTTAAATATCTGAGACTATGTTGTGGCTTCCCTGGCCAGTAACAAAAAGTGCAGTATAGCTTGTACCTTGTACTACAGCAATGTCTAGAATATCAACTGCCATAAGGAAGAAATAAGCTTGAAATACATGCAAACCAGTGGACAACACTGGATCTGGCCAGAGAAAGATGATGTCTCAATTGAAAACATTTTTGCCATCGGAAAGAAAATAGCTACTCCATCACTTATAACAAGTAGGGGACACTACAGATTTTAAACTAAGTGCATAAAGATGTTAGTTTTATTAAATTTTGTTTGTATATTAACTATTGTCAAGTTTTCTGTCAATACCGATCGCTGTTTTTTATTTGTAAATAACTTTAAAACTGCATACTTTGCATGATGTCACACCCGTCACAACTTTGTCACACCGTCACAGCAGAAAAAAAATCTTATACGTTAAAATAATTAAAATTTATTATGAAAATTATGCATTAAGTTTAATTTGAATCTCTTTTATTAGAAAAAAATTGTTTTAATAATGAAACATTTAAATATTCACAGGAATTTTAACAAATATGCATGCTAGTGAAAACTCATGTCCGGAGAGAGTCACACCCGTCACAAGATTTTAATAATTTTTTGAAAAAAAAATGAAAGTTATTGAAGTTTCATGTTTGCACAAATATTCAAGAATATGCATGGACAAACATATTTCAAATACTTTTCAGGGATTTATTAGCTAATTTATTGTCCAAAATATAGATATAAGCTCTTAAAATTGTGTCTGGATGTCACACCCGTCACATTGAAAAGGCCCTTAGGAAAGAGAGAAAATTAGAAAACTGTATTTTACCTTGTACTTGAATTAACATGCTTAAATGAACTATAAGTATCATGGAAGGCGATAGTATTCAGAGTGACGCAGCTTTAAGCCCAAAATCATAAAATGTCGTAACTCCATACCTAACTCGAGATCAAAGGAAATGTGAAAAGCCGCAATTTAATAACTCAGCAAATATAGCTCATATGATTCCGATTTTTAAAAAACAGACTTATATCTGCAGTTTAATCCTATTCTGAAATTTCAACATGCAGTATATTTTGAAATCTCGATAGCTATTTTAAACGAAATATGAATGTGAAAGTTTACAAAAAAAAAAAAAAAAAAATTTCGAAAATGGCGTGGGCGGTTTTTTTAAAAATTAATATATAATATGAATCGGTCTTAGATGAAGCGATTAAAACCCCAAGGGTTTTCAGGAGAACTCTGTTTTTTTATATAATTTGGTTCAAAAATGAGACTATACTGATCCGCCATTCTATGAGAATTTCATCGCAAATGCGTGACATGTCACTATTGTATCCGTTCACATGCCCTCTTTTCCTCCACTTCTGGGCAGAAATATCTGTGGGAGGACTAGCATCATAGTGGTTAAAGGCGTTCAGCTAGTACTCATAAATGCAGGGGCTGTGTCCTCACTGACACTTCTTTTCAGATATTTGTTTTTATTTTTATTAAGCCAGTTAATAAACAATATTTGACCTTTATTATCAGTTCCTTTGTAATTTTAAACCACTATTAGTACTTTAATAATTTTTTTAATTGTAATTAAGATAAACAAAATTAAATTATAAGTAAGTTAAATGAAATAAAACTACAGTTTAAATAAATTTCAATAATTACATTTCAAAATTTATGTAAGCTAATTTTTATTGTTAAAATGAACATTTATTATAATTCAATAATGATATATCCTAAAAATATTAAATAAACATATAATTATTTTTTTATTTTATTCTTTTAAAATTAAGTAGTAGCCTTCTTATATAAAAACCTTTATTATTATCAGTTGCTTTGTAGTTTTTTGTTGAAAATAACTAGCAAAAACAACCATCATTTTAAACATACTTCGCATCTGGTTTCTCATACAGCGGATTATATATTCATAAACGTATGACAGAAGAATAGGAATGCCAATCCTTGGGGAATTCAATATTTTGAAATTAAGTAATTTTATAATCATTTAAAGATTTTAATAATATTTTTGTATTTTTATAAAAATAGCTAACAAAGTAGAAAAAGATAACATACTATTTTGATGTAAAGACCAAGTTATACATCAACAGACAAAATTTTGGTTGTATCAAAAATGATGCCGATATCAAAAGACAAATCCCCCCCCCCCTAGAGATACCTTGCGATATAATGTGCCAACGCCCCTAAAATTATAACGTTATTACAGGGTGATTCAAAACGATATGTCAAAAATATAAAGGCAGGTAGAGGGGACCTAACTAAGCTGAATTCATATAGGAATGTGTGTGCGGAAATGCAGTGTTGAGGCATTAGAGGGCGCATTTGAATGCTCTTTGTTGGCTATGCACAGATTTTGAGCAACATGGATTATTACACCAATGCGGAGCTTGTCGACATGCATTTAATGTATGAGATTGCACAAGGAAATGGATTGGCTGCTCAAAGGAATCAAAATTGAACGATTCACGGGTAGGATTCTGCCCGATCCCCGAACACTTGAGCGTCTTCATTAGGAGTTATGCACGAGTGGATCGTTTTATGCTTCCAGGCGTGATAAGGGCACTTTAAGATATCGCAGAATTCTTGCAGTGGAAGAAGCAGTATTATGCACAGTAGAGGATAGTCCTTCGACAAGCTCAAAAGCTGTTGGAAGTGCATTGGGTGTGAACCATTTCCTTGCTCAGCCCCATACATAAAATGCATGTCGGAGGGTGCGCATTAGTTATTCCAATGCATATTGCTCGAAACCCGTGAGGGAATGACGATTCAAGATAGCGAAGTGCTTTCATCCACCGAACTTAACAGCGCCCTCTATCATTTCTGCACCCACATTCCTACATGAAATCTGCTTATTTAGTTCCCTTCTACCTGCCTTTACGTTTTTGAAATATAATTCTGAACCACCCTGTATATGCACAGCCCCTTAGTCTGGAGAACGATCGTTGCAGCAACAGTGACTCACAAAATTTGCGCATGAACTAAGGAGCTCTTGCTTTTCGTCTACTCGAAGATCGAAATAGCGAAAACAAAAATAAGTAAGGTTTTTAATTTTATGGATTTAGTAAGAAGGAGGGAGGGGGGAGACTTTTTTATGATCGATTACAATAAGGTGACAAATAGAGCAGAAATTTGTTAAAAAAAGCATTTTAAAGTTTTGAAATATCAGCTATTGCAAAGGAAAGAGAAGCAAAAAAGAGAAGTGAAATTTTGGAAGAGGGGAATTTAGATGAAATTTTGATTAAATGAATGAATTGTTAATGACATTTATAATTGATTATTTATTAGTATTATAAAGTAAAAAAAATAAACAGAAAAAGGAAGAAAAGGATATTTTAAAGGTGTTTAACTTTGGAACTGTGTGTGTGTGTTGGGGGGGGGGGGGGGGGGGGGCAAGGGATGAAGTGAAATTTCAGAAGAAGCAGACCGAAGAATTGATTTAGCTGATTTAAAAAAAAATCAGAAATTCAAAGAAACACAGAAGAGTTCAACCCTGATTAAGAAATAATACAAAATTAAAATTATGATTTTTTCGCAGATTTTGTATACAAATAAGTACTTTTAAGGACAAAAAAATACTTTTGAAAAATTTAAGAACTTTGAAAGACCGTACAAGTCAACTAGTAAAAAGGACCATATTTTATTAATTTTATTCTTTTTTGTTCTGTTTCAAAATTTAGTTTTTTTTCTGAATTCATATCTTGGAGGGAGAATTTAAATTTGATAAGTTTATAATTTTCTTACAATTGTGATTGATGGAAGCTCATGCATTACCATTATTTTATATTTTGTTATTATTAATGTGGAATCCTTATATAATAAAATTTACTGTTATAAAAACTGGAATGTAGAGTAGATGTGCCAGTAATGGACACCCTTCAATGTTTTTCGTTTATAAAAAAAAAAAAAAATCAATAAAAATTTAGCTTTTATTATTTTCTTTCATAATTCACCCTTGCATGTTTTATAATATTTGTTATTGTTGACACTCTTAAATATAAGTACTTTTAAATAAGTAAATTTCTACATGCAGTATATTTTGAGATCACGATACCCTTTTTTTTTTCTTTTTTTTTTTTAAGTAAATATGGACGAGAAAGATTATAAAAAATTTTCTCCAAAATGGAATGGGCGATTTTTAAAAAATTAATATATGATATTAAACAGTTTTAGATGAAGCGAATAATAATAAAGTCATAACCTTTTACTGAAAAACTCTTGTTTCTTATATAATTCGGTTAAAAAATGGGACTATATTTTTTTGTCCTTATATGGGAATTTCATTGCATGTACGTGACAAGTCATTGCTGTATTCTTTCGCATGCTCACTTTTTTTTTTTTTTTTGGGGGGGGGGGGGGGAAGGATACCTGTGAAAGATCTTGCTTAGTGGATAGCGAACTGGACTAATAATCAAGCTGTGCAGGTTTTGTCCTCTTTGATATTTTTGCATTTCTTTTCATATGTTTGTTTTGATCTTTATTAAGTCAGTTAATAAAGAATAGTTTACCTTTATTATCAGTTATTTTTTAGTTTTTTATTGGCAATTAGATATTTTAATAAAATTTAAAATAATAAATAAATAACATTTTTAAATAACATTTTAATATTTTTTTAAATTGTAATTAAGTTAAACAAAAGTAAATTATAATTAGGTTAAATTAAATAAAAGTTACTTTTAAATAACTTTCAATAATTAAATTCAAAAATTAATACTATAAGATATTTTTTTATTATCAAAAATGAACGTTTATTTTAATTCAATAATATCTCCTAAACTTTCATTAAATACACTATATGGCCATTAATGTCCGTCATCTTTCAATTTTAGACATTTTGTCGAATATTTAGAAATATGCTTGACAGATTCTTCTGGAATTTCAGGATTAAAAAGAACAGATATGACCTCATATTTAGCAGTGTCGATTTGATAGGGGGGGGGAATTAGGGGGCCAACAAAAAATCAAAGAAAAAAATAATACTTGGGATCACTCTGTAAAATAAAATACACGAAATGATCTATCGCTATCAAATATAAATAAACAGACATTGTGCAATATGTGTATTCTTTTGTCTAAGAATAGCACATATATTAATAGAGATATAGTGATTTATTTAAAAAAAATTAAAAAATTCTTGCATGTTTTTGCCTTATAACATGCAGGGTTTTCAACCAAATTTAATGCCAGTTTCTGAAAAATTGACAAAATATAGTAGAAACAATATAGAGCAATTGGAATATAAATATATTAAATATTTTAGGAAATATAAGTAGTTGTAAGAAATAATTTTTATCTGTGTATGCGCGAACGATAACAAGGATTATTTTACATAATTTAATAGTCAAGTCTATGGAGCAACTTATTAAAAAAAATTTAGTCAAATATCGTAAAAATTCAGAAGCATATTATCGTTAGAGTGAGCAAATTTTTAGTTGTTCTCTAAAAGCTGTACGATATATACGAGAATACTGTTTCTACTATCTGAATGATAAGGGATGTTCCACAAATTGTCATTTTTAATTAAAAAAAATTTTCATTTTCATTGATGCTTTAGTTCTTCTTGGATAGCCACCAGAACAAGCCTATACCTGATCAAAAGAAGTATCAAAATTGAAGCATTTTTTCTAAATCTACTCGTTGATAGTCACTAAATACTAACTTTTTTCTGAAAGTCAGTTAATAAAAAATGACAATTTGTGTAAAATCCCTTATCATTCAGCTGCTTTTAGAGAGCAACTAAAAATTTGCTCACTCTAACGCCAATATCTTTCTGAATTTTTACGATATTTGACTAAATTTTTTTAAATAAGTTGCTCCATAGAATTGACTATTAAATTATGTAAAATAATCCTTGTTATTGTTTGCGCATGCACAGATAAAAATTATTTCACACAACTGCTCATATTTCCTAAAATATTTAATATGTTTATATTCCAATTGCACTATACTGTTTCTACTATATTTTGTCAGTTTTCGGCATTAAATCGGCATTAAATTTGGTTGAAAACCCTGCATGTTATAAGCAAAAAACATGCAAGAATTTTTTTAAATGAATCGCTATATTTCTATTAATATATGTGCTATTCTTACACAAAAGAATACACATATTGCACAATGTCTGTTTATTTATATTCGGCAGCGATAGATCATTTCGTGCATTTTATTTTACAGGGTGATCCCAAGTTATTTTTTTTCTTTGATTTTTTGTTGGCCCCCTAATTGCAACCCCCCCCCCCCTTTATCAAATCGACATTGCTTAATATGAGGTCATACCTGTTCTTTTTAATACTGAAATTCCAGAAGAATCTGTCAAGTATATTTCTAAATATTCGACAAAATGTCTAAAATTGAAAGTTGACAGTCATTAATGGGCATATAGTGTATGTGTGTACTCTAGTAAAACTATATATAAAATCATGAAATAGATTTGCATTTGGAAAGAATTTATTAAAAAAAAAATCTTTTATTCTTTAACTTATTCCTTTATGGTAACGGGTAAGTAAAAATTGCTTTTACTTGTTACATTTTTCTGCGGTTAGTGTTCAGGACATTTTTTTACACACATCTGTATACATGTATTTTAGTAAATTTAAAAGGATCTATTTATTTATATTATATTAATTTGGAGGCTCGGCGGATTATTTTACACGATTTATTATTTATTGACAGTAAAGAGAAAGAATAATAGGGATAATGGAAGATTATTTTATATAAAATTAAAAGTATTTAGAAATTTTTTAATTCCTTTGTATGCACTCGGGAAAGGGGGGGGGGGAAAGAAGCAAAAAGTTACAGGTTAGAATTTAATTAAGAAAGATTTAATTACTTATGTTAGTGAGCAATGATTGTATTTTAGAATAAAAAGGTTTAAAGAGTACTATAATTTTCGGCATATAAACTGCGGGTCAGATAACTGTATTTCCTACCATAATTATTTTAAATAAAGTGCGACTTGCTTCTGCCTAACATTTTTTAAATAAAATTTCCGGTATGAAAAAGACTTAAATTAGCTTCTTATACGCCGGAAATAACGGTAATATTTCTTGATATTTTTCTTAAGAAAGTAAACTTTTACATACTAAAATTTAACATAGCTTTCTATATCTGTGAAACAAATCCAACAACAACAAAAAAATATTTTGTACTTTACTTCCATATCATACTAAAGAGTTGTTAAAAAAATCAAATAGCACAGCACTTTTTAAAATAAGTATGAGATTAGCTTTTTTGGAGGAGAGGAAGGGGGGGGGGATAAAGGTGAATGAAATCATGACTATGAATTCATAGCATTGGTCTTTAATTTTTTTTGTTGTTTTATCTGTTTACCATTTAACCTAAAACAATTAATGATATCAGTGCAAAAGCCCTTAATGGGTTAAAAGTTTGTGACACAGCACTGTATCTTATTGCTCTAAGAATTTTAAATATGCAACTTAAAAATAATGATATAAAATTTTGAGTGACGCTATGCTATAAATTAAAAATTTATTCATTGATGCTTTGTCATTCACATCGCTCATAAATTCGAAATATGAGTTTTAAAAAGATATATGATATCAAAACTAAAGTGACGCCTTGATGTGGCTTTAAACGATTTGTTTTAGAATTCAATTTGAATTATTTTTGGTTTAGCTGAATATATTTACATATCTAAACAATACTTTTAACTTTCCAATACACTGTTAAATATATAACTTTCACTGAATATATACAATGCACTGAAATGTATTTATTTGAATAGATTGATCTATCTTTTGTGCCACGCTATCCAACATCAAAAGTAAAATTTATGTAAATAATTTCTTTGCGTCATATTAACAATTTGCATACATTTCGTTTAGTTTGGATACAATGACGCAAAGGAACTATTTACATAAATTTTACTTTTGATTTTGGATCGCGTAGCACAAAAGATAAATCAATCTATTCAAATAAATACATTTCAGTGCATTGTATAGATTCAGTAAAAGTTATATATTTAACAGTGTATTTGAAAGTTAAAAATATTGTTTAGATGTGTAAATATATTTAGTCAAATCAAAAACAACTCAAATTGAACTTTAAAACAAATCGTTTAAAGTCACATCATGGCGTCACTTTAATTGTGATATCATATCTTTTAAAACTCATATATCGAATTTATTAGAGACGTGAATGCAAAGCTTCAATGAATAATTTTTTAATTAATAGCATAGAGTCACTCGAAGTTTGATATAGTTATTTTTAAGTTGCATATTTAAAATACTTAGAGCAATAAGATAAAGTGCTGCGCCACAAACTTTTAACCCGTTAAGAGTGTTTGTATTGATATATATACAGGGTGCATCATAAGTTCGTGCAAACTTAAAAAATTCATAATAAAAAAGTAATGCTTGGAAACAATTTTCACTTGTGCAAATATGATCAGAATTCAGAAGGACATTGGTATTTTTCCCATGTATACAAAAAGAAATGATTCCAAAAGTGACCGAAAGAGGGCTCTCACACGTTTTATGCAAATCAGGCTAGAAATAAAACACCTGAATGAAAATGGATTTGCCATTCGATCTAGGCAGCATGATATCCTTACGAGATCGAGCATCGATGTTTAAACTTTTTTTTTAAATTGTGAATCCACAATTATTGAATTTCAAAAGTTTTGCATGGAGAAAGAACTGAAGGTGCAAAAAACCCTATTTGATTGAACGGGATACAGAATTTAGTATGACATTTTCAGGAAACGGGGAGTTTGGAGAATTGTCAGCATTCCTGTTGGACACTTTCACTGAAGACTGAGTAATAAGTCGAGGCTGTAAGTTCGAGTGGCCTCCATGATATACAGACTTGACTCCGGTATGTTGAACATATTTTACTTTAAAATAAACAGCATCGTCTTTTAGTTACTTTCGGAATAATTTTTTTAAGCATGGAAAAAAAATTCAATATACCTTTGATAATATCCACACAAAACAAATTGTTTTTTCGAGCATTACTTTTTTATTATGAATTCATTTAAGTTTGCATGAATTTATGATGCACCATGTATATATATATATATACATATACACACAGTACAGTCAAAAATCCAGACATCTTAAACCCGGATACCCCCAAAATCTGGAATACATAAATGCAGACTCTACAAGTAATTTTGCCCAATATTACTTTTTGGTTTTCCATTTTAGAAGACAGTAGTATCTATTTGCTCAAATATTTTTAGAAATTTTAGATATTAAATCTTTCATTATAAGGATACAATTGTAAATGATTAAAATTTAATTAATTCAAAAATTTTGAAAAACATTACCTAGCATATATTTCCTTTGCGCCATCTGTTGCCCACAATACGTCAAATAATAATGCAAGAGAAGACTTGGAACAGAGAATGCTTATCTCTGAACGTGAATTAATGATTGTATATAAATAAATTAAAAAAAAAAAAGACTTTGAACATATGCCCAAGATATTGTTAAATAAATGAATGGAAAATATTTAAATAAATATTTCTTAAATTAGGAAGTTTCCTTTTTAATTTATAATCTGTATTTTTAATTCATATCTATTTTTTAACTGAATATGAAAATTATTACCTCAAATTCAATTTATTATTCTATACTAGAACCTGCACAAACTGAAATTACTGAGTATAGCATAAGTCCTGATTTCAGATGCTCTACTGTACCCATATTATATATTATTACATTTCACATATATATACAGAAAGATAGGTAACTATAATCATTAATAGCTTTATTTTTTTAGAGGAAAATATGATTAAAATCCAACCTGTTCTACTTTAAAAATTGTTTTACCTTTGAAGAGTCAGAAAATCCCTTTACTAATCTTTATCACTTGCCTGGTCTGTTATTCATATACTTAATGCGGACAACTGCAGTGTGACTCTTAACCTCTGTCACTGAAAGAAAAAAAATATTAATGCCATTACTTTTTCATGTAAAAGATAAACATGTATGGTCTGTGTTTTGGCAAATAAATTTTATATTATTCAGTGTTTCATTCAGACTCATTCTCTCATTCACTTCATTCTCTCTAAGAGAGCAATGCCTATGCAGACTCAAGCGAACCGCCGACATATCAAGCAATATTAGAATTGGTTTTATATATTGGAATATATTTCTTCAAAAAATTCCTATTTTCTTTTTCTCTTAGTATTTAATTATTCCCTATCACTTGCGAAGAATGCATTGTAATATAGTTTTATTCAAAGTCAGGGAAAAAGAAATCCAGGGAGGAAAAAAAATCCTATCAACCCTATTAAATATTAGAATCAATTTTTAAAGTAGAACAGGTTGGATTTTAATCATATTTTCCTCTAAAAAAATAAAGAAAAACACAATATTCTATGGGTAACGGTAAGTGAGGGTTGATAGGATTTTTTTTCCTCCCTGGATTTCTTTTTCCCTGACTTTGAATAAAACTATATTACAATGCATTCTTCGCAAGTGATAGGGAATAATTAAATACTAAGAGAAAAAGAAAATAGGAATTTTTTGAAGAAATATTATGCAGAAGTAGTTTAAGCAAAACTGTGCTATTGAAACTTTTCTGTTGTTGTTAATCTTTTAAAGATTGAAGAAATGAATTTATGTTTGCTACTCAAAAGATCTGAATGTCAATTTCAAATAAAAATTTGCACCCCTATTTTGGTAAATCACCCCTTGCATCCAGTGAAAAAGCCAAAAATAAAAAAACTATTTAAGCAGGCATGAAAATAAAGTGAATTTCCATCCAAGCAAAGTCTCTTCCATGCTGCACTTATAGCAAGGTTGCCGTATTTTGCTCAATTATTGTTTTCATAAAAGTCGAAAAAAATAAAAATAAAATAAATAAATAAAAATCCCCCCAGTCACAGAACAATTTTAAAAACAACATCTCAATGACATTAAACAAAGAAAGATAATAATCTACAAATAAATAAATGATTTATGCTTAATTCTAAAATCTGAATATTTATGTAAGTTAACATTATCTTAATAAATTAAGAACAGAAAATAATATTTTCATGTTAATTAAAAATTCAGTTATTATGAAAAGTTTTGTACATAAAGTACTAAACAGTCTGAAACCTTCATTTAAAGTGGAATCCAAACCACTAAAAATAACCATGCCTCAGGATTCAAACTCAGCACCCTTTGTCAACAACAAGGATGGTAAGTAAACAAATAGATGGGAAATATCTCCAAGGATAATACATAAAAGTTATCTAGTGTACGATTATTTATAATTATATACAAGTACTTTTTTTCAAAATTGGATGTAGGCTGAATTCTTTAACAAAATTAGTCTTCTGAAAGTAGCGAATACTTACAAAAAAGTAGTTTGTAATCACAACTTTCTAAAACAAGTTATTATAGCTGTAGCTAACTAAATATTTTTAAAAAAGGTAACAGTATGCTGTTTGCACAAACAGAAAAAAAAAAAAAAATTAGTAGATTTTCCAATCCCCGAGTAAATACTAGTCTAATAAGCATATAAAATACTAAATAACGAATTTTTCTTTCAATAAATCTGATTCGTAATAATCATAATTAAAAAAATACTCAAAATCACACCTATTCTGCACACATTATATCCGTCTGCATATCGAATAAATACAAAACGAATTAATATAAAATTCAAATGGATTACTCGAAAACTATAACTTACCACACCCTACTCTATTACGCTACATTCCACAAAAATGGCGACATGACGCTATAGTGGGAGAAAGGAAATGCTTCGATTAGGAATCTCTGTTCGATTTATGGTTTTTGTATGCTGCCATCTGTTGTCTGAGCTGTGTTTTTTTATTAAATCTTTTTGCCTTCATTTTAACCAAGGAGGTTGAACTAAGCTTCTTGATTTTAACTGTTCTAATTGCAAATGCAGTTTACGGAACCAGGTTATACTAGGATCTACGTAAAACGTTGCACAAAACAATTGAATAATTATTTTAATTACATTTTTAAATAGCCCGAAAGAAAACGAATCACATAGAAGCTCATATTATACCATCTGCCACAAGAAATGAGTAGATTTTTCTTTTTTTTTTTTTTTTTAAGATCGTTTTCTTGAAAAGTTTTTTGTCTCCATTTTGATATCCTGTAAATTTCGTGATAAAAATTAAATTTAAACAGTTTATGTACAATGCTATGTACAATTTTTAATGTATGCATATTTTATTCAAATGCATTTTGAAATTGAAAAATAAAATAAACTCCCAAGAAATGTTCTTCTCCACCCCCCCCCCCTTTGCTGCCAAAGAAAGAAAAAAATTTAGAACCGTTTTAGTCTTATTGCATCTACTTGATATTGGAGCTTTATAAACTGCCTTTAACTATTTTTTTTTTCAATTTTTTATTCTATTTTTAAACCTCAGTTCTTAAGATTTATTTTTCATTCTCTTATTTCAGATTGATGAAAACAGCCTATTTCTGTAGTGCAAGTTTTATTTTTGCCTGATATGAAAGCTATTCCATAAAATAATACAAAGATGTCCATGATTTTCTCAATTAGATTTAGCTCTTTAATAAGATCAGCATCAGTTAATTTCCATTTTTGCATATAGCCGCAATAGATGTGGTGCTCTAAGGTATAGCCTTAGCCTATTGTAATACAGGAAGAATTTTGTTATTAAATGTTTACCGAACCTTCATTCAGACTTGTGTGTTATAGAGAAATGGGTAAGAATTGTAAATATTAACACCAACAAATGGCGCTATCCAAAGAATTTTCTAAAAATAAATTAATACTTTCTCCATGCATCTGCATCCATGTATAAATATGATATTATCTGTTATGTGTCAATTGTGTCACATTAACACTGACGTGGAACAGTGGAATGAAACAATAACTTTTCATTGAAATTTTGTTTGTGCATTACTACTTGCAATTTTATTTAGAAGACAGATTGTTTATTTGTTACATATATTATAGGGTAGGAGGATGGGAATGTGGCTATTAATTTTTTTTTTCTGTTGTAAATTAAATAAATGTAATACAATACATAAAATTTCTTAATATTAGCCCAATATATTTACATAATCCGTGGCAGGATTCATATACAATACATAGATACTTATAGTGGGATCCAATATATCTAAACCATATTTTCTGTCATTATTTTTGTCTACGACAGATTGCTCCCTCAGATATAGTCAATGTTAAATTCAGGGCAAACCCTGGTGGGACATACCCCCCTGGAGCAATGAAAAGTTCCCCTCTCCCAGAAGATTTGAGATTTTGTGTTTTCAATGATCAAAAATAGTTATTTCCGCCCTGGAACTCTATAATGTCTTCCATCCCCTGAGTCACAGAAATCCCTACCGGAGAAAAGTACTATCTGAATTCATCACTGGACATATTTCGCATAAAATGAACTATTTGTCGACAAAACAAAACAAATTTAGAAGCTATCTTTAAAAAGAAATGGAGGTACTGTAGAATCTCATTGCAACGAAAGTCACTTTAACAAATATTATTTAAACTGTTGAAAAAAATTCTTTTATCCTATTTCATTATAAAAATATTCGATTTAACAAGTTTTACAGTATAATTAATTTAATCAGTGCTCCCCAGAGATGCGTTGTATCGAGATTTTACTATACTAAAAAATTTTTAGATACCAAGTGTTAAAAAAGAAAGACACCACTGAAAGTTTAAAATGATTAGTTGCAAAGTGAACTCTATACAATTCAATTTGCAAAAAATCATAAAATTATCGTTTTTTTTAATTTTGTGACTAAAAGGAATTTAGACATTGTTTCAATTACTAAAGTTACACTTTTACACCATTACCTTTCTGTAGCTTTTACTCCACTCATACTCATTTCCATTTGAATTATTCGGAGTAATTTTTGGATGATTGTTAAGGATGTTGGATAAGGAAATCTGAAATTTGTCTTGCTGATGTTAAATGTATGGGAGTGGGATGCAGTCATATTTTAAAAATATTTCAGGAAATTAATATTTTTACATTCTTTTTTCTGTATTCTCTTCTTGGAAGATGTCTCTTTTCTTTACTTGTCAAAATATTTCTAAAAGATACAATTGCAATTTGCAAAGCCTGAAGGGATATACCCCCTGGAGCAATGAGAAGTTCCTCTCCCCTGGAAGATTTGAGATTTTACGTTTTCAATGGTCAAAAATAGTTATCCCCCCCCCCCCCGGAACTGTATAATGTCTCTCCTCCCCTAAGCCACAGAAATTCCTACCGAAGAAAAGTATCTGAAATCAACACTGTACATCTTTCGATTAAATTAACTCTTTGTGGACAAAATAAATCAAATTAAGAAGCTATCTTAAAAGAAAATGGAGGTACTGTAGAACCTTATTGCAACCAATGTCACTTTAAAAAATATTATTTGGATTATTAAAAAAAAATTATTTTATCCTATTTCATTATAAAAATATTCAGTTTAACAAGTTTTACAGTACAGTAGAACTCCAATTATCCGAATCAATTGGGACCAGAACCCATTTGGATAATTAGATTTTTTTCAAAAGAGGGTCTATTACTGTATGTATGTTGAAAATGAGAGAAAAAATTATTTTTAAAGAAAAAGAGTTTGTAATAAATTAAATGAAAAGGCAACACTTTTGCTTGTATGTAATGTTTGGTGGTAAAAAGATTGTTTTAAACTGACCATTCCCTCTTTTCAGCAATTCTTTAGTGGGATGAGTTGGTGCATTATCAACAATCAAAAAGCACTTTACTGCCTTCTTTTCCAAGACATTTTTGGTGCTTTTTCACTTCAGGTATAAAAATTTCGTCGTACCACTCGGTAAACAATGCTGCAATCATCCAAGCCTTTGGTTGGTTTTTATAAAAGAGAGGAAGATTTTTTTACATTTTTAAATTATCTTGAGCTTTTTAACTTCCCTATCAACCGAATGGGTATTTTATAGCTTCCCGTAGAGTTTACACAGTTAAGCACCGTAACGGAAATTCTGATTTTTTTTTTTTTTTTTTTTTTTTTTTTTTCAGAAATTCTGAAAGCGATTCAGATAGTCGGAGTTTGGATAATTGAAGTTCTACTGTATAGCGAATTTAATCAGTACTCCCCAGAGGTTCATTTTAACGAGATTTTACTGTACTAATTTTTTATAGAAACCGAATGTTAAAAAAGAAAGACACCACTGAAAATTTAAAATGGTTAATTGCAAAGCAAACACTGTACAATTCAATTTGCAAAAAATTATAAAATTATAATTTTTCAAACTATGTGCTTACAATGAATTTAGACTTAGTATATTCTCATGCAGATTTAATTATTAAAAATATACTTTTACACCGTTATCTTTCTGTAGCATTTTACTGCACTCTGAATGATTCTGAGTTCCAATCTTTAATTTTTGGATGACTCTTAAGGATGTTGGATAGTGAAATCTCAAATTCACCTCGCTCATATTAAATGTATGGGAGTGGGATGCATTCATAATTTTTAAATATTTGCCCTGGAAACTGAGAAGCTGTGAGTAAGATTTTAACACATAAAATAATATTAAGTAAATAATTTGACAACTAAAGAAAAGAGGCATAGTTCGAGAAAGTACACAGATAAAATAAACTAAAACTATTAATTTCCAGGGGAGTTATTTTTTAAATATGAATGCATTCCACCCTCATAAATTTAATATTACCAAAGGGAATTTGAGATAACTTAAACTAACACCCTTAAAGTGCATTTAAGAAAATTACAAATCGGATTTCAGTAATAGAAATAGTTTACGTTTTAAAAAAATTAATACGTTAAGTAAAAAATGAAATAATATTAATTTTAAAGCGATAGACAGCAGCATGGAACCTTATTAATCGAAAAGTGATTTGGTGTCATCGCGTCTACCGAAAATTTAAACATAAAATGACATTATATAGCTTGTTTCATAAATTCGTGTTTCGGTGTTTTATCGCCACTTTCACGTGGTTTTTTACTTAAACTCTTTAAAGAATACTTCTGAATTTCAGTATTAGAAATAGTTTACTTAAGAAAAAAAAAATGAACATGTTAAGTAAAAAATGAAATAAAATAAAATTTATAGCGATTGACCGCAGCATGGAAACTTATTAATCGAATTATCATCGCGTCTATCGAAAATTTAATCGTAAAATGGCATTATATAGCTTGTTTCATAAATTCATGTTTTGGTGTTTTATCGCCACTTTCACATAGTATTTTTACTATTTAAACTCTTTAAAGAATATTTTTTAATCTGATTTGCTTCACTTCTTCTTTTAATTCCCAACGTGTGAGAGAAATATTAATTATTAAAAAAAAGTTCCCAGTTACTGTATAGTTGAGTTAGGCCTAGTTATTATTATTTAAGCAACACTTCGTTTGAAGGCAACTTATTTAAAATTATGGTATTTATGCTTATCTATTTAATATATTTTCTTAATACTGTTTCAATCGAAGATTTGTCCCTTTTAAATTCCTTTTTTAGTTTGCAAAATATTTTAGAGATTAGTAGTTTCAATATACTTAAACTACATTCTGCTTATTATTATTATTTTAAATCTTAAGATGTAAATTATTTGTGCTCATTTCTCAGTTTCTTTTAATTGAATTTTAATATTGATATTTAACATCTATTTTTTGATTAAATTCACGTAGATTTAAACATTTAGTACCACTTAGTTATCCCGTCGACCAAACATCTATCGCCAAAGTATGAGATTAAATGCCAATCAAGGTTCTTCTACAATAAGGTTGTTCCATTTGAAGGATAGCCAATCAGAGTAGAGCAGGACTGAAACGTCACGTGGCGGACAAGATCGGAGCTCCATCAGCCGTGAGACAGTAAATAGATGCGTAAAAAGACCGAAATACGAAGTAAATAATTTTTTTAAAAGCAGGTTTTCGAAAGTAAATTGAACAAAATTACTTTCCTTAAAATAATTTGGGCAAATACTGATTGGAGTTAATCAAATATAAAATACATAATGGTTAAATAATATCGCGATACGTTTGTTAACATTCAAATACTTAAGTAAATTCGCGAAAAAAATTACCTTTTTAATGTGCAAAATTACAAATGAAAACTTTTAAACTATTGTAAAATAAAATGAACGAATGAATTATATGAATATGATTACACAGGAGTAGTAATGAAAAGACTAGCATTATCAAACAGAATAAATTAAACAAAACTCACACTTCAAAACTTTTAACAATAATGCATTGTCCAATTACTAGATATAAGTTTTCAAAAATTTTCGAATGTCATTATGCTTATACAGGATGAAAATAATACAAAAATATTACTCTATAATTAAACTAATTCTATTATGAAAAAAATATGTACTATACATATTATTTACATTATATTATTAAAATAACAATATCGTTATTTCATACAGTGACTCAGACACTTTTCTCCATTCTCCTTTTCTCAATTCAGACACTTTTCTCCGGGAGGGATTTCTGTGTCTCCGGAGGGGGGGGGGGGGAAGGGGGGATTGCACTTTTTGACCATTGAAAACCCAAAATCTCAAATCTTCCGGAGGGGACATCGCATTGCTCCGGGGAAGGGATGTCCTCCCCCCGGGCCACCCCCTTTAATCAACACTGATTTCATGTATACAAAATTTCAGCAAAAACTGAAAAACTTAAAACAACTTCAGTATTAAAATTTCCATGTTATCTTATAAAACACATCAAATATAACATTTCTTCATACAAATAGGAAACAATAGAAAGAAAATTTATGGAAGTACAGTAGAGAGCCGATTATTGAAACCCCAATTAACCGAACTTCCAATTATCCGAACAGCCAATTTCTATAAAAAAAAATGTTTTTAAACCGAACTTCCAATTATCCAAGCAGCCTATTTCTCTCTCTCTTTTTTTTTTTTTTTTTAGATTTGTAAAAGGAACTATGTTCAACTTTTAGCCAAATACAATGAATTTTCTCCTCTGCGAGTTTTGAACTTTGAACTTTTTTTTCCCCATTTCATGGCGATTTGTCTGCATTTGTGAAAGAAATCCGGCTTTAACAGTTTAGTCCAATATAGTAAATGCCTCTTCTTTTTCTTTCATTAAAGTTTATTCGGAATTTCTCGCGATTCTCTTATGCAATTTTTAGAGATTTTCCCGTTCTGCAGAATTTTTTTGACATTCGTAAAAGGAATTCGGTTTTAAAATTGCAGTAAATTTTGTCCTCTGTGATTTTAGTGTTTTTCTTTGCGATTTTCCAGAATAATAATCGCCAGGATGTCGATGCTCGGATTTGAGACTATGTACTGTATTGTTAAATCTGTATACTTGTTCTGTGAGAGTTATTAGAACACGTTGATATAGCGCATTCATTAGATTTTATTAAAAAAGTCTGTTTAAATAATAGAATAATTAAAATCATTCACAGAAAAAAAATTCCAACGCAGAACAGCATACAGAATAATACTGAAACGAGCGAAGCGAGGCGAAGTTGTCCGCCACGTGACGTAATGCGCGAGCAGTTAAGAAATCTTTAGAGTTGGCGCATCGCACGAATGGTACCCCCCGATGCCAATAATGGTTGATCCTAAATGTCATATTCACTTGACCTGAAGCAAGTTACATGTGTTTATGTCGTCAAGTGATTTTTATTTCGACGTTTTATTTGTATTTTTATTAATGCTATAGTACTAATTTATTTGTTATTTCCTTATTTAAAATAAAAAGTAACGTCAATTTGTATAATTTGGCGAAGTTGGTCAACGGGATAACTAAGTAGTACCAAAAATTTAAAATATGCATATCTGAAACTCTTTCCTTATATCAGATTGAAATTTATTTGTAAGAGCTGACATATTCTACACAAATTTAAATCTAACATAATACGTTTATCAATTATTAAGTACCGTAAAACCAGGGTTCAGTGATAATATTTTGCTACGTATCATGATATATATCCTATATTTGTTTTCAAAATACCCTAAAGTTTAATATTTTCATATATTTAATGTTAATTTTCGAAATATTGTGTAGGATATTTTTGATATTTTAAGTCAATACAAGTGTAAATGCAGTTTTGGCTGAATCCTGGAACAAGTGAGACACTTGGTTACATTGAATTTGGCGAGGCAATAAATCACTTCTTTTTGCTATATAATTTTGTTATGTATGTAGTAGCTATGCCTACTCTAATTTAATTTCTTTTTTTTTCTGATCACTAGATTTCTTGAAATGGGTGTTTTGTTAGGTTGGGTTTTTTTATTTTTTATGATAAAGATTAGATTGATAGTAAATTTCATTTCAAGTGTACAATGGATTTCAGAGTGTTTCAGGGTTTTTTTTTTTTTTTTTTTTTTTGGCCATATTTTGAAATATACATTCATAATTATTTAAGTGTGGGCAAAATATGAGAAATAAAAGCAACTGAATTTTTAGTTATTTTATTTGGTAAGCTAGAGTTTTCTGTGTCAAATTTGTGTATTAGATTGCAATTATAGAAATTTTAAATGTATTGAGCTATAATACATTAAAGATTAAAACTGGAATTATTAACAAATTTGAAATTAAAGTTATCAACAAATTTAAAACCAGAATTATTGACAAATTAAAAACCAGAATTATTGACAAATTTAAAACTTGAAATTGAAATACTTTTACAAATGTTAAATAATTGTTGTGGAACACAAAAAATGGTAAAAATATTGAAAATCAAGGAGGAAAAAAAAATTATATTACGCTAACTATTTTAAATCAAAATCCTTTTACAAATTTAAAAATTTGCCACAGAATAAAATAAAATCAACAGGATAGAGTGATTTTATTAGTAAGTTCATAAAAAATCAACCATTTTTGCATTCAATGTTTATTTTGCCAATGAAATTTTTGTTGCAACTGTCTAATTAATGAATAGTCTGGCATAACACAAGCATTGTGAGTAAAGATAATTTTGTTTTTCATGTTGCCATGTTTTAGGTTGGCAGGTTTCATAAAAATCATCAAGTTAGGTGTTTTGCTTTTTCTTGTATTCTGTAGAGTTTTTAAGTGTTATTGACTGTGTCACTTTTAGATATGGGAAATAGAAGTACAGTAGACTCCCTTAAGTCCGTGAACGCCTAAATTCTGTGTATTTTTTCAGATGTAAACAATGAAATTTACAGTTAAGTTGCAGGAACAAAATTCAAGATGGCGCCGAAATCAGCGACTACCGCAATGTTTTTTTACTAAATTTTTTGTTAATCATTCTCTTTTGGTTATTACAGCTGATTTATTACTAAATAAATTTACATTACTTTTGATTTTGATATAAATTAGCATATCTATATAAAAAATTCCAGGATTCGAAATGGAAAAATCCACGATTCGGAACGCTATTTTAAAATTATTGTTTGTGGATTTTTTTTTTTTTTTAAATTATGGACAAATTTATTTCTAAACATACAAAACAGTATAAGAAAAGCATTCAAGACTCTAAATTACAATGAAAAAAGTTACAGAGCGCGCAATGAGTTATATATACTGATAATAGCATAATTACGTATCGATCTTACGATCGCTTTACCACAAGATGGCAGCATAGGACTTTTGGTATCGAATTGAATCAATTTCATCGGTAATAATTTAATATTTTTCTAAATTTTTATTTTACATAATTATTTTAATAATTACTTATGTCTAAACTAATAAATTAATTTAATATTTTACTTATTTTAATGTTTCACTTTATTGTAAGCATTCATTATAATTTCCCTTGCTTAACTACCAATCAAATTAATGTTTCAAAAATGTAAACAAATCAATGACCAGAAATCCGCAAAATTCTAAAATCTGCACAACCTCTGGTCCCAAGCTGTGCGGATTTGAGGGAGTCTACTGTACTATAAATTAATTTCTGAAAAAAAATCAAGGTATTGCTGACATCACTGGTAATCACAAGCTTTTTACCAAATATATTTATGTATTAATCAAGATTTTATGGTTATTAAGTTTCGCTAAACCTGAAATAATACTTCCTTATTTTATGATTTTGATGTGAATTAATAGGACACCTTTATGAAGAAAGTTTCATTGAATAATTCAAGGAAAATGTATCGTTACAGTGGATATTTAATTAATACATTATTAATTATTTGATCTACAATTTGGTGAGTATTATTGAGCCTTATTTTGAACCTGTATCACACTGCTTCTCATTGACAAATATAAGTTAATCATAAAAAAAAATAGTTCCTGTTTTTGGTACTTTTATGTTAATGAGGTGCAAATTTTGTCATAAACATTTTTTTTCCTGTCGCCAATAATGTATTTTCTTTTTTTGCATGTGTAAATAAAAGACAACTGCTTTGATGCTGATTTATTATAGTATTTATTTTTTGAGATTATGGTATTTATTTATTTATTTATTTTTTTTTTTGAGAGGAGGGGTATTTTAAATTAAATGAGTGAACTTAAGTTAAGTACTTAAGTTAAATGAGTGTATTTAAATTTATCTAATATATGTATTTTAAATAAAATAAGTTATGGTTTATATTTTAAATAAAATGAATACAATACGGATAATGGCGATGGAAGCAATATTTGGCAATTTATCATCTGCACCCAGCTGACAGAGCAGAAGTGCCTGTAGTATGACTTCAGCTATTATTTACCTAAACTCGCTAACATGCCATTTTTTTAAATTATCAGTTGTCTGAAAACCTATTTTCCAATATTACAGATATGTTCGAATCTCTCTAAAATCCATGTTTTTTAAAATGTAGAAGATATGCATTTTAGATTAAGAATCTCTATGTCAGGGGTGCCCTGAACCCTCCATTCAACATAATTTTTTAACATAAATAATGTACTTTATGTACAAATATTTCATTTTAAAACACATACATTTTTAAGAAAATGCAATTTTAAAAAGTTACTTAATTAAGTTTTTAAAATGATAACCATATTGGAAAATGTAATTTCCTCATCATTTCAGAATTTTGATCAATTCCGAAAATGCATTTTTTTAGCACATTATCATTAACAGACAAAAACAATTGTAAATGATCTCAAAAATGTTAAAAGTACAAAAATAAGCTTTGATTTTATCCCTGAACCACTTGTTATTTATAATAAATATAGTACAGTAGACTCACTCAAATCCGCAAATGCCTAAAATCCACACATCATCGCAAGATGTAAATAATGAAACTTTTAGTTCAGGTGTAGGGGGTCAAAATCACAGAATTTTGTAGTTTTATATCATTCCGTAAGTATTTTAATATGTAATTCTCATTAATATGATTGAACTCGTGGTTTTTTAAGAAGGAAGTATAAATTTATTTTGGAAAAAAATCAAGATATTGCTGATATCACTGGTAATCATAATCTTTTTATGAAATATATTTATGTATTAATCAAGATTTTATGGTTATTAAGTTTGGCTAAACCTGAAATAGTACTTCCTTATTTTATAATTTTGATATGAATTAATAGGATACCTTTATGAGAAAAGTTTCATTGAATAATTCAAGGAAAATGTATCTCATCTTTATTATGCATATTTAATTGTACAATGCATTATTATTTATTTGACCTTTACTTTTAATAATTTTTTAAATTATCTTACCCTTTATCATGTTAGTTTATTACTTTACTTAATTATCTTAATGTTTTATTATATTCCAAGCATTCATTATAATTTTGATTGCATTATTACATTCAAATAACTGTTTAAAAAATTTAAACAAAGCAATGACAAGAAATCCACAAAATTCTAAAATCCGCACAACCTCTGGTCTCAAGATGTGTGGATTTGAGGGAGTCTACTGTATTTAAATATTGAAAATCATATCATAAAATTTAATTGATATAAAAAAAAAATATGAAAATAGTACTTATATTTTGAAGCAGATTTCTTTGAATTTATTATGGGTACAAGACAAAAAGAAAAAAAGGGTGGAATAATTTGGATTCTTTTAGAAAAAAGTTTTAAGAATCATATGTGCATGCAAAAAAAAAAAAAAAAATACAAAAAGATATTAAAAAACATTAGGGGAGAAGGGGGCTAGTGTGGACAACTTGAATAATTCTGTTATTTTTAGTTAAAGTTGCTCTTGTAAATTTTTATAGATTGACAACACTGATATACACTTCCATGTGTAATTACATGAGAATACATTTCATAGTTCCTTTGCAATTTATAAAACAAGGTTTTTATGGTGAAAAAGTAAGTTCATGGTTTATTTTTTAATTAGTAAGTTTGACTATTGATATTCATTATTTCAAATGAAAGGAGATATTATATTATAAATTGATCTAATCAGTACATTTTTTGATATTCACTTTTGCTCTGCATGGTTTACATTTACCAGTGTTAGTCCTAAAAATATAAATGGCACCATGGGGCTAGTGTGGACACCTGGTCATGGGGCTACTGTGGACATGTCTAAACAGCCCCATTCAGCTTTCAGTTGTAAAAATATTAATTAGGTATATAAATATATCACATTTTATGCTATTTGCATACTAAATTAGATTCATTTGTGAAGTGATAACTGAATTTAAATGTAAAATACACGCATAGTGGAATTTAGTTCGATAAACATTTTTCATTTAAATTACTAACGGTAGTCCATTATAATAGCATAGGTAGGTAGTATATTTTTCCTAGAATAAATTATAAGGATTATTTTCTTTTTGGTGCTCCAACTGGAAGTCAAGATTTGCCTTCAAAAAGCGGATGGATGGTGAAAGAACTATTTCCAGCTCTTTTACACCATATACAAGAAAACACAATATCTGATATTGGCCATGCTGTTTTTTTGCTTCTTGATATCATAATTCACACATTTCTCTTGTAGCAATTACATATATGTGAAGGAAAATTATACCTTTGTGAAGGAAAATTATACCATAAAAATGATTTGCAAGAAAATGTATAATCCAATGTTCTACGACAACCAACTACTTCTGAAAATGTAAGTCTGTTTCTTAAAGCTGCATTGAGAAAGAATATAAACTTGTCAGGAAAAAAAGAACATAAAGAGTTACTAGTAAGTTCGAGAAAAGAAGGATAGAAGATTTGGAAAATATGAAATACAAGGAAGAAGAAAAAAAAAAAAGAGAACTTATTCTTCATTCATAAGAAAGTAAAGCCAAGCTCAAAAGGAATAAACATAACAAAAAACTTAAAGTCAAAGGAAGACTTGCCATTCAGTTCTGAAGATAGTGGCAGCACATGAGAAGACAGTAGAAAGAGACTTTTTCACATGGAAGTTGATGAAGTAGAAATGAGTGAAAAAACAATCAAGCCAGGAGATTTTGTATTGGCTCAAGTTTCTTTAATTTGCAAAAAGTCCAGCCGCAGCACATTTTATAAATATGTAGCCGTTATTCAAAGTCTCTTTCTGTTGGCAAGTATAAAACCATGCCTCAAGAGTATTAGCTCTAAGAAAAAGTTTTATTTATATTGAAAATGATGTTTCACAAATAAACATCATTAGAAAACTCTCACAGACAGACATTATTCAAGAAGCCATAATGCTTATTATGCAGTTTCCTGGCTGTGTAAAAACTAATGAAAAACATTTAGTTGTTTTGACAAATACTTTAACCTTGTAAACAAACTTAAGATTTTAAGATAGGTAAATACATCCATATCCTTTTATTTGTGTATTTTATTTTGACCAGTGTTTTTTTTTTCTTTGTAATTTTGTAATGTATTTAATTTTGTCTTTGAAATAGATTCATAACATAACTAACTGCAATTCTCAGTAATAACAAAAAAAAAATTAGGTATAACATTAATTAAATTATATTTTATTACAATTAAGATATTTACTATGTTGTTTAGGCTCAAATTTATTTTATTATGGTTTTACAAACACTTTTAAGACTTGTATTACATTGTTTAAATCAGTATTCTAGCTTGTCCCCCACCACATGGGGCTAGTGTGGACAAAAACAACTTTTTAAAAAATATATATTAATAAATAACTGTGTTGCCAAATAATTGAATATATCAACCAAATCAAAGATAAAATAACAAATTCTTGTAAAAAAAATATTTGAAGTGTGAAAAATGGTATTTAGTACATTATTTTGCAAAATTTATAAAAAATGTCCACACTAGCCCCCTTCTCCCCTATAACTAGAAATGTAACATGTGTAGAGCAGAAAAAATGTACCCTTAGGAAATTAAAGGAGCTACTTCACACATTACTCACTAATGTTAGTTTTATGGACAGTTCTTTTAAAGCTTCTCATTTGGATTTCAGGTTTGTTTTTTTTTCATTGGATAGCTGAGGTTGATGTCTACAATTGCTGGTTTTAATTTTTCGATTTAATTTGTGTGTTTTTTTAATTAGAATATTTTCATCTTCGGTATCAGTACCAAAAGGGAAAGTATCCTCATAAAAAGAAAACTATCCATATTAATAGACCGGGAGGCGGCAGCACAGACAATCACCTCATCGAGTTCATGGCTGAAATTCCAGAAATAGTTAAAACTCGATTCGCATATTAAAACGCAATTGGTCTGCCAAGTCTTATCTTGGTGAAAAACACCTGAAAACCCGATTTTAGCGGTTGACTTGTAGGTTTACCGTTGTATTTTCCTGCTCCCAGTCCTCCATGTTTTCACAGCTTTTGGTGCAGGAAAACACAATGGTAAACCTACGAGTCAATTATGAGTTGCATATTAAAACACGATCAGTCTGCCAAGTCCTATCTTGGTGGAAAACATCTGAAAACCCAATTTTAGTGGTTGACTCGTAGGTTTACCATTGTGTTTTCCTGTTCCCAGACCTCCATGTTTTCACACCTTTGAGTGAGTTATTAATTTTACGTTTTTTAGGGTGCTGAATCCAAAAATGACCTCCATTTCTCTCCATCACGTACAGTATTGTTGCAAAGCATGAGAAGTTTACATTAGAAAAGTACAATTATGTTGAAAAAAATCAATTATTGATTGCAAGCAACCATGTTCCAAATTATACTTTCCCCCTTGCTTACACTTTTAATTTCAAGAGATGCTGTGTGAATCATAGCAAAAGCTTATGTCTGTGTGTAACTGTTTTTGTTCATTTCTTGAATTCTCACATTGTCTATTTGTATTTCTCTTGAGTGCCACTGTTAGGAATATGAAATTAATGTATGGAATCATTGTTGGATATGGATTTTTTTAATCAAGATTAGGATACCAGATTCAATTTAAAGAGAATTAAAGAGAAATTTTATGCTTAATTAAACTAGTAAATCTGAAGTTCAGGAGCCTCAGAATCAGCTCTGCAAGTCGTCGTTTTTAAACACACTTTGGTAATATTCAATTTCCTGCAAACCGCAATCTAAAGTTTTCAAATTACTTAATTATTTATAAGAATAAAAAATTCGAAGTTTTCAGGTATTAGAAGCGTTAAATTAAAAACGTTGTTATGTAAGGATATTTTGAAATTTTCATGAGCTACTAATTCTGGTATTTTTTTAGATAATAAAGTAGATTTCTTCAGGGGGGCGGAGCCTCTCTGAACCCCCCCATGGCCTCATTAAATTTACATATATAACTTTTTATTGATTGCGCTAATGGTTATTGTAAATCTTAGATTTATTTTTACACTTCCGAGCCTTATTTTTCAATACCGGTGGACAGAAAATGATTTACACTGAGGCAATTATATTAAAAGTTTAGGTTTTGTGAACGAAAATGTAATTTCATTTTAATAATAAAATAATTTTTATTCATATTTTCTGAAATGAGGGGGCATTAAGAAGTAACACTCGTCAAAAAGTATTTTTTCAGACAATCTATTTAATGCTTGGTTTTTAAGAAAGAAAATATTTATTTCCAGATACAATGACGTCATTTTCGACAGAGATAATTTTGAGATTTGCTATCCATTTGCTTTTTAAAAGTTTTTTTTTTTTCTCATTGAAATTTTCGATTAAAAATTAAACATTTCTGTTAGCCGTGTGCAGACGATAAACCGTGGTAACATTTTTTTTTTAATAATAAAAATTAATATCATAACACAAGTCTCTTTTATTTCGACCTCAAAGCGTATTCGTTTTATTTTTGATATATGAATTCACATTCTTTTCATATTTTTTTTTTCTCCAATATGAAGACGTATTCATGTTTATTTTTTATTTCATTTTCCTCTTGCACATGAAAATCTTTCAAATCAAAATTAACTGTTTAGGATAAATTATTATTCCGGGATCTGATTTTCTTGGCAACGGTAAAAAAAATGATTTCTAAATTTTATAGCAAAATGTCAATTTATTCCTTATGAAAATAATGAACTTTTTAATTTAAAAGAAAAATATTTGAACAAAATAATTCGACACATCCTTTCTTTATTTCTGGGGTAAATTCCATCTATATGTAAAGATGCAAAAGGCATTAATTCATCCCTTTTGACGTTGATTTGACTCCAAGCAATTACACGTACTTTTACATTTACGATATTTTTAGGTGTAGTTCCGTTGCTAGATAACAGTTAAAAGAAAATTAAAACAATGAAGTATGTCCATTTAAAAAAAGAAAATTTGTAAAAGAAAATATTTGATATTATTGGAACACAAATATAAAATCCCTCCATAAGTTATACACTGAATTTAAAAACTCTCACAAATGTATACACAAAATTACAAACTAATGTGAATAATGCATGGTTCTAAATAGGAAATTTCATTATCCATAATTTACTATTTAAATCCTTCAATCATATGAGCCATTTCATTTCAACAAATAAAAATGAAAAAATCGTCTGAATTGCTATAGAAAAGCATTATTGCACAAAATAAAATATTCTATATTTTCCGAACGAATGAACCAAATATAACAAAAAACTATACAGCTAAATACGGGTACTTCACCAACATACCCACTTAATTGCAAGCTAATCGGATGCTTTTTGCGGCAGTTATTGCGGAACAGACAGACAGACTAACGGAAACCAAAACTTTTCGTATCTCCACAGTAAGCCTTCACTGACGTTTCGGCAATAAAAAAACATGAGTTTCCCAAGAAAACCTGATGTAATGAAATTTTTTGTATATTTTTCTCGGTTTCAGTGAGTAAAAATCTATAAGAAACAGTCAATAAATCCTATTTAGTTTTTTGGTTGCAGACCTGTGTAATTCATTAACGTATGCGTGGTGCATAAGGTGCTCAGAATCCTTGATTATTTCCAGCAGTTATTTTTTATTGTAAATTTTGCCTTATTTAATCAGACCATTTTCCCTGATTAAACTAGGCAAAAATTTCAGTTTTGAAAAACCGGTGGTAAAAGATTAAAATTTCTGTAAAAGATACTCGTTGCAAAGGGGTTAGCATTCCCACAAGGTTTCATCATATCATTCACCCGCAAGAAATGTGACACATCTCGACAAAAGTAAGCTTCACAGGAGAGGCAAAAGAAAATTTGCATGATTTTACTCTAACGTGAAGTTAAAGCATTTTGCACATCATTCAAGAGTAAAAACGTGCATAAAACCCTTCCGAATGAAGACGTGGAATGAGGTATGGGGGGGGGGGGGTAATTTTACCTTCCCACACAATCCACCCCTCTTCTTTGGACACAAATGGACATATAGCGTAACAAAGTGGTATTCAGTATAACTACACTTATGAAACTGTTTGTGTAGTAAGACGCACGTATGACAGACCTATTCGTGAAATAACATGCAAAATGATTTTTTGCGAGATGTGTCACTTTTCTTGCGGGTGAGCGCTATGTTCTAAAAAGAATGCTGTCATTTCCTTTGGAGATTGTTGAAGAGAAATTCTGTTTAATGCCATGTTTCATTTCATGTTATTTAACTTTTTGTTTTTATCTAAATGATAAATTACATTTATTCATTTACATTATAGGTACACTTCTCAACGAAACTTATCCAGGAAAAGTTTTTAAAAAATCTCAAATCAAGTAATCCGAAATGATTTTAATGAAAATGCGAAAATACTAAACTTTATTAAATAATTGTAGCTCAACATTTCTAAATCAAAGTATGTATAAATTATATCAATTTTATCTTTCACTGTTTTCCTGTGTTGTTTAGCAAAAAAGTTGTAATTTGATTGGTCTCTGTGTTGATTAGTCTTTGTAAAAATGATAAAATATTTATATAATTTTTATCTTTTACTATTTTCAATTACTGTTTAGCAAAAAAAATTATAATTTGATTGATCTCTGTGTCGATTAGTCTTTGTAAAATGATAAAATATTCTCATGTGCAGATTTATACATATTCTTCTTTAATGTTCTCTATGTAAATTAATCTTGTAAAAATGATCAAATAGTCTCATGCACAGATTTATAAATATTCTTCTTATATGATCTCTATGATTATTTTTACAAGACTAATTGACAAATATTCAGATGCACAGACTTATACATTAGTGAATATCGAAATTTAGTAAATCTTTTTGCGGTAGTGCGGTATAGCACAAAATTAGCACTCGCCACTCGCCAGGCATAGAGTAACACTTAAAACGTGGCGATTAACTTCATTGTCCTCACTCGCCAAACTCAATGGGCACCACTCGCCAAACGCGATGGTTGAAAGATCGATGCCAGGGAGGAAAGGGGTGAAATTCGTTCGGAATTTACGGCGTCCAAATCGGCGATTCTCCCGAACGTAAGAAAATAAAGTAGCAGGGGTGATTCTGTCTCGAATTTTCCGAAAATTTAAGGCATTCGGTTTCGAAAAAAAAAAAAAAGTCATCAGTCCGAAAATTCGGACATAAAAATATCGCTAATTTCGATATAGTCGCCGAAAAAAATCAATTTCGTCAGTCGTTCGGAGGAAAAAATCACCAATTCCGTCAAAGAATCGCGAAAAAACGTGAATTTCCCCCCAAGGACCACGTAAAAAACACGAATTACGTCAAAACATCGCGGAAAAAACGCAAATTTCCTGAAAAGATCGCAGAGAAAACGCAACTTTTGTGAAAACATCGTGGAAAAACACAAATTTCGTGGAAAGATCGTGGAAAAAACGCAAATTTTGACAAAGAATCGCGAAAAAGAATCACAAAATTCTTTAAAGTATCGCTGAAAAATGCAAATTTCGTGAAAAGATCGGGGGAAAAGGCAAAATTCGTGAAAAGATCGCGGAAAAAACGCAAATTTCGTGAACAGATCGCAGAGAAAACTCAAATTTCGTGACAAAATCGCGGAAAAAACGAAAATTTCGTCAAAAGGTCGCGGAAAAACACCAATTTCGAGAAAAGATCGCGGGGAAAACACAAATTTCGTGAAAAAATCGCGTAGAAACGTAAATTTCGTGAAAAGATCGCGGAAAAACGTAAATTCCGTGAAAAGATCGCGAAAAAAACGCAACTTTCGTAAAAAATCCTGAAAAAAACCAAAATTTCACGAAAAGATTGCGGAAAAAAACAAAAAATTTCATCAAAAGATCGCGGAGAAACCGCAAATTTCCTCAAAAAATCTTGAAAAAAATGCAAATATTTTCAAAGAATCGCGAAAAATGCCCACAAATTTCGTTAAAAGATTACAAATAAACGCAATTTTGTGAAAAAGATCACGGAAAAAACGCAGATTGCGTCAAAAGATCGCAAAAAACGCACATTTTGCAAAAGGTCACGAAAAAATGTGAATTGCATCAAAAGATCGCATAAAAAACGTGAAATTCATTAAATGGTCGCAGAAAAATGCATATTAGTTAGTCCGAGGGGGAGCGGGCTGTCAAGATAGCAGAGGGGTCCCCCTCTGCTGTAACCTTTCTGAAAATTTCCTGTGAATTTATTTCATTTCAATTAATAGTAAAAATAAAATTTTTCAGTTGAGTGTAATGATATTGAATGGTAAGTAATATATATTAGTAAATTACAATGTTGATAGTTAGAAAAAACACAATTTTGTATGGAGCGTACATAAGTTTGTTACTGGCCAATGAAAGAAATCAGTGTAGTGGCCAGTGGGTAAAAATGTTAATTTTGACCTATATAGTGCGGAAAAGTTGTGAACTGACTGCATTAAAAAGTGCGTGGAATCTTAAAACTGTGGGTCGATATTTTCTGTTGCCTCAGTGGGCCGAAAGTTCCGAAAATTGGACTAAAAATGATTAAAATACAAAAATTAATAAATAATCTCAGTTTTCGTTGATCGGTTTGGTAGAGTTCTTAAAAGTTACAATCTTTTAGCAGCAACAACCATAAATATTTTTTAAATTATGGGTTAATATCTTCTGCCGCCTCATCAACACAAGATTTTGGAACTGCGACTAAACTGTTTTTCCGGAGGCTGCAGTTTCACTATCCAGCATCACAGTTAGCAAGTTGCTTGTGTGTGTGAAGGAAATTTAATAAAGTCCCTGCAGTCCATTGGCATACCATTTGTATCATCTTCAGAAGTTCTTGAGAACTGATTTCTCTGAGAAATGGGGGCGATGTCACATAACAAGTTTGCCAGCCAATGAGATCTGTAGTAAGTCTGTAGTTCCAAATTTAACAGCAGGAATAAGGAATTTGCAAACACAATTTACATCTGGACTCATTTTCTTTTCCTTGATAATCTGCAGAGCTGCAAGAGTAATAATATGGCATTTCTCATTATTTAACGTAGCCGATAACATGTGTTCTACAGTCACAAAGTAAGCATTGCGAGAAATAACTGGTTCGATTACATCATGATACTTCACGATACATCAGATCATCTCGGCGAGTACCGAGATGAGCTTATGAAATGCCACAGGTTTCTAGCACCGTCCTTTAAGGAATGATGAATCTTAATTCGGAACCATGAGGGTGCGTAGACTCTTAGAATGAATACAACCAAAGTTAGCAACTCATTTGATGTGTCTGATGTAGTTATATATAATCTCAGTATTCAATTGTTAGCCAGCGGTCTAAATTCAACGTTCCCGGTACCCAGTTCGCTAGATCTGAACAACAAACGGCAGAACTAATGGCGGTGCAAATGTCTAATAAGTGTTTCTGGTCTAGACTGAGGGTGGTAGGATCAATATCTGGCGACTTGCATTCAATACTATTAAAAGCTACAATTGGAAGCTTTTTGCATTCTTTGAGGTTTCGTCCAATGTCTCCGGTGTAAGATGTGGGGCCAGATGACATGCCGTCTATGGACTAAAATAGGTGTCGCTATGGCAACTCATTGAAATGAAGTAAGCAGACTGATCTCTGAAGTTTCAATTCAAGCCTGCAAATTATACCATTAGACAATCCTGTATTCATTACAGTGTCGTCACACATGAGAAAAATAAGGTTCCTAAAATCATACAATACAGCATTTGTTACATATTCGTAAATGCTATTAGATATACCAAGACTAGATCCACTTTCAAGTATAACGTGTCCCATGTACATAGAACCAGGCTCTGATACTATACAGTAATGTGCTTCTACAATTTGTCTTTGGAACTGTTTGTCTTCAAGTGTTACTGATGTTAAAGTTTTGTAAAACCGTCCATCAAAATAAAGGACAGATAGAGTGGAATGATTTTCAATGGATTTTGAGCCCAATTTTTTGTAATTTCTTGATTTTCCCCTCCATATTTTATGTTTGTCTATTACGAGGCTGGTATCTTATTCTAGTCTGTCAAGATTATGCATTGTGAAAGTAGTAAACAGTTATGCAGAAAATTACCAAAATGCATCAAAACTTCCAAAATTCGATGCCGATGAGGTGGAAGAAGATATTAATCTATAATTCTAAATTTTATTTTTGGTTGTTGCTGTTAAAGCATAGTATCTTTTAAGCACTATCCCAAACTGATCAGCGAAATATGTGATCATTTATTAATTTTTATATTTTAATCATTTTTAGTCCAATTTTCGAAACTTTCGGACCACTGAGCCGATAGAAGGTATTAACCCACTGTTTTAAGATTCGGCACACTTTTTAAAGAAGGGAGCTCACAACTTTTCTGCACTATCGCAAACAGATTTTAGAAATTTCGATTTTTTCGATATGCCCTATTATACATATTTTTCTTTAATGTTCTCTGTGTTGATTAGTGTTGTAGAAATGATCAAATATTCTCATGTGCAGATTTATACGTATTCTTTAAAAATTTGCTGCTGTTTTCAGCACAACTTTTTCACAAGCATTAAGGTTTAGATTCATGGATGGAGAGTTTTTAAAAACCTACCAATGTGATCAGGGGTATGTTACAAGTTAATAAGGCATTACATTTCCTATACATCATGTTCTGTAAAATAATTTTTCCTTTCCCTTATTTTAATAATTTTTTTCCTTTATCCTATCAAAATAAATACAGTCAATCAGGGTAACTTTGAACCACAGGGTGTAACTTTGCACCACCTCGTATTTTTCAGTATTTTTGACTCTAAAAGACTAAATAAACTCCAGAACTGTGCTCTGTTGGCAAGGTTCTAAACTGGGATTTCTACTCTTTATTTTAGAAAATAAATTAGCACCGTTATAGAAAATTAAATGCATCATCTAACTATTTTTGTGAAGTACTGTTTTCAAGATAGTTTTCAATGCTGTTTTGAAGTTGTTGTAATCCAATTAAATTTTCATAGTAAGTAACAATATACTCATTTATCAGACATATTATTATCTAAATGTTGTAAATGTGTTAATATTTTATGGTTATTTATTTATTAATAGTTAATAAAATGTAAAATAAGAAGGCACTAGCATTTTACTGCATTTTCAGGGTAACTTTGAGCCGGCTCAAAGTTACACTGATGCTTATAATTTACTGATTATAGGTGCTACTGTCGAAAATTTCCCATATTTGCACATATATTTTATATAAATGCCGAAAGTGTGCATTAGATATAAGATGTAAATATTTTCAGAAATATGTGTAAAATACATAAATTTCATGTAGAGGCGTGATTAGGGGCGGAGCTACTCAAATTTGACATTTCATACGCTCGACGTTTTTTATTTTTGTTTGAATAATACTAGTACTTGTATGTATTACTGTAACAATGGATATATTACCGAGTTAAAACATTGAAAATTGTTTTTCACTGCATTTTTATGTTTTATATGAACAATAAACAGGTTTTTTTATTTCTAAATGTTCATGGTTCTCTTCTTCCCCTTTTTTATGCCTGATATTTGTTGTAATATCATAAATTATACAAATCTTGTGATGTTGGGAAATGTAAATTCGGAGTCTTTACATATCTGAAAACATTTTTTGGGGTTTAAAGTTGTCTTGACTATAATACTTTTTTTTATAATGATTTATTTTATATAAAAATTTATCATATGGTGCAAAGTTACCCTAAATGGCTGAGTAACTTTGAACCAGGCTAAAAATCCATTTTTTATTACTTTTATCATTATTATTCCTTAATTTTTGATAGTCAAACAATAATTTAGGATCATTTCGTCTCTTTTATGCCCCTAGTTGCGACAATATTCTTCAAAGAAGAGTGTGGCATATGAAAATAGAGAAAATGCGGATCAAAGTTACCCTGATTGACTGTACTGGATTTTCAGATTCAGATAGATCCTAAAGTTAGGCCTGAGTGAGATATATTCTAATTAATTCATCCACATTAAATGCTTTAAAAGCTTTCTTGCTGCTGGGAATCTATTCAGAAAACTATTTTTTGATGACATTAGCAGTGGCCGATCTTTCTAAGGAAACCTACCCCATATTCACACATGGATATCCAAGGTTTGAGGAAAACCACAGAAAACTTCGAACAATTAGGCTGAAGGACGCGATTGGGTTCGAACCCAGAACCTCTTGGCCACTGGTGGGGCAAAAGGTCCTACAGCATACATCTTGCTCTCATGGTGATTCATCCTCAAGGGGCTGCTGCTATAACAAAAAAGTAACCTAGAAATTGCCATTATTTTTAATCACAGACTGCCAGCAAATAAATGAAATGGAAAAAAACTGGTACCCAGAAATTAAAATAAGCGTAAACCGTCCCCATTGCGAAGTGGTCAAAACTACCTTTTTTTATTTGAAACCGAATATAATTTTTAAGTGACAAATTTTTTCCCTGATATTTTACCTTTTTCCAGCCCCACAGCAATGATAAATCTATTTACGAGCATGATACTGGCAATAACTCAGGAATGTGTTTTCTTAATGGAAATCTGTAATATGCAAAATTAAAAAAACAGAGATAAGTAGAATAGTACTTCTTTCATTTGTTGTTTGTTCATTGTTAAGTTTAGTACAAGTTTTAAAAAATACTCAGAAAATCTATACTTCTTATTTTGAAAAAAGGGTGTATACTCTGCAAATTGTACCATTAAAACAATATTATAATATTTGAATCAAGGCATTTTTTAATCATTTAGCATTATTTTTACAATTTCAATTTTGTATGAAATATATTTAGGAAGTGTCTAAATCGCATCTAAGGTCAAATTGCATATTTGGCCTTTCTTTCAATTAAAAAAAAAAAAAAATTAATACACACTTACAAATACACTGCTCAAAACAATTAAAGGATATTGCAGTTTTAGGTGGATTTTGTATCTGGTAAACTGTTTAGCTGATTGATACATGGTCGACAGACATAGTAGGTTATATGAGAATAAATTACACATGTTTGGCAGAAAAAAATGCATTTTATTGCACATTTGTGTACTAAAGGAAAAAAACACAATTTGTGCATATGAGAAAAAAAGAATAAGAAGAGGTGTTTCCTTCAAAGAAAATCATTTTCAGTAGGGGGTATGGTTTCCACGGGCGGCCAGCAACGTTGAACACCTTTGAGGCATGGGCTCAATGAGGCTATTAATGACGAGTTTTGGTATTCTGCCCCACTCATCCAGAAGAGCTCTTTCCAGTTCTTGGAGAGTTTGTGGGGGTTGTTGGCGGCCAGAAACTCGTCTTCCTAGAGCGTCCCAAACGTGCTCGTTTGGATTCATGTCTGGAGAACATGCTGGCCATTCCATTCGAACGATTCCTTCCTCGAAAAGGAAATCCTCCACCAGGTTTGCACGATGTGGCCTGCAGTTATCGTCCATTAAAATGAAGTTATCTCCGATTGCTGCAGCGTAAGGGACTACAATAGGTCTGAGGATCTCATCCCTATATCGGCGACCAGTCAGAGCTCCATCTCGAATGATGTAGAGGTCAGTGCGCCCATCAATGGAGATGCCACCATACACCAACACTCCTCCACCGCCAAATCTGACACTTTCGTGCACGAACACAAGATTATTCCTACTGCCACGGTCCCTCCAGATGAAAATACGCCTATTATCCGGATGCACAGAAAAACGGGACTTGTCAGAAAACAGAATATTGCTCCATTCATTTCTCCTCCAGTTGACATGCTCAGTTGCCCACTCCCTGCGGTCGCGACGATGCCTTGATGTTAATCTAACACATACCATCGGTCGGCGAGCATACAGACCTACAGCATGGAGCCGGTTTCGGACAGTCTGAGTTGAAATCGTGGTGCCTGTAGCCGATCGAAGGTGTTGTTGGAGAAGAGTAGCGTTCATGGTTCGGTGTCTCCGAGCTGTTAACGCTAAATACCGATCTTCATTGGGCGTTGTTGCCCATCTACGACCTTGCCCTGGTCTTCGGCCTGCACATCCACTCTCCAAAAAACGGTTCCAGATACTGGAAATGACACTTTGTGACACTCCAATGGCTTGCGCTACTTCGGCTTGAGTTTGGCCCCCTTCTAAGTTGAAATCGTGGTGCCTGTAGCCGATCGAAGGTGTTGTTGGAGAAGAGTAGCGTTCATGGTTCGGTGTCTCCGAGCTGTTAACGCTAAATACCGATCTTCATTGGGCGTTGTTGCCCATCTACGACCTTGCCCTGGTCTTCGGCCTGCACATCCACTCTCCAAAAAACGGTTCCAGATCCTGGAAATGACACTTTGTGACACTCCAATGGCTTGCGCTACTTCGGCTTGAGTTTGGCCCCCTTCTAACCTACCAACAATTCTCAAAGCTTCTGAATCTGTCAAATGACTTCGCTGAGACATCGTACTCATTGAAACAAAGCAATCACTGAATGCCGATCATCCTTGTCTTCATTCTCTTTTATCCAGTTGAAAGTCAAATTTCATTCTCTGCCGCTGAAGCGACGTTTTTGACGTCGAACTCAAAATTTGCATACTCCACAGTTTGAAAACCAGAAAAAATTGCATTTGTGATTCTCTTCTTCTATTTTCGGCAAAAAAAAATTTCGTTTATATCTTTATTTTATATAAAACTTCAAATATCCTTTAATTGTTTTGAGCAGTGTAGTACTAACTTGGTATAAATATAAACCTGAGTCAAAAATTGTGTATCTTGAATATTTTTGGAAAATGCTTTTTATAAAAAAGGTTATGCCAAAAATTGTTGTATTAAATTCTTCTATTCTCATTTGTAAGAAGTTTTTTCTTGCTTGTTAGAATTCTGCATATAATTATCAATTCTAGTATTTTTTTAAGACCATTTTTTGTAATTTGATAATTTCTTATTAAAGAATTTTTTTCTTTTTTTCTTTATCAGATAAAAGTTTTGAAGTTTCTGAAGTGTTGAACTGTTTAACTAGTGCTTATTGAAAAAGAAAATTATATTTTGGGATGTACCAAGCAAACATAGATGATGTTCTTAAGCAAAGAGTTTATTTATAAGTACATATATTAAAAATTGTGTTTTTGAACTTCTGCCACTGTATAATGAATGAAGTCTTGATTGTAAGGAGAAAAATACTCTCTCCCTACAAACTGTGTGTATTTGTACTTTTCTTCACGTACTGATCAATAATTTACGTTTAATAATCTTCACAAGAATTAGTTGTATGGTGTGGGGATATTTCCTTATTTTAAACGGAATTATCACAAAGGAAAAGGCAAATTATATGCATTTTTTTAAAAAATCTTAAACTATGAATTTTCAACTGATTGACACACAAACAAAACCTTTCATCTGTCACACTTGCAGCAAAGGCTTTTCTAGAAAATTTCTTCTAGAAAAACATACCTTTATCCATAGTGGAGAGAAGCCTCACATTTGTGAAGTATGCAATAGAGGATTTTCTAGGAAAGATCATTTGAATAAGCATATCCTTGTTCATACTGGTGAGAAGTCTCACATTTGTGAAATATGCAATAAAGGATTTTCTAGTAAATATCATTTAGATAACCACACCTTTGTTCATTTTGGGGGAAAACCTCATGTTTGTGCAGTATGCAATAAAGGATTTTCTACAAAAGAAAATTTAAATATGCACAACTTTATTCATACTGGAGAGAAGCCTTATACTTGCGATGTATGCAATAAAGGATTTACTAGAAAATCTGATTTACATAAGCACTCCTTTGTTCATACTGGGGAGAAGCCTCATATTTGTAAAGTATGCAGTAAAAGGTTCTCTAGCAAATCTGTTTTAGATAAGCACGCATTTGTTCATACTGGGGAGAAGCCTCACATTTGTGAAGTATGCAATAAAGGATTTTCTAGGAAAGATACTTTATATAAGCACGCCTTTGTTCATACTGAAGAGAAACCTTACAATTGTGAAGTATGCAACAAAGGATTTTCTAGCAAATATGATTTAGATAAGCACACCTTACTTCATACTGGAGTGCAGCTGCATGTTTGTGAAGTATGCAATAAAGGATTTTCAAAAAAAAGTAATTTAAATGATCACATGACTGTTCATACTAAGGAGAAACCTTACAAGTGTGAAATATGTGGTAAAGGATTTTCTACCAAATCGTATGTAAAAAAGCACACTTTTCTTCATACTGGATAGAAGCCTCACATTTGTGAAGTATGCTATAGAAAAGTTTCTTGCAAATATCATTTAGATAAGTACATCTTTGTTCATAATAAAGTGAAGTTTCACATTTGTCAAATATGCAACAAAAATTTTTCCTGAAAAGATCATTTAAATAAGAACATATTTATTGATACTGACTGGGAGTAACCTAACATTTGTGAAATATGTATAGTATTTTCTAAGAAATATCATTTGTATACATATCTCTTTGTTCTTTCTGTAAACAAGCCTCGCAATTACTGAATAGACAATAAAGTTTATTTCTTCATATATCATTTTAATAAGCACCTCTTTTTTCATATGGAGGGAAAGTCTCACATTTGTGAATGATTTTATAGAAAATTTGATTTAGATAAGCAAACATTTGTTCATAGCTGGAAGAAATCTCATGCTTGTAATGTATGTAATGAAAGATTTTTCAATAAAACAAATTTTAAAGTACATAGCCATATTTATGCTGGGAAGAAGCGTCATTTTTGTAGTGCATACAATAAAGAATTTTCTAGTAAATGTAAATTATACAGATACCTGCTTATTCATGCAGAGGAAAAGTCTCAGATTCGGGAGGCATGCAAAAAAGGATTTTCAAAAAGATTACATTTAAATCGGCATACTTGGATTCAGATAAGGGAGAAACTTTGTGTTTCTGCACTATACAATAAACGTTTTCCTAGTAAATTGCACTTAGATAGCCACTTCTTTATTCAGACTGAGGAGAAATTTGTGAGATAATGCATTAAAGGATTTTCAATTCTGGAAAGAAGCATTTCAACTGTGAGGTGTGAAGAGGATTTAATAAATTATTACACTTAAATGAACACTTCATACGGGGTATAGAAACTTGCAATTATTAATGTATGCAAAGAAGGACTTTTTAAGTAAATCATATTTAAATGGACACTTCGTTATTTCTACTGATGCGAAGACTTTTTTTGTGTAATAGGCAGCAAAATATTTGCTCATAAATCAACACTAAAGGGGTATATGTTTACAAACTCTAATGAACCCTATGTTTTTTAGATATATAGAATTTTCTCAAATTTTAATTCAAAAATTCACTTTTTATTCATATTTTAAAAAATCACATTTGTGGCACTATGATAAAGGCCTTGGTGTGCTATTGAAGAAATTGTGACGCATAAAATATAGTATTTGTTTCAGATAGCTCACTTAAAAAAGCGTCTTTACATTCATGTCTTTACACATTTTTTCATATGTCAGATATGCAAAATAAGAATTTGCTTATAAATCACATTTAAACAAATATCCAAAATAATGCCGGAAAAAAGCGTTTTGTTTGACGTTTAAAATGAAGAATTTTTGTCTGAAATCTCATTCAGTAGAATTTTCTTATTTTTAGAAAAATATTCTTAAAAAACATTGAGAAACTTGATAGTGGGAAGTTCTTCATATTTAAAATTTATGACTGCATATTTCTAGAGATTCACTTATATAGAATAAACAAAAAATATGCTAAAGAGAATTTATATTAAAAGGTAATAAAAATGAGATGTATATTTTATTTGTAAGTTACTGTTATCATCAAGATATGCCTTTAAAGTATGAATCTTGGAAACATTTTCAACATTTTTTTATGAAAAACCTTTTGCACATGTCAACTTAATATAGAATATTTAAGAAACAAAAAATATTAAAATTCAGGTACTTCATACCTAAAAGTATCTCCTGCTTGCTTTCATTTGCTTATAATTTTACAGGTATTGTGTTAAAAAAAAGCAAGAATAAGCATAGAAATGAAACAAAGTTCAAAGACCTACTTAAACAGATATTCTCAATGCACTCTTTTAAACGTGGCAATTTTCTCTTGTAAACCCTTTATCTACTGACAGTACTTATAAATACCATTAAAATAACTTGTTAAAAATTCATTTAATACATCGATTAGTTGTAATACAGTTTAGAATGAGTTATAGATACATTACTTTATCTTGTTCCAAATGCATTATTGGTTTACACAAAACAAAAATACTTTTTTAAAGAATGATTTCTTTTGCCTTTGCATCTTTTCAGCTTTCTTGGCATCGAGGGGGGGGGGGGGATTTTTCAATTCGGAAATATTTCTATTGTAAAAACATTACATTATATTTGTACATTTCCTAATTCTATAAAATATTCAGAAAAATATTTAAAATAAAAGATTTGAGTGGGGTTATAAATATTGCACAAAATCCCTATAAATTCAAATTTAATTGATCCTTCTAAAATTTATTAAATGATTATGTAAATCTTCTAATGTAGTTTAAACAATTCATGAAAATTGCTTTAGAAGATAAAATTTTCATAATTCAGTACATAACGGGTTAAATAAATGGTGTTAAATAATACTTAAAATATGTGACATTAAATGTTATTTATCTGTTTCCAAAAAATAGTTCTTTGTGAACAAAAAAAAAAAAAAAAAAAAAATCATTTACATTTTATAAGGCAATTTTAACCAGATTAACATGTCGATTATGAATCGTAGATGCGTGTTGAGAATTTATAACAGTTATAGGTAAAACTACAGTTTTTTTTCTGCAGTTGCTTCGTTGTTTTAAAATGTAGTAATTTGAAATTGGATGAGTCATTTTGTTGCACCTTATGTTCTATTTTTTTATTAGGTCTATCTGAATTTAAAAGGTTTTTCTTAATTGAATTTTTTATTATTGTTTGCTTTATTATGTGTCAAATATTCATTCTTTTTGTACTTGCTTTATTATGTGTCATATACTATTTTGGAAATCATTTTATTTTGTTAGTTTAGTTTTTATTTTTTTGTTATAATAATTGTTTTTTTTTTAATTATTATTTCAAGAATATCTTTTAATTCTATAGTATTATTATGAAGTATGAAAAAAATATTGATTAACTCTATGACTTAAAACTCATGTAAAATAAACTCCGTTTATTTGTAAAATACAATATTGTTTTCAAAATATTGCTCTAGAAACACAGCTCTACATTAATGCAATTCTTTTTAATGTCCGTGTGTATAAATTCAATTAAAAAAATAGTTAGTCTTTTTCATTCTCCTCTTTGTATCTATTAAATTTCATTTGTCTTGAAATTTGAAGTTTCAAAGGAGAGTTTTTAAAACTTTTTTTGATTTCTTCAAATGTACTGTCTTAACAATTTTTGTGACAACTTTTATTAAATTTAAGGGGACAGTTTACCTTTTTGACAATTTTTTTATTTTAACAGATATGGTTCAAATGGTGAACTCGCTGCCTTACAGTGTTCAACTAAAAGTACATTTTGAAAAAAAAAATAACTGCATATTTAATGAAGGGTTTTAAAAAGTTTTATAAAATTTGAAGTATTTTTTTTTAAGATTTTCAAATGTGTATTATACAAGACTGTGCATGGATTTTTAGATACATATAATATTACATTTAATGTAATTTTTTGACTGATATATATAGTGCAAAATGATGGAATTTAACACATCTTCATATAGTTTTATTTAAAAAAAAACAAAAAAAACTGAAGACTAATTCCATGCGCACACTTATCACATATAAAATAAAGAACATGTACAAAAAAGTTTAAATCTCTATCTCAAATACAAAAAAGAAGCCTTAGCATTTTTAAATTAAGAAAATATAAGCATGGAGAAAAAGCCATTTAAAGTTTCAATTTGTGTGTGTAATTGTGCTATTTGCATTAACAAAATTTACAATGCCTCGCGATATAATTGCCGTATGGGTACAAATGAGGTATCAAAATTTCAACTGTTAAACAGGCTTTCATTTAATATTTAAAAGAAAAAAAATCGATTTTTTGATCAATTTTGAGCTAAACTGTCCCCTTAAAAGATCATCAATTTTAGTTGACTGATTCATTTTAAACATCTTTAGAATATGGCTTATTTAAGGTTATTTTATAATTAGAAGTATACAATACTTATTTTTTTCATCCCTATAGAACTTTGTAATCACTATGTATGTTTTGGCCTAAAAAGATGTAATTATGTGTGTTGTTTTGTCAATGTATGTTGCACTTTATTAGTGTTATGAATAGCTGTTGGGACTGTTAATCTGGCTTTGACAATATATATTCAGCTTGTATGTCGGCATGTCGGTAAACTCCGTATAGGTGTAATGATGCATGTTGTTCGAAATCCCTGTGGGGAATGACGATTCAAGTCAGTAAAGCACTTTAATCTGTGTAATAAACCTGGTAGCCAAACAGCTATAAAGTTGATCGCATACGCCTTTGCATGAAAAGAATATATTTAAAGTTAACAATGAGTGGGAGAGAACGACTGAAAAATAACATAGACTGAAAAATATTTAAAGGATGACCTAAAAAGTTAATACAAAAGGAAACCGTGTTCTGGAAAAGAAACTAAGGAAAAAACATGTTTAAAAATATACAACACAAAAGTTATATGTAAAAGAAAGAAAAACAAAGACAATGATGGTGAAGTTAAAAAAAAATGGCATATATTCTCTATCAAATTATTACAATGTCTGAAAGGGATCCTGTTACAAAAAAAAACTTAATGGGTTTCTCAACGGGAAGGGAAAACGATAGAAAGAATGAAAACAAAATGAAAAAAAGACTTAGCTGGGCTAATTTACATTCCTGCAGCATCACATCTTTCTTTCCGGCGTCCCTAGTTTCAAGGTGAGCCCCCAATCCTTGCTGTTGCTCCTTCTAGTGTAAAAAAAATATAAGACTGACTAAAAAAAATCCCACTGACATCGGCCACGAGGCCCGAGGTTGTCAGAGAGGGTGAAAGGCGCCAAGCGCATTGAGTTACGCCAAGGCGAGAATGTAAATACATGTTCAAAAGCTATACCTATCGCCAAGTGATAAAACCAACTTTTAGTAACCCTAACCTTGGCGAAAGTCGAGAACAGAAGATTGGTTGGATGAGGTGATAAAGCATGAATCAAAATACTGAGCTCACATACTGAGTTGAGTGCACAGCAGCTGAACTGGACACTAAATTAAAAAAAACCAAGGAGGCAGATGAGGCAACTTTAAACAGGCGGAAAGTCCACAAAGTGCGAACTTTTACGTGGGAGATTTATATACATTTAAAAGAACTGACTGATATAGAATGAAAGTTAATTTAAGAGACCTGGAAGTAAAGAGGGATTCGCCATGGTGAATATAGCTTTATAACATATTCCCGTACCTCCAATTAAAAAAAAATTTTTGAAGCGGATAGGGTGAAATCACCTCTATCCTGATGAATTTTTTTTTTTTTTTTTTTTTTTTTTTTTTTTTATAATACAGAAAAGGACGTTACCCAAACACTTAAGATGAAAAACCCATAAGTACATATGCACGCGAAACCAGGATTTACAATATTATAAAAACATTAAATATGTACAAAACCAAGTGATGATCACTCTTCTAAAAAAAAAAAACAGACTTCTGCTTAACAATTAGCAGGATTAATCGACAGTCCATGCCCTAGGAATGAGCTTTACAGAGATGGGCATCTAAGAGAAGAGAGATAAAAGTAAAAAAAAAAAAAATTAGTAAACATGGCATACATAGATTTTGCAGTAATATGAGAGATTAATGTACATGTATACCTAGATGAATGTTTAATTTAATTGAACACAATATTACACCTAACTATGGAGAAATACCAGTGCACTTTTACACAACCATCTTTTGATGTATTACAGTTCAATTACATTTCAGGATAGTAACTTTTCTGTGTCCAAAAGTGTCAAAAAGGACAATTATAAGTTTCTTCAAGCCAATAGGCAGTTTAGTTTAGGCCTTGCCTTTCATGTAAATAAAAAAACCAAATTATTCCATATATATATAAATACTTAAATTTAAAAAAAAAATGCAAACGAAAAACTTAATTTTCCATAAGCAGAAAAAAAAAACTGAAGTATAGTCAACTATACTTTTAAACTATGTCTAGAATTTCAACGCAACAGAACCAACACTCAAAATTAATATATTTTTTTAGCAAGGAAAAGAATACTTGGCAAGGACTATCTTGCAACAAAACACAACTTTAAGCAGTGTAAAAGAAATTCAGATTTTTGTACTATCCACTTAAGGACCTGGGAAGGCAAACACATCTCCAAGCACAATACACAAATTATATACTAACATTATTTCTCTTAAACCAAGTGCAGCTCTCCAGAAAAAAAAATTATATATCTTTACAAATTAATATAGGAACTTATTGAAAAAACCTTTCATCACCAGATGTCACGTCTTAGAATTGGCCAGAGTCTAAGTACATAATGAAAGGAAGCAGAGTTAAATTATAGTAATTACATTTTAAGGTGAACATACCAATTAAATGACTAAAGAACATATTACTTATTTACATTTTATTTGCAAAGTCAGTATAATCCAGATTCTCAATGTATAACTTAAGACATTTACTAAAGGATCATTTAACATTAGCATGCTTTAACATCTAAATTATTTTACCCAATACATATTTATTACTATCTGCACCCCTTAAATTGCAACAATTTATTTCTTTATGACATGCGATTATTATTAAGGGTACCTGTACCATGACATTTCCAGTATTATTCCTAGTAATACACGAAGGGAAAATGCCAATACCTAAATCTTAAATATATTTTGAGAATTTAAACTGGTAACTATTCAAATATTCTGATGTAACCCAACCATTAAAGGGTGTTAAGTGAAAAAAAAAACTTATACACATAATATACATTTTTAATATATAAGCCTCACAAATAACAATTCCTCACTACATAAACAATGACTATCTACTTGACCATATAAATTGCATCAAATTGTGCAACATCACAGAATACTACTATTGACTTTTCAAAGTTATCTAAAGCATTTATTTTATATTATAGTATATAGGAAAATTTTAAATCTGATATTGTAACCTATATTATAATTTAATAATCATATTTACTGTTACCAAGCACACATTTGTAAGATCTTTATCCAAATATTATAACAATATAAGTAATAACAAAGTAAACAAATAAATTAATTTTAGAGAGAAAAAAATGTAACTTATCATGTAATTGTAGAGAACTGATGTCCAGAAAAACTCATCATCCAGGGTAGGTCAACTTATAGAATGAGTAACTTTTCAGAAAGGGATGGCTCCATTGCCACAGGTCATTTTCATCCGCAGTAGTTCCCGTTGATACCACTTTCAAGACCAGTACTGTAGATCCATCAGGCTATCAACCAAAAGCATTGCTCCCTGTACACAGGAACAACTCTACTACAGTGACTATGTCTGCAAAAATTGTAAGACATTAATAAAATTTAATAGTAAAAAAAGTCGCTGTTTCGATTCCTAAAGATTCTGGTACGCAATCTTCTTGGAGAAACAGGGATCTGATTAATTGGTGACGAATGATGAGATGCAGTATTGTCTGATAGACGGCTGTTATTGCTATAGCTACTTGGTGACAATTGATCAATAGTAGATGTGTGTGATATAGGTGATGACGCATTAGGTTGAACGGGTGATAGGTTAATATTGCTGTTGTCTATAGATGAGGAACTGGTTGTTGAATCACAATCTTCCATCAGAGTTATCCTTTTATCATGCACAGGTAATGCATTATCAGACGAGAAAGGAACAGGAACGTTGCTGTCTGAAACATTATGCATCAACGAAGAGTCATTGCTTTCTTGAGCAGACACAGAGGAATTTTGTAACTGTTGCTGGTCAGCATTAGTATTCGGTGATGGAGACGAGGAGTTCTGAGACATGCCATCTTTAATTCTGTGTTCTTGCAAATGGGTTTTTCTGGGGATGACCTTAAGAATTCTATCAGTGTGCACTAGAATTGGAAAAGCACTGGAATTATTACAAATTTGTAACTGCACAACTGATGGAGAAATAATTTTCTTTACCCAGTATGGACCCTGTTTCCTTTTTTTGAAAACATTAGGAAATGTAATGAATACCTTATCATTGTATTCTAAATTCATAAACTTCCTCTTTGTATTACATCTATCAAGAGTGTCTCTTTTAAATTGCTCATTGTTGGTGTATGTATGATGGTATATCTTGTCTAATGTTTTAAACATCTTGTGCATGTCTCTAGTGTTGGGATCCAAAGTCCAGTTACCTTGTGACTTGTAATTTTCATATAAGTCTGACATATCTCTGCCAAAGTGCACTTTGTTTGGCGTGAACTTTGTGGCAGGGTGAATAGTTGAATTGTACAGATTTTGATGAGTTTTCATGGCTGTGAAAAAGTCATAACCATCAGAAAGCATGGTATTAATGGCAGTTTTCAACTGCCTGTTCAAGGATTCTGATAAACCTGCCTGTGGATGGGCTACTGTAACAAATGTCAATTTCATGTGCAACTTGTCATTAAAAGAAGAAAAAATGTTGGAGTCAAATTGTTTTCCCTGATCAGCTTGTACAATATCGGGTTTTCCATGGGTAGCACAGTAATGCAAAAGAGCCTTTGTTACAGGCGGGGCAGAAATATTTTGTAGATTGTATAATTCTAAATGCCTTGAGAAGTGGTCAACAATTGTCAAAATATGGGAGTTATTTTTAAAAGGACCCACAAGATCCATAGACACCTTTTGATTGCAAGCGGTTGGCAAAAGAGGAGCTTGTGCTTTATGTAAATTTTTGTGTAGCAAACAAGTCTGACAGGAGTTAATGTAGTTAGAAACATCTGCAGCCATGGTTCTCCATGTGAATCTCTTTTTAACATTTTCTAAGGTTTTGTTGAATCCGGCATGTGTTACATGAGCAAGGGCAAGAGCTCTTGAAAGTAAAGATGGGGGTAACACTGCTCTGTGTAGGTTATTAAGTTCTGATGAAAAAAATTTATCATAGCATAGGATGTTTGTCTCTGGATTTAGGTAGTATGGACTGCCTTGTTCATTGTATGCATTATTTTCTATTTTATTGATAATTTTTTTTAGTGCATGATCTTTTCGCTGTTCACTATACAAAAGTTCATCTGATATATGGTTGTCAGTGTTAATATTAAAAAAAATGAGTCATGATTGATGTCAAAATGGTTACACTTCTGCAAACTATGCGGTAAATTGTTTCTTAAATCTAACTCAGATTTCTCAACTGGAATGATTTCATCTGTTGTAAGGAGCTTAGGGTTTGTGATTATGTCCTCAGATGGAGAAGGAACAGGTATTCTGCTGATATAGTCAGCTAAGATGTTTTCAGAACCAGGAATGTGTTCAAATGTGAACGAATATTCTGATAGCTCCATAAGCCATCGAGTTATTATGTCGGCTGGCGACGAGGAACTTTTATAATGATTTGGTGGTTTTGCATCAGACAACACTATGAAATGCCTGTTATAAAGCTGATATTTAAAACTTGAAATTCCTTTAAAAATGGCATACAGTTCTAATTTTATAGGTGGATACTTTTTTTCAGAGAGGGACAAAAGTTTTGAAAAAAATGACACAGGGAGTAGAATACCATTTTTCTTTTGCATCAATACAGCAGAAATAGCTGTGACAGAAGCGTCTGTATTTACATAAAAGGTTTCATCCCAATTGGGAAGATGAAGGATGGGTCTTTTAAAAAACACTTGTTGCAAGTCCTGAAATGCTTCTTCCTGAAGCTGAGACCACTTAAATTTCTCTTTAGGGGATGTCAATCTTATTAAGGGTTCGATTCTACGAGCGAAAGCAGGTATCAAAGATCTGTAGAATGAACAAAGTCCTATGAATGACTTAACTTGCTTCTTTGTTTTAGGGGCAGGAAAGGCCAATATTTTTTTTACATTTGATTGCATGGGCATAACCTGGTGGTTAAAAATTTCAAAACCCAGAAAATTTATTTTAGATTTATGAAATTGACATTTTGCCGAACTTAATGTGATATTGTTTTTTATGAAGACTTCCAACAACTTTGTTAATTTAGCTTTCATTTCTGCAAAAGAATTGGCACCTATCACAACATCATCCTGATAAGAGAACACTCCTTCCACATCAGCCTGTTGTATTAACTCGTCAATTACTTGCTGAAATGTTGAAGCAGCAGTACGAAGCCCAAACACTAATCTGTTGTAAGAAAAACAACCCCATGGAGTGGTGAATGTGACCTTGTCACGTAAGTGCTGAGGCATATGAATCTGCCAATAAGCAGATGGCAGGTCCAAAGTTGTGAAAAATTTAAAGTTGGCTAAACTATTCAACAAGGTCTGAATTTTAGGAAGCGGGTAAGTTGATGGCATTATAACTGCATTTAAAAGTCTTAGGTCTAGAGCAAGTCTATACTGTTAAGGTTTAGAAGGGTCAAGCATCTTCTTTTTTACCAACAACATGGGACATGCCCAAGAAGAATTTGCCCGCTTGATTATCCCAGCAGCCAACATTTCATTAAGTTGTTTTTTTGCTTCATCCTGTAAAGCCTGTGGGATGGGATAAGGCAAAGTCTTGACTGGAGGGGAGTTCCTGATATCTATTTTAGGGGTAACTAGATCAGTATGACCAATGGTGTTCAAAGATTTAGAAAAGGCCTGTGTGTATTTCTCTAAAATTACAATCATTTCCTTTTTTTGCAAGGAATTTAAATGATCTAAACAAAAGTCATCAACATTGAATTCAGCTGCTCTCTGTTGAACAACTTCGACTGACGGATTTATCAAATTACACACTTCTTCGGAGAAATTATTTTCTTGAATGTCAGTGTTTTGAACATTTGATATAGTGCCGATTTTAACATTTTTCTTTAAAAAGAACTGTTCTGCATTTTTATTTTCAATTACAATTAAAAATGAATTACTAGTCAAATGTGCAAGAGAATGAAGGGAAGGATTTATGACAATACCAGGTCTGTCCAATAAAGGGTTAAATATAAATTCAGATGAGATAGGCTTATTTTTTATTTTGACTTTCACATACGAAATTCCATTTTCAGGAATCACAGTACGATATGAACTAAGTACATTTTCAGAAAAATTCTCAAATTCAGAAGGATTACTGGTATTTATATTCACATCATCAATGGGTGGATTATTTACATTAAACACATCTTCATTATTACTATTAAAATTACGATTTACAATATTGGAAGTAACATTTTCATGAATTGGATAATAAGAATCTGCATTTACATTAAAATTATGGTTAACAGGTTGTTCAAAATGTTCAATATTATCATTAGGTTGTTCAGCATATTGGTCAAAGTTTTCCCTATTGTCAACATAATACCCTTCATGTTCAACAGAATTTACTGTTTTACTTAAATTTGTGCTGTTTTGAAAGAAAGCATCGCTTACTTGATTACGGGAAATGTCTAAGTGGTGAATAGTTCCTTGAATATTATCAGAATCTTTAATAAAAGGGATTTTGTCTTCTTTAAATAGCATTGCATCAAATGCAGATGCTATGGTTATAGCATATTTTGATATGAAATTAAATCCAAGAATGGCTGAAAATTTTGGTGAGGTACCTTTTTCGCAACTGAAAGGGAAGAAAATATGGGGAATCTTAGGGAAAATCTTTAAGATACTGATAACAAACTTTGAGAGGCACCCATTTTGATGCTATAGAGTAGAACTCTTTCCTGCTCCTTGAGATCGGTTATCGGTTTATCTGTAGTAGAGCGTGGAGCATTTTACAACACAACTAATTGGTATCTGAGATCAGTTTACGATAAGGATCTGAGGGGAGTGAAGGGGAAGTGATAGGCAGGGGAGCAATAGGGAGTGAAGTGGGGTTGAAATATAGCGATTAATGCTCATAATGTTTTTTTTTTCATTTTTTCTTTTAAATCTTTTTACAAATTTAGGGTTTTTCTAACAGTTTTTCTATTTAGACGTTTTTTAATTAAACTTGTCGGGTGAGAGAAAGGTTTGTTTCTTTTGTTTAATAAAGTGTCAGAAAGTTTCGTGTTCTTGAGCGGAGAAAAATACATTTCTCAGGACAGCCTTAAAGGACTTTTCACCTTAAAACCTTATTTAGCTGTGAATAAATATATTTATTATGAAGGACTTTGCTAAAATTGTGTAAACAAGACAACTGGATATAACAATATAAGCTCAATTCCTTTTAAAAATTGAAATAAATAAATGAAAAAAGTAATAACACATCTTACAATCCATGTTAAAAATGTACCAATCTAAACGTTAAATTGTGTTATTTTACAGGGGCGCGCCAATCCAGTGTTATAATATGTGCAGCGAACACAGGCGTCAGGATAGAGGTCTGAAGAGGTCGGAAATTCCGCGCCCGGGCCGGACTCGACTCAGTGAAAAAAGTTCAGTCCGGCCCAGTATAAAAGTTAAAAGTTGGGACGAACTTTTAACTGTTATAAGCCTAGACCGGTTTAAAAGGTTTTTTTAAAGCCCGGGCCAGTATAAAAGTTAAAAGTCGGGACGAACTTTTAACTGTTATAAGCCTAGACCGGTTTAAAAGGTTTTTTTAAAGCCCGACCCAGTATAAAAGTTAAAGATTCGACCAGAGCCGAACCCGACAAATACAAAAAAATATTAATGGCACGGGCTGATAAAAAAAGCTAAAAGTTCGGTAAGCCAATTACTTTGTGCGAGTTTTAAATATATAAGCTTTTATTTTCCTCTTTTTACAATGTTCAAACGCACAAATACGTTTCAACGTTGTAAAACAACAACAAAAAAAAAATATCTAGCTTATATCTAAAACTTCGGCCCGAATCCTGCCCGGCAGGAAAAACGTTAAAATCTCGGCCCGAACCCGGCCCGACTGAATTTCTACAACAAATCTGGATTTTTCCGTCCATATGGTTAAAAATTGTTTCGTACGATACTTTCACAACAAAAATATTTATTTTAGCTCGTTTAGTGTGATTTAAAAAAAGTAATTGATTTTTGCAAATTTTCCTTCAAAAATAGCATTTTCCCTTGAATAGATCATTTTTTCTTTTTAAAACCATTTAATAATATGTCAATGAGATTTTATAAAATAAATTTTAAAAATGTTCAAAGAATATACAGTCCTTAAACGCTAATACTTGAAAAATTATACAATATTATGTCGAAATGAAACGATGCTGGTCATTTAAAAGATGACAAAAATTATCCAAGATAAGAAATTAATTGTTTTTTATAGATTTGGAATAAATGGTGGATTTCCCTTATGATTTATTAATGTAAACTTTGTCACTATGATTTCTGTATGGGAAATAAGCCAATATTAATTCCTTTTCATAACCACCACCACATTTTGCTTCTTATTTTTTTTATACTCTTCAATTATATTTCTTAATACTAAGATATAGTAATGTACTTATAAAGATTTAGATTTTGGCTTTAAAGGTGTTCCCAAATCCAAAAGGGCAACTTTCTGAGATAAGTTTTAATTTATTTTTGTTCAGAAATGCATGAAACTAGCTGGTGTTGTTGTTCAGAAACTGTGTAATTGAGGTATTTCCACCCCCCCCCCTTTTTTTTTTTTTGTAAACGCAATAAATTTTTCAGAAAATAGTGTCAAGGTGGGCGTTTTGAACCGAATTTCCGCGTGAATGAAGAAAGAGCACTCAAGAGCGGGCGAACAACGTGTTTGTCACGTGATCAAAATTGCTTATAACTCAATAGGTAATTGATTGATCAAAAAATGAAAAAACTGTTCCATTCCAAATCGCTTCCATGACCAGGCTTTCTAATTTTATACCTTTCCGTTAAAAAATGAGTTTGTAAATGTGTCAAAACGTTTTGCGCTTGTTGAGCAGAGCAGTTAAGAACAGCCTTAAGGAAAAATTTTGAAGCAAAAGAATGATTTGTGTTCTATGGTAAATAAGCGTGTTATTTGTTAAAACATAATGTATGAAAAATGAGATATCGTATTATTTTGAAAAAAAAAACTTAATTTATTTAAATTTTACAAAAAAATAATAATCTGATTTATTTTATGCTATCTCTAGCGTTTAAGACAAATCCATCCTAGATGATGCAATTGTCTTGGTGCCACTGTATGTTCAAATTCAAATTCGCATTTGCTGAGACCTATTCATGAAATTCTGAAGAGCTTGCAACTCTAGTCTATGTTTACATTCAACTTTTATTAAAGTGTATGGAATACTCAGAGATTAAAAAAAAATAATATTTTTTTTTTTTATGTAACTGGGCATAAAACAGCCAAGTTCAACGCATTATTAATAGACTCATAATGATACCAATGTAAATAAATGCATTTTAACTAAACTTTAAGATATTCATTCTTTATATATATGTTACTGTGAAAGACCGAAATTGGAGAATGTCGACTTTCGCCGGTGAATGTCAACGCAACGCATACCAAAAACGTTGGTGAAAGACCGAATATGTTATTATATTCTTGTATATTCGGACCATCACCGGTGAATGTCGACAAACACAGATATGTTCTGGAGGAGGTCGAAAAGAGAAGTGGTGTTTAAGAAATAGGCTACAGTCTGTCGTCAAATTCTTTGTTCTACTGCGAGTCACTTAGCTTTGTCAGTTTTATGCAAGGTTTGATGATGCGCTCAACGTTTTCTTAAATTTTATTTTTTTATTCGATACCCAAATTTATATTGAATAAATACTGCAAAAAATCGTGATTTTTTTTTTTTTTTTTTTTTGAAAAATTAATTACATTAATTGAGAGGAAACGAGAAAACACTTGTTTTTTTTTTGTTTTTTTTTTTTTTTTTTTTCATGAACAGTACTCTAAGATACTTTCTGAAGTGTTTTCTGCTAAAACTAAGTGCAAGCACACATATTCACAATACCTACTCTTTTCAGATTCGACACTGGTATTTCTCACTATATTTTTCTGGTATGAAATGTTGAATATTCTAAATCACTTAAGTTTTGTTACTATTTTCGTATATTAATAAAAGTACTCTAATCCTAATAATATTATAAACGTGGAAGTGTGAATATGTTTGGCTAAAGTCAAAATCAAAAACGTTAACTATGTTTTCATGCATTTATTATCCGTTATATTGATTTTTTTCCAATGTTTAAAATTTCCCTTAACTTACTAAAATTTAAATATTTTATTTGCTTGTAATACATAAAATAAAAGTTATAAAAATAAAACCTACTTTCAATCAAATGTAGAAATAGAATATTCTGTTGGGTTTGTAATATTGAGGCATTTCAAAGAAACAAATATGAAAATTGATTTGACATTAAAGTAATAATAGGTACAGCAATGTTAACCTTATTAAAAAATGCACCTGACGCTAAAATGCACTAGTGATTGTGTTTCTGGATTTTAGGTAGCTTTCTTTACAAAAAAGCTACCTATTGCAGCCGTTCGGAGGAAAGCGATTTCAAAAAATTTTGGTATATTTTCATCGATCATGACCCCCAGACCCCGAACCCACCCTCCGTTCAAAATTGATATATATATATATACATATATATATATATACATATATATATATATATATATATATATCTGACCTATGTCACACTGTAACTCCCGTAATTATGAACCGATTTCGATGTAATTCGGTGTGTACATAGTACATACCAATGTCTCGACCGAGTTCGTTGGCCAGCTTCATCCGCCGTTTTGTTTCAAAATGGCGGCCATTTAAAATTTTTTAAAAAATTTAAAACTTGAAATGTGGTACCAAAAAATTAAAAATGGAAAAATATTTTTTTCTTATGTATTTGACCTTTATACAAAGATTCCGGAGCAGTTTTTGTTTCATCTATATCTTAAAAAATGGCTGAGTAAAAAATGGCTGACCATTTTGTTTCAAAATGGCGGCCATTTAAAAATTTTTTAAAAATTTAAAATTTGAAATGTGGTACCAAAAAATTGAAAGTGGAAAAATATTTTTTTCTTATGTATTTGACCTTTATACAAAGATTTCGGAGCAGTTTTTGTTTCGTCTATATCTTAAAAAATGGCTGAGTTATAGCATTTTGAATTTCTAGCGTGGCTGACATTTTGAAACGTCCTGAAATTTGTCACGCGATAAAAGGCGTATTTATGAACCGATTTGGATGTAACTTCGTTTATACATAGTACATACCAATGTCTCGACCGGGTTTGTTGGCCAGCTTCACCCGCCATCTTGTTTAAAAATGGCGGCCATTTAAATTTTTAAGAAAAAATTAAATTTGAAATGTGGTACCAAAAATTGAAAATTGAAAAAATATTTTCTTCTTATGTGTTTGACCTTGATAAAAAGATTCGGGAGCAGTTTTTGTATCGTCTATATCTTAAGAAATGGCTGAGTTATAGCATTTTGAATTTCTAGCGTGGCTGACATTTTGAAACGTCCTGATTTTTCTCACGTAATAACAGGCGTATTTATGAACCGACTTGGATGTACCTTGGTGTGTACATAGTACATACAAATATCTCGACCGAGTTCGTTGGCCAGCTTCATCCGCCATCTTGTTTCAAAATGGCGGCCATTTAAAAAAATTTAAATGAGATACCAAAAAATTAGAAAATGAAAAAGATTTTTTTTTTGTATGTGTTTGACCTTAATACAAAGATTCCGGAACAGTTTTTTTTTCGTCTATATATTAAAAAAAATGGCTGAATAATAGCATTTTGAATTTCTCTTGTGGCTGACATTTTAAAACGACCTGATTTTTGTCACGCGATAACAGGCGTATTTATGAACCTATTTGGATGTAACTGTACATAGTACATACCAATGTCTCGACCGAGTTCGTTGGCCAGCTTCATTCGCCATCTTGTTTCAAAAGGTTTGCCATTAAAAAAAATTTAATTTAAAATTCAAAATGAGGTATTAAAAAATTGGAAAATGAAAAAAGATTTTTTTTATGTGTTTGGCCTTGATACAAAGATTCCGGAGCAATTTTTGTTTCTGAAAATTTGTTCTTTTGTTGATATCTTAAAAAATGGTTGATTTATAGCGCTTTGAATTTCTAGCATGGCTAACATTTTGAAACGATCTTGTATTTGTCACGCGATAACACACGTATTCGCCTATTTCGATGTAAGAAGGCATGTGGATAGTATACATCAACCCCTCGACCAAGTTCGCTGGCCAGATTCATCAGCCATCTTGTTTCAAAATGGCGGCCATTAAATTAAAAAAAATATATATATATATTTAAAGTGAGGTGCAAAAAAATTAGAAATTGAAAAAGGTTTCTTTCTTAAGTATTTGATCTTGATATAAGGATTCAGGAGCATTTTTTGTTTGTCTTTACCTTAAAAAATGGCTCAGATATAGCAGTTTCAATTTCTATTGTGGGTGACATTTTGAAAAATCCGATTTTTTGCATGCGACAGCACTCCTATATATTAACCGATTCAGTCCGATGTGAGTGAGCATGAGCACAGCAATTACTAAGGTCTCCACCAAGTTCACTGCTTAGCCTCATCCACCATGTTGTCTTAAAATGACAGGCACTTTAAGAAATTGCCGAATTTGGCAGCCAAATATAAGTTACTTTAAAGAAAAGCAGCTTGGATAAAGCTGACTAATTTCGCGAAATTCTCATTCATTATATTGATTAAAATTAGTATTGAATCTCCTATATTCGGTTTCCACTAAATTGAGCTTCGTGTGTTTGCATGATATAAGTTGGCTTTTTTTAAATAAGGATTATGAAAGCTACCTCTTCCTCCCGGCACTGGCCGGAAGGACTTTTTTATAATCACTATTTCATTCCAATAGTAATATTCTCCTTACAAATTACGAGATTAAAGAATGCGACAAGTACTATTTGGAAATAGCGATTAAAAAAAAATTTAAAAACCCAATTTCCCTGAAAACCAGTATTAGTTATGTTGGCTATATTGTGCTAATATTTTCATTCATCGCTATCAGTGTTTTCAATTTAGCGGAATTCTGAATTCGAAATCTCTACCAGTCATTTTACATAGTATTTTCTCTTTATATGACCGGCGAAAGTCTACCATTAAAAAAAAGCGAAAAGTACTATTAAAAATTTCTGATATATATTTTCAATACAAAAATACGTTTAAATTTAAACACTTATCCCTGTCACTGATACTTGAACTATAATATCAATATTGGCAAAATATTGGATTTACATTGGAAATATTTTTAATAAAATGTCAATATGTTAAATTGTAACTATCTGCTGCTAAATGTCAATATTGTGAAAATATTTACTTTATGTTGGAACCAAAATATTTGTTGCCAATTTACAATTTGCACAGATTTGAGCAATGTTGAAAAAATACATTTTGCAATTTTACTATTAATATTTCCTTTATAAAGTAAATATTTTTGCAGTTTGGTTGTAACTTTCATTTTCAAACAAATAAAATGAGTAAATTTTATTAAATTAAGTGAAAATTTTAGACATTGGAATAAAATTAATGTAAATGAACACAAAGGCATTTAATTATCCATTTTGACGCTGACTTCAGCCAAATATTTGCACACGTTTACATTTATAATATTAGAAAAACTAGGATACTATCATTATTACATAGAGATAATAACAAAACTAAGTGTTTCAAAATATTCAAAATTTCATACCAGAAAAATATACTGAGAAGTACCAGTGTCGAATCTGAACCGAGTAGGTTTATTGAATATGCATGCAGCACACCTTTGGATTAATAGGCGATTGAAGCGTTTTATCATTTAAAAATTAATGATCGAACTTGAAACACGAAGAAGTAAATGCAAATTTCCGACATATTCAACATTCACCATTAGTGCATGGTGAATGTCGACATTTGCCGGTGTAAGTCAGAAATAAGGATATTTAACAAATATTTCGAACATACACCAAGCAACTATGTGAATGTTGACATTCACCAGTGAAAGTCGACGTTCTCCAGATTTCGGTCTTTCACGGTAACATATACATTTGACATTATACATCATTAGGCCTTCCTTAATGCGAACTTTCATAATTCGAAATGTTAGTTCATTTGAACTTGAGTTTATTCTTTTGAAAATTTAAAACAATATTAAAAACTCGTAATTAGAAAGAAGGACAGGAAAATTTAAGAATGAAATAAATTAATTATTTTCTTATGTAAAAGCACACAAAATATATTTTTTAACCGTATAAAAGACTCTACTCTTTAACCCTTTCAGGGCAAAGTACGGCTGTTTCTAAAATGTTGAAATGATTGAATGACAGTAAGAAATTACGAAGAAATTTATTTGAAAATAAGTAAAAGCTTTCCTTCTCGTACATTATAAATGAAAAATTTTATTTAAAAATGCTTGTGCTATTTGGGAATTGGCATTTGGGAATAGGCATAAAAATGTACCACCGCCCTTCAAGACAGACGTATATAGACTTATCATTTTTGAGATGGCTGAGATATAGAAAATGTTTCTGGAATCGCAAAAAAAGGGGAAAATTTCGTTTTAAACGGGTTTTTACCATAACAGGTAACGCATCTATCATACAATGAAACCTGCTAAGATGGAATCGCATGAGACCGGGAACTGTCGTTTTAGGCAGGTTTTTATCTTAACAAGTATAATTCCATGATTACACCGCATTTTTTAAAACGGAATTTTGAAAATTATGTTCTAAAATGTATCTCAATAAATAGTAAATGAAATCGACGTAAACAATAAATTTAAAATTATTTAAGGCTGTTCTCAAATCCATATGGTCAACTTTCTGACATAAGTTTTAATAAATTTTTGTTCGGAAACGCATGAAACTAGAAGGTATTGTTATTCAGAAACTATGTCATCGAACTGTTTTTTCCGTTTTCTTGTAAACGCAATAGATCTTTCAGGAAATACTGTCAAAAGTGGCATTTTGAACCGAACTTCCGAATGAAAGAAGAAAATCTAGTCAGTAAGGGGAGCAAAATGCCGTGTCACGTGATCAAAATCGCTTCTAACCCAATAGATAATGGGTTGATAAAAAAATGGAAAATACAGTTCGATTCCAAATCGCTTCCATGGTCAGGTTTTCCAATTTTCTATCTTTCCGTCAAAAAATGAATATGTAAATGTGTCAAAACGTTCTCACTATAAGCCTCCCTCCCCACACCTCATTCGCGGGCTTATTTTGGAGTATACGTGCATGGCATTTACAATACTTAGAGTATTGAACAGCGTTTTACATTTTCTCACAAATTGGATACATTTGGAATTGCAGTTCCATGTTGATGACTTTTCTGAGAATGCCACGTGCCAAAAATTTGGTTAAACTGCCCAATATGACAGAATTTTTTTATTTATTTTTAATCGGAAATTTGGTTGATAAGAAACTTTTTGTATATTGGGGATTCGGAATCACTCAATTAGATTTATGTTGTATTTTAAATGTAAATAAAACTTATTTCTGATGAAAAAGTTACACAACCTTTTTAATATTTTGTAATGCTGTCGAAATAAAATACACATCACACTGCTGTAACGATCTAAGTAAGAAATCTATAACGTACCAAGTATTTAAGTAAATTTTTAAAAAAGGTTCAAGGCTTTGCAGTTCATATACTGACAAGAAATCTCAATCAATACATTACCTTAAATCACAGAGTTTCAAGTGATAAATTAATGTTTTTTTTTTTTTTTTTTTTTTTTTAATAATTAAAATTAATAATGCCTTTTTAGTCACCACATATCATATTTTACACAATAAAACGCGGTGCAAAGAGAGTCTGTGTATAACGGAAACTTGACTTAAATGGTAAATTTCGTGGTCTCTGCAAAATAACATAAATTACGTATAAAACGGAATATTTTCCAGCTTCCTTTTGAATTTCAACTTAGCCGGTTTCCTTATATTTCGCTAAACTTTTGTAATTAAAAATTTTAATGCTATTATTGCATAACAAATTTCGGAGGTGATGGCTGCAGCCCCATCAATCCACTCTCTGGATACGCCACTGTATCAAGACAAATACATTGTTTTCTTTTGTCTCGATATTATTAGTTTGAAATATGCGTTATATTTTCACGATTTTCTTTACAATGCAAGTTATCAATAATTCTGATTTTGGATAACTATAACATTTTACGCGACTCCATGGAATTCAAATTAAAATTTATTTTCTAAAGTTGTATGAAAAAATTAAACTTCACTTCAAAATATCTAGACAAATTAATTTATATTTTTCTTAATATTTCTTCATTTTCTTGTAATATCTTAAATTCAATCATAAATTTTATCTAAGACAGTAAATTGTGTAAAAAAATTTCATTGTAATTTGTTTTTACTTTAAAATGTGCTAAAACAATTATATAATTTCAGTTATGTCTCTATCTGTCAAGCTTTCCCGCGCGTTCTCATTGATATGCTTCGACTGCAATGAATTTTGTATATTTTTTTAAAGATTTAGTATAATATAGTTTCAATTGAAAATAACTGAAATACACAAAAGAATTCGTATACATTACAATCTCCGTTTGGTAATTGTTTGAAGCACATCTTTATTTTACTTTTTTTACTTTTTTAGAGTACTACTGAAAATGGCATGCATCACATTTACAGTCCATTTGCAGGGACACAAGAAATGCAAAATGTTTGGATTATAAGCCATACAATTTTTGAATTTTTTTTATTATTTTTTTCCACTATCAAGCAGGACGGTCATTCTGCCAAGCCAAGCTGAAAAAAATGCTAACCCCGCCAAACAAACAAAAACCAAGAATAAAACGGCAAGACACCGTAACTGCTTATTCTACTGAAGCCAACTTCTCCATGTTAAATCGACCAAACATGCCAGCGTAAAATTTCCCACATCAAAGGAACTAATCATCGCAGAAAAATAAAACCATAACCAAAAGGAGCTAATGAAAAAGATCTTCAATTTGAGACCAAATGCATCTTCGTAAATTAATTATAAACAGGGATATAGATTTTTTAAAATATCGTCGAGATACTGAAATTTACCGATTTTTTTTTCTTCGTCACACCTTATGTTTAAATAGAGGTAGAGACTTAAGCAATGGGCAGAAAAAAGTAAGGATTGCATTTTTGGACAGATATTTACTCAATCTACGTGCTTTTATAAAATTCAGCTTTAAAAACACAAATTTTCTATTCTTAATTAGCGAAAAACTGTTAATTAATTCTAAAGTTTACAAATTATGCCAAACAGCGATAAACCCGCCAAAACATTTTAAAAATCTTATACTATTCTTTTATATTATCCTTTCCATTGATTTCATCGAAGAAAACTACGGCCGAGATCCAGATAGACTTTTCGCTGTTAGCGAAATGAGTTTGACCAATCAGAAGCCAGCATGTTTGAGAATTTTTGCTGTTTCTGGATCCCAGCCTATGTCATAAAAGTTTTGAGTCATTTTCTTAGTGCCATGGATGAAGCACAATGTTTGTAGAAATGTACGCTGGGATCCAGATAGATTTTTCGCTGTTAGCGAAACGAGATTCACCAATCAATAGCCTGCATTTCTCCAAACAGCGAAAAGTTCGCAAAAATGCAGGCTTCTGATTGATGAATATCGTTTCGCTAACAGCGAAAAATCTATTTAGATTGCGGCTATAGCGAATAGAATACATAGTGTGGAAATCAGCTATCTCTGTAATACTTAAAAAAGCGCTAAAATATTGTATCCCTTAAATATGCAACGATGCTGCTACAATATACATCTCACAGCGACATCTGCAGGATATTTTCTACAACTGCAAGGTATTGCTAGTCTATACAATGTAATACAGTAATACGAAAATCCCGCAGATGTCGCTGCGATCGACACTTGGAATTTTAGCAGTATTGTCGCACATTTAAGGGATAAAATTCTTTAGCACTGTTTGGATAGCATAATTCCACACTAGGTATTCTAGATGCTGTACCTTTGCTATACAGTTCAATATTAATGAAGTTGTTGTTTCCATAGTAACAGTACTTTTCTCTATTGCTAACTCTAAAGCACAAATATCAAAATTTAACCAACAGCGCTCAGAAACAACAACATAACAGACAGCCTTTATACATAAGAGTGGTGATATATGCACAGGAGGCATGCTCATTTCAAGTTTTTGTCGAAAGTACGGCAATCCACTTTCTTGAATAGAGGATATTCTATCTACGTTATGAACACGTGGTCAAGGCAAGAACGTCTAGCGTAAAGAAGGGAAGGCTCCGTCTACGTAATGTAAATCCCCACTAGCCAATGCAACAGTTCATGGGAGAAAGCAGTAGTAGTTTGCTGTTTCCATTCTTATCAGTTGGAAGTTCTTTGGGAAAATTACCGGTCCACGTGACTTTTTCAGCCTCGAACCCATATTTGGAATATCCTCCATTAGACGATATGCGCATGGACGATCTCTATTAGATTAGGGAAATAATTCAACATGCATTAGCCTGACGATAACGACACGCTCGCAAAGACCTTTAACGATTTGTTTTTATCACTTTTACCAATAAACTTTTATTGGCCGTATGCCGCTACTTCGTTATAGAGACATACTTGTTCCTAATTAGATCCCGGCTTTAATGTATCAAAATACGGAGTTTGCTTTCTGTACTATTCCTGAGCTCAGTTATAGTACAGCGTCTAGAATACCTAGTGTGGAAATGTGCTATCCAAAGAGTGCTAAAAAATTTTATCCCTTAAATGTGCGACGATACTGCTAAAATGCCAAGTGTTGATCGCAGCGACATCTGCGGGATTTTCTTATTACTAGTATTACATTGTATAGAGTAGCAATACCTTGCAGTTTTAGAAAACATCCTGCAGATGTCGCTGCGATCTGTATATTGCAGCAGCATCGTTGCATATTTAAGAGATACAATATTTTAGCGCTTTTTTAAGTATTACAGAGATAGCTGATTTCCGCACTATGTATGCTAGTCACTATAGTTATAGTGTCAAGAAATATAGGCCGGGATCCAGGTACATTTTTGCAAACAGGGAAAAGTTAGAAAAAATTCTGGCTTACTGATTAGTCAATCTCGTTACGATAACAGAGGAAAATCTACCTAGATCACGGTCATAGTGCGGAAACCGGCTATTCCAGTTATGCTTTAAAAAGTGCTAAAAATTGAATCCCATAAATATTGAAAAATACTGAATGACAAATATCGATTGCAGCAACATTTTCTAGATCTTCTCTGAGCGAAACGTTTTCTAAATTGATTTCTTTTGAAATAGTTACATTGGAATTATCATATGTCGCTGCAATCGACATTTGTCGTTCAGCCTCGTTCAACATTTATGGGATACAATTTTTTAGCACCTTTTAATAAGCCGATTTTTAAACTATATCTTCTAGAAACTATAGCTCCGTTATAGCATCTAGATTATATGTTGTAGAAACCGACTATCCCAGCAATACTTAAAAAAGCGCGGAAATATTGAATCACTTAAATGTACAACGATGTTGAATTCCAAACAGCTATTTGCATCGACATCAGCAGGATATTTTTTAAAGAAGAAAGAGACACGTGTAATGCGCCGCTACAGCGTCTAGAATACATAATGTGGAAATTTGTTATCCAAGAACCACTAAAAAGATGTATCCCTTAAATGTGCACTGACGCTGAAATCCAGGGAGCTGATCGCAGCGACATCTGCGATATATTTTGAAATTTCAAAGTAAACATCGTATTATTACAGTGGGTTTGACGCCAAGCACACAGGTCAATAAAATGTCAATAAAATGTAAAAAAAAATGTTACAGCGTCTAGACCAAATCGTCTTGGAGTTTTGGGAAATATCATGCAGATATCGCTGTGATCGACTCATTGGATTTCGGCATCGTTTGAAATTTAAGAGATCCAATATTTTAGCACTTTTTTAAGTATTACTGGGATAGCCGATTTCCACACTATATATTCTAGACGCTATAGCACCGCAGTATAGCGACTAGAATACATAGTATGGAAATCAGCTATATCTGTAATTCTTAAAGCGCTAAAATATTGTATCCCTTAAATGTGCAACGATGCTGCTGCAATATACAGATCGCAGCGACATCTGCAGGATATTTTCTACAACTGCAAGGTATTGCTAGCCTATACAATGAAATACTAGTAATACGAAAATCCCGCAGATGTCGCTGCGATCTACACTTGGAATTTTAGCAGTATCGTCGCACATTTAAGGGATAAAATTTTTTAGCACTGTTTGGATAGCATATTTCCACACTAGGTATTCTAGACGCTGTAACCGCAGTAGCCTGTCTTTTTCGTTTGCCTCGGAGTAGATACGAGGCTAACAAGAAAGACAGGCTACCGCGGTGGGTCCGATTCTTCGTTTTTTACAGACCGCTGGAGTCACGTGATGCTTTTTTCGCACACCTTCATTGGTGCATTCGAGAATCACGTCACTCCAGCGGCCTGTAAAAAATGAAGAATCGGATCCACCGCGGTAGCCTGTCTTTTTCGTTAGCCTCCGAGTAGATATAGATGATGTCATTTGAAGCTGTTCCTAAACTGTGGACAGCTCATCACGTCACACGAAGTTGATTATCAGTACACGGCAATGAACACAAAAAAAATCGGCGCGCCGCTTTGTACTAATCATCGTGTAAAGATGATCCAACTCCGTGTGACTTTTTAACGTCATGAACTGGCCTGTAATGTCATTGGTCACGCTAACACCCTCCCTCCTGCATTCGCCATATATAGCGGCATCTTGCACTGGAGACTGCAAAATGGGCTGCTATCGGTCAAAATCAAGAGAGAAAAGGGCAGAAGAGCGGGAAAGAACTCGTTTTTTTGGTATCTAGTTTTTCACACGGGAAGATTGACATGTCTGCACCTCTCCTTTCATGGCTTCATGGTGGTGAAATAAGCCAACGCCCCCTAGACATTTGAGAATGTCTAGACGCGCGTCACAAAAACATCATACAAAGCAGGCAAAGCAAAGAAACAAAATCATTCATTGGCTCGTGGATATGAAGGAGCCAATGAATGTTTTTCTTCTTTGTTTTGCCTGCTTTGTGTGACGTTTTCCTGACGCGTGTCAAGGCTTTCTCGAATATTTAAAGGGCGTTGAATAGGCCGGGATCAGATAGATTTTTCGCTATTAGCGAGATGAGATTGATCAACCAGAAGCCTGCATTTTTGCGAACTTTTTGATGTTTGCAGTAAACACCGAAAAGCCTGCAAGGATGGAGGCTACTGATTGGTCAATCTAATTTTACTAACAGAGAAAAATTTATCTGGATCCCGGACATTAACTTTGGTTGGTTAAGACGATTTTGAATAAAATAGCCAATGTTTGTTAACTTTTCTGGTTAGTTTAATCGAAATCTTCCACGTCTATTACTGAAAACTGAGTTACTGTACTTTGTACAAAAACTTGAATATGAGTACACGACTTGTGCATATGTCACCACTCGTACATATAAATGTTCTCTGTTATGAGCATGATTCTAAGCTCAGCTGGTTAAATTTGAGTATCTGATTATTAGAGAAAGCAATAGTGGCCCACCGTGGCTGAGTGGATAAGACACCACGCCGCTAATCGCTTGAGAGCGTAGGTGGGGGCGGGTTCGAATCCCGCCGTGATCCCCACGTGATCTGATATATGTGTTCAATAAAACAAACAAGCAATAGTGAAAGGTACAGTTGCCATGGAAACAACGACTTCCTTAATTCGTATAGAAAATTAATGAATAGTTGTAAATGACTCAAGTTTAAAATGTAGGCAACTGCTCTGGAAATATCAATGGCTCCCATCTAGTATTTTACAAAAGTAATTTAATAGATTCACATGATGTATAAGTTGATGCAACTCTTAGCTAATGAAAATTCTGCAACAAGACTTATGTAGGTAGATCTTTTCAATGATTAATTCAGAATTCTAAGAACAAAACGAAGTTCTTAAGCGCTCTCCCCCCCACACACACACACACTCAAAAAAGGAAATACGATAGAAAGACATAAGTATTTGGATAACTTCAGTGTGTCTGTGATCTTTTGTCAGAGTTTAGAAAAGGTGTCTGGCTATTAAAAAAAATAAAATAAAACATAAAACAAATTTGACGAACGATAAGACTATAGATTTGAGGCAATTTTTAACTAGAAAAAATTTAATTCTAATGTATATACGGCTTTAATAATAGACTATTAAAGATAATCCATTTAGGGGAATTTTTATACGAAATTATATTTTCACATTTATGCAAATAAGTATGGATAAACAGACTCGAGTAAAATTACATATTTATTGTTTCTTCTCTATAACACGATCTAAATGAAGATGAAGTTATATGTACAGTTTATATCTTTAAATTTTTAGATTTTTTTTTTTATCAAAAATGTTTCATAATCATGTCTAGAATTGCTAGATTTGCAGATCTTGGAATAGATCTTCGATTCTTTAGATGCCTACAGGGTTTAATTCTCGGATTATCCGTAGATATTTGTAAAGGTAAATTTATTTTACAAAACCGTCAGCAAGAAAAAGTTAGAACAAACAATTAACTGACAGACTAACTGTATATATATATATATATATATTATTTCGACTCTATCTGTTTTTTACTAAATTTTCATCCTTCATAGAAAATTTTAAGGAGATATAAATTGAGAAAGACTGATACTTTGAAAGAAGAAATTGACTTTCCTTACTTTTAAATTATTAAATACTCTGAAAAATGAATGATAAGTAAACAAAATGTATACTATTGTGTTTGTTCCCTGCTTATAAAGGCTATACAAGGACTAATTTTAGCGAGTAGAATTATTTTAATTATATATAATCTGTTTAAAAAAAAAAGAACTGATATCTACTAAAAAACAACTTTTCAAAAGTAAAAAAAAAGAAAAAAAAGAAAGAAAAGAAAAGAAAAGAAAAAAGGTGAAAGTTGTGGCTAAAAAATAGTGTGATATCAAATTTCCAAGCTTATATTATGGTACTTATGGTAAATTTTAAATAAAAAATGTTAAATATGTAAGTCGAGTACCTAAGTATGCGTTGATAGAAAGCCTTTTCTCCTTTACTAAATACATCATAACGTGTTTCTGAAAATTAATTTTTTTTAAATTATGCATGATGGGCTTGGCGGCCATCTTTCCATATTTTACACAAATATCTAAGCAGACAAGCTCGTAATATGTTTGCATTATTAAGAATTTTGAACTTCTAGTTTTAGCTACAGACAGATAAATTAAAAAAGTCTTATATTGAAAAAACAAATTGATTTTTACTGCTTTAACTAATTAACCCCTCCGAGAAAAAGAATCATAAGATGAAACCTGAAGTTACTTCAGCTTTATTTTAAGACACAAATTTCTAGGCACTCATTTCCATAAATTAAAAGCATAAAATGTTTGCTTTAGCAACAATTTTGAACTTCCGATCTTAACAACGCACTTGTGTGCTTAGAAATTTGTGTAAAATATGGAAAGATGGCCGCCAAGCCCATCATGCATAATTTAAAAAAATTTAATTTTCAGAAACACGTTATGATGTATTTAGTAAAGCAGAAAAGGCTTTCTATCAACGCATACTTAGGTACTCGACTTACATATGGTAAATTTTTAATAAAAAAATGTTAAATAAGTACCGTAATATAAGCTTGGAAATTTGATATCACACTGTTTTTTAGCCACAACTTTCACGTTTTTTTTTCTTTCTTTTTTTTTTTTTTTTTTTTTACTTTTGAAAAGTTGTTTTTTAGTAGATTATAATAGACTATTGACATCGATTTTGTAAGTAGAATTTTATGATATCTACAATTTTGTCTTACCAATAATAAATAAATGTAATTCTGGTACACTTTATCACATTATCTGTTAAGCTTTTATAAAGAAACACATAGACCAGAAATTGGTACGGATATATTGAATTAGGAAAATATGTTGGGCAACTAAAGCTCGATAGGAACTTTCACAATTATTTGTGATTTGACACTTTTGTTGTCAAATACTTATTTTGAAAGTGGCAATTTATTTTCTTTTTTACGATCCAAATGAGTCGAATCATTCCAAATTATTGCTGATAATGTTACTGCTAATTGTTGTTGTTCAACAAATTTATTATTTAAACAATTCTGATTTCATTTATATCCAATGACTTGTATAAAGTAATTTTTTGGAGAAGTAAGGAGGTACAATAAAGAGCTAAACGACTTTTGCACAAAAGCTCTCAACATTGCTACCGCGCCTGTACATACAAGGATGATTTAAACATTGAATGCATAAATTAAAAAAAGATTTAACCCTTAAAGTTGTAAATGGAATTTGTCGTCATTTTTCTAAATATATTTATGCATCTACTTGGGAACATTTAAATATATGTAAGATTTATGTAGAAGAATGAAAATATAGATGCAATATGCATAGCTGCCAACGTCCCTGTTTCTTACCAAATTAAATAAACATATTTTCAACCAGAAAATTTAAGGAATAAAAAAGATTTTTATTTTTAATTACAGATTCTTGTTTGATTTCAATCATTACCGGAAATTTTTTGTCGAAAGTAGGTTATTTGATTTTTTAATTATCGAAAGGATGGACAGTTATGCATGTACAATATAAAACCTCTTTTACGTTATTCATTTAAATCGCGTTTTAGCTTCTCTTGATGTGACTATCTAATTCAGATACATTGCATAGAATGCGGGTGATAATGATTTTATGTATATTTTAATAGTATCATACAACATCTAACATAATGAAATTGGTATGCGTTATTGTGATGAACCATAACTTATTTTAGAATAGAAAATGATGCTCATAAAGTTTATCTACTTATTTAAAAGACTTTATGAATCATGGTCAGTAATTGGATAAAATGCTTTTAAAGGTTGTTCTGAAATTCAGTCTAACCACTTTATAATACATTCCTCTTTTTCTTTTTATTCTGTAACGCATTAATTTGAATTAGTGTATTTAAGTCCAAAAACAATGAAATTGAAAATTAATTTCGATTTTGCGAGAGTGGTAAATAATCTTTCCGAAAATGTCGTTTCAAACTGAAATTCTGGATGCTACAGACCAATAAACGTCGTCATAAGACAGCGATAATTTGTAACTGAAGCTATAATATATTTACTAAAAACAAAAGTGCTATTACATTCTAAATCAATTCAATTGTCATGTCTATTAATTACATGATTTTACGCATAAAAATGAGTCCGTAAATGTATCAGAAAATTTTGCATCGTTGAACAGAGAAAATAGTACGCAGCGCTTATACATTAAAAAGTAATAATACCGATTTACAATTTTCTGACGTAAAGATATAATTTACTTCTAACAGGAAATTTTTTATAATTTTTTCAAAATTAACAGAGATGAATAAATAAAAGCACGTACGAAATACCTTTGAAATGCCTTGGCAACTCGCAAAGAGTCTATCATTGGTTTTCTATTTAAAAAAAAAAATAGATTTATCTATATCGTTTAAATTGGATCAATAAATAAATGACATATATTTTCTTGAAAAATATTTATTTGTTTATTTATTTTCAAAATCAACAAATCGGTGATAAAAATGTCAAATGTAAATTTGCAATTTCCATCTCGACCTACAGTTCGAGACATTTCTTTAGTCTTGATTGGATTCTAGTAGTTGTTATTTTATATCATTTTAAAATGAAAGCTAAAATTTTGTTCTTGGCTCTATACATAAAGTAAGTATTAAATGTTTTAAAGAATCTATACTTATTACTTATTTTTGACCTTAATAGTTTATTACGTAACTACTCCTTATCGATTACATGAAAAGAAAGTTTCCTGAATTTTTTATCCACCATTCTTCCACTTGTAAATAAAATAACAGAATATTATAAAGAGTATTAGAAATTCAGAAGCAATACAACCAAAATCAGGAGTGTGCTAACTCAAGTAAAAATCAGACATCCCCCATTAAAAAGAAAAAAAAAATCTTGGCAAGTCTGCACATAAATATATTATATATATATAAACTGTTTTTCATTAATATAAATAATGAACCTAATATCATTTAAAGATAGTTTGAAGTAGTTGAAATTTTAGTCAGTTTTTTAAACTTTTCTTTTACATAATTTTTACTTTCCCCTGCCTTCAATAGAAGAAAGTATTCAAATCGAAATTTTTTTCGACTTCCGGTTTTCGACGAATTTACTCGTTTTATGGGTCAGAGATCCCAAAAAGAACATGTTTATAGAAAATGTCTGTCTGTCCGTATGTCGCCATTGTACCATCAAAAAATGTATGAAGTTATGCATAGAATTGAACCAAAATTTTTTGTGTACGTTTTTGGCCATGGCAAGAAGATACACCTGAATTTGGAAATATTCCACCAAAAGGGGGCATTATAACAGCGATTTTTGTCTAGTTTTCTTGATTTTTTGTAGTTGACACCGGTGGCTCGTGAATCGACGGAAACTTCCCATCCTGATAAACCTACTATTCGCAAACAGCTGATATACAACAGAATAACGAAAAACTATTGCTTTTAATAAATATCATGATCGGAATTAACTCGTTTTCCTCCGATTAATTGACTGACGCAGAAATTTAAGATGAAAGTCAAAGTTGATATAGTATTGAACTAATAAAAATGAAATATTGGTATTTGTAGCAACATTTTGAAATATCAAAATATCTGAGATAGAAGAAAGTTTTGGGATTGTCACATCCGACTAGTACTACATTATTATTTGTTAATCAAATATCTACTATCTTATATCTATCATAGATTCGTGGACAAGAATAACTGAATAAATAAATTGCGACTTGGTTTTGTATGCAAAAATTGTTAATTGTAGCGTACTCTGCCACTTCTTTAAGTTTGTCACTTTTTTTAAACAACCTGTATATGCCTATATTTAAAATCAACATTATAATTGAAAAAGCATGCATACTTTATTTTGTAAAATTTTACGGTATATTTATGAATATTTTTATTTCTGTTAGTGATACCTCTGATATATATCATAATAAAAAAATTGTTTTGTTTTTCTACAAGATTTATTACATTTATAACTAGCAGGCTTCGCCCGCTACGTTGATCGATTTCTCGAAACGAACCTTGAATACACCGAAATATATCGGTGAATTTCATCTTCTGCTTTAACGCAACATGTGCCTTTATCTGGAATGTCCTTCCACTTTGCTGAAACCAATACGAACTCCATTGCGCTATTATATTTTCTAATGTATAATGTATATCTGAGAAAGTTTGGGCAGTTAAGAACCGACTCTTTTAGTTCATCATATACAGCAGGATTGGTAAAAAAAGATAGAACGATATGAAATGTGCTAAAACGCATCCCTGAAAAAAGTCTTTTTACCGGTGCAAGTCCGAACAAAATCTGTTCATTAGAACCTTTTGAAAAGACTAATCTTTCATAATCGGGTTCACCGGATTATAGAACTTTCCTTCATAAATCATAACTAAGAAGCGTTGAATATTATGCAATATACTAAAGCCTTCTCTGAAAAAATATTTAACTAACAATGCAAGTCTCATCAAAATTGCCCACTTTCCATATAGGCGAATCTTTAATAATCGGTTTCATCTGATTAAAGAATTTCCCCCTATAATTTTATAACTAAGCAACGTAGAAAGACTAAAACCTTCCTTGAAAAATTATGTAACCGTGCAAATCCCATCAAAATACATTCAGCGGAACTCAAGTTATAAGCAGACGTAACGAAATTACAGTTTGCACATTTAAAATATAGCACTAAACCTGTGCGAGACTTTCACATTTCGCAGTGCAATTTTTGAAAAAAAATTTCCTGATTCTTTTTTCATTAATTTTTAATTAAGAGCTTTTTTTAAAAAAAAATCAAGTAACGTATTTTAACGAAATTTGAGTGTATTATGTCAAAAAAGTGCTAAGAAACTTGTCGTATGATACGTCATCCATCGTTGTGTGTTTTGTATGTGCGTAGAAAAAGGGAAGTTGACATCAGAAGTAAAATATATGTCAGTGAACCCAATTCACATGTTATTCTAATATTTTTTTAGCAATATCTAATATTTTTTAGGTGCAGGTTTAAACTTTTAAAAGAGAATTAATGATAAAAATATATGCAAGAAACATTAGACAAACCAGAATATCATCTCATTTATTCAATCAAAGTTATACAGTAAAATATAATCGAAGATGGCAAAAGGTACGCGGGATAAAAAAAAATTAACAATCGTATTTTAACTGCATTAAAACATGATGTCATCGCTTCGTGAAAAACCCGGGACAAAGAGAAATAAATTTAATAAATATAAAGTACAATTTAATCTGATACAACAAAGCACAGTTTTAAAGCTAACACGTGAAATACCACTGCTTCGGTCGATCGATGGTATCTATTCTTCTAAACATTTCACTTTCAAATTTGCTTTTTAATCATAAATATAAAATAAATCCACCCGTACGGAGACGTCACACTTTTTCTTTATTGTACTATTTATTATTTTCTTTTAGAATGATTGCTGAGTATGAAATAATGCGGTATTTTATTTTTGTGGCAACATTGATTTGAGAAAAACCTCTGATTTTATTTGTGAAAGCAATGCTGATTTAATTTTTAATTAACTGCAATTTTAATTAAAAACATGTTTTAATGAAATGTAACTGAACTATGCCAGAAGCCGTTTCAAAGTCCTTTCGAATGATACCTTATTCATCGTCCTGCGTTATGTAAATGCTTAGAAAAACGGATGTCGGCAACAGAAATAATTAGCGTGTATAAATTTGAGAAAATGTTGAATAATAATAATAAACAAAAATCTAAAAGTATGTTTCAACTCAAAGAACAGCTTGTAATTTTTTTGTAATTAAATCTTTGTAAATTTACCACCAATATTTAAAATTTGCATGCGTAAATTGTAAGGAAAATATTTCACATAAATTTCTTTGAATGTCATTTCTGCAATTTCAATCTCATAGAGCAGTTGGAATAAAAGTAAATGTCCGACAAGTGCCGAAACTAGCCTTTTTTCTCCCGGGTGCAAACTTAGAATTCGTCGCCCCCCCCACGGCCTCCGCAAAGTAATTTTACAAAGAGAATTTCACTAAGTTTCTTATAACCGACTTTTTTTAAATTTTAAAGTATGTAATAAAAAAATACGTAATACTGAATTACGCAATCAACTTTGTCAAATAGTGATTCATTAAAACACTGAAAACGAAATCCAAAGGAACCGGAAAAAAATCCGCTTTATACAGGTTTCTGTCTTAGCAGGTATAATTGATGGTATTCTTTCTGTTGGGAACGCGTAATTTTTCCATCTAAGACAGGATTCTGTTATATAGATTTCACAGATTTTACGGTAGTTGTAAAATTACAAATGAGGCGGTTAAAGTGACAGTGACACATTGATAGATAGCCACATTGTCTTAAAAGACTACACTAGTAAGGTGAAGAAACTCGCTAGCTAGTTAAACCTATGTGAGCGTCCTTTCCAAATTTCTATTTCTCGCTTGCATTTTAATATTTTCAAATGATTTTTTCTGTTTGGGATAGCTGAGGTATATCTCTAATCGGGTAATCTTTACTTTTCCAAATTTTGTTGCAGCTTTTTATATATATATATATATATATAAAGTTACTTTCACTTTGGAACCGGTTTCGAAATTAAAAGTAGCCTCATTAAAAAAAAAAAGCAACCAAAATCGAAAACGTATAACGTATACAAACTAACAACTTTAAAAATCAACCTCATCTATCATAAGAAGAAAAATAAATAAAAATATTAAAATGCATGCGAGAAATTTGAAAAGGACGCTTCAGTACATTTAATATTAGGCTAGTGTTGGTTCTTAAGAACTCAAAAACCAATCTTCATTTGGCGCCCCGTATGTTTTTCGTTCTGGCGCCCGGGGCACATGCTCCCTCTGCCCCCTCTAGTTTCGACCCTGCTACAAATTTTTTCAACATTAATATTGTTATAATTGAGAAGGGAAAGAGATAACAGCTTGTCTTTTTTTATTTTGACTGACATGCTGGGAAGTATACGTAAATGCCTATAAAAATGCATAGTTTCCTCATGAGATATAAATTTCCAAAAACTGACATTTTGACTAATGTTTAACTATACTAATGTACTCAATTTCGAAAGAATGCAGATAAATCCCCGACAATTACTTGATATAATGAAAATAAATGCGTAAATTTGTGATATTTTTATTTAATCTATGTGTGTAAAAAATGTGTAAGATTTTATGAACCTTTGAGCTTTGTATAAACATACAAAATCGCAGCTCTGGGAGGGGTTTTAATCCCAAACTCTTCCCCCCATCCTTCGCTGCACCAGTGTGGTTTGAAACACATTTGTAAATTTACTTTTAGCTTCAATCTGAATTAGAAACCTTTCATGTATTGAAGATACATTTTTTAAAGTTTGAAAATAAAAACAGACAATCCTAATTACATTGTTTTATTGAACTCAACTTGGTTTGTGTATGTGATTCAAAATTTTAATAGTTTTTTAAATCATATCCAAATATGCTAGAATTTAAAAAAAAAAAAAAATATGTACAAAGGTGTGCTTCCGATGGCAGTTCAATGTTATAATTTTTTAATGACGTAATTTTTTTTGCATATAATGTTATTCTCACATTAAAATGTAATTATTCTAAAGTAGTCTTTCTGTTTTAATACTCGTGTGTAAATATCTTTGTTTATGGAAAGGAAATATTATTATTAGTGCTTTTTAAATTTACGGAAAAATTGGTAACTAAATTACTTTTTTGAATTATGAAGTAAAATGAATTAAGAGAGTGCAATTTTAAAATAAAATTGAAAATATAAACTTAAAAAATGCGCCTGAAAAAGGTTAAAATGCTAGTTTTTAATACTATAAAACTTTTTAATCGAACTATATTACCCTTTTCAACATTAAAGAGCATTTCTTCGCATTAAAATCTGTTTGCTTCAGCGAACTTATTGTACATTTCACTATAAAATTTCCAGTTTTCATATTTTATATGCAATATTTTTCTTATTATAAGTCAACAAAGAGCCCCGGATACAATTAATTTAATTACTGAAGAGCATTTCTTCGCATTAAAATCTGTTTGCTTCAGCGAACTTATTGTACATTTCACTATAAAATTTCCAGTTTTCATATTTTATATGCAATATTTTTCTTACTATAAGTCAACAAAGAGCCCCGGATACAATTAATTTAATTACTGAAGCGACAGTTATCACAATCCTGAATTGGCAGCATCTTTAAAACTGTAAAATGAAATGCCCTGTAAAACACGCATTTCATTTCTTGAAAGAGGTTCGAAATGATTAATTACACTTTTGACATCTGCAGAAGTTCCAGTTCAACAATCAACCGACCGCCTGTTACCCCCAACAGCGCAACCGCGGGGACGTAGATATGGGATAAGTGGTTTCCTTGTTCGATGGTTTTAGAGATAAATTCGAGGATAAATTTCAGCAAAGATGGAGTATTTTGGGGTTTGGCTTTTCAAATCATCCGTAGCCGGAAACTGGAAGAAGGGATTTTGTTGCGTTAGGACACCCAAACCAAAATTTTTTATGTGCAATGTCAGTGATGTAAAACTCCTGTTTAAAAAAATTATTTTTCAATTTGAATGAGAATTCAATACATCCTCTAAATGCAACAGTTGAATTAATGGTGGTTATGTTAACTTGTCTTGATAAAAATTTGTATGATATTTTCCCTTTTAAAAAATCTAATGATGTGTCAATAAGACAAATGGTGCTTCCAGAATCAATTAGCATGGGAAATGAAATACCCTTTATGTGAGCAAGGACACATGGTAATGTGGAATTGTTGTCAAAAGTCGTGAGGATTACTTCATTTTGTTGGCAGTGTTGTGCACTATCAATATTTTGATTTTCATGTTTATCAACTGCTGGCGATGGTAAACTAGCGGAAGGCAGAGTGCCAGCTGCTTCTACTTCCGACGATCGTTTAAATCTCTCCTGTTGCTGTCGTTGTGTTTTATATGCCTGTTATGATTTAAATTAGAACTATGTGATTCAGAACGATTAATTAGGTTTATAAAATGATAACAATCTTTCATATAGTGTCCTGATTTGCCACAAAATCTGCAATTATTATGTTTAAATGTGTTGTGCCTACGTTTAAAGTTGTTGTTGTTGTTGTGCCACTTTTTGTTGCCATTTGGCTTATGCCACTGATGTGGGGCGTCACCTTTATGAAATTTTTGTGTGGGACACCGGGATGATCGCTGAGGGACAGAATAATCATTTGAAGGGACAAAATCAGCAGAAGAATTATCATTTGAAAAAGAGCTATGCTGATTAGACACCTGATTATGATAAACTACAGCATTGTCACTTTTCTTAACAGGTGGAGATAAATTTGCCAAATGGATATTTTTTAAAACATCCGCACGTGCAATAGCAGCTTTAAAATCAGAAATGCCCTCTTCCAAAAGTTTAGCTTTTATATACTTAGGGGCAAGGCGAAGCAAAGTCATGAACTTAATCTGACTTAATGAATTTTCATCCACATTCGGGTAAACATTACGAACTGCAACGTCTAAGCGAGAAGCAAATTGCTTAAATTTCTCATCTTCCCTTATTTGTAGACTATCCAAAGCTTTTAAAGAGTGCACAATATCAGTAGATGTGAAAAATTCAATAAATGCTGCTTCTAATTCATCCAACGTTTTTAAATTTTGAACAGCAGGTGTGTCTACATAAAATTCAAGTGCAGAACCCTCTAACTTATTAGTGAAAATCGCTAAAATCTGTTTGTTACCTAGCTCATTTAACTCCTTCACAGATTTTAGTTGTTGAAAGAAAAACTTAACAAATTTCGGATCGCCGTTGAACGGCTGTATATTTAAAAACAATGATTTCTTCGACATTGTGAAAAAGGAAAAAAATACTACTGAAATATCCTAAAAATATAAACTGAACATAGAGAATATCAAATCAAATAATACTGGAGAAAGAAATTCACACATACCAATAAAATAAACTATGAATCAATCCCTCATAGATGCCATGTGCATAAATTTTAAAGATTACGAAATATTAAATAATACCATATTATTACTCAAAGTACATGAACAAAACTATTTACCATACATAAAAGTATTATACCATGCCAATGAAACACGATTTTACCATGAATTTAGATAGGATTGAAACGGATTTTCCAGAACACATAATCCGTGCAGCAAGATGCTAATATCCACTACAAACGGATAAAAAGGGTTTTCGGCACCATATGTAATAAACCTGGTAGCCAAACAGCTATAAATTTGATCGCATACGCCTTTGCATGAAAAGAATATATTTAAAGTTAACAATGAGTGGGAGAGAACGACTGAAAAATAACATAGACTGACAAATATTTAAAGGATGACCTAAAAAGTTAATACAAAAGGAAACCGTGTTCTGGAAAAGGAACTAAGGAAAAAACATGTTTAAAAATATACAACACAAAAGTTATATGTAAAAGAAAGAAAAACAAAGACAATGATGGTGAAGTTAAAAAAAAGGCATATATTCTCTATCAAATTATTACAATGTCTGAAAGGGATCCTGTTACAAAAAAAACTTAATGGGTTTCTCAACGGCAAGGGAAAACGATAGAAAGAATGAAAACAAAATGAAAAAGGACTTAGCTGGGCTAATTTACATTCCTGCAGCATCACATCTTTCTTTCCGGCGTCCCTAGTTTCAAGGTGAGCCCCAATCCTTGCTGTTGCTCCTTCTAGTGTAAAAAAATAAGACAGACTGAAAAAATCCCACTGACATCGGCCACGAGGCCCGAGGTTACCAGAGGGTGAAAAGCGCCAAGCGCATTGAGTTACGCCAAGGTGAGAATGTAAATACATGTTCAAAAGCTATACCTATCGCCAAGTGATAAAACCAACTTTTAGTAACCCTAACCTTGGCGAAAGTCGAGAACAGAAGATTGGTTGGATGAGGTGATAAAGCATGAATCAAAATACCGAGCTCACATACTGAGTTGAGTGCACAGCAGCTGAACTGGACACTAAATTAAAAAACCAAGGAGGCAGATGAGGCAACTTTAAACAGGCAGAAAGTCCACAAAGTGCGAACTTTTACGTGGGAGATTTATATACATTTAAAAGAACTGACTGATACAGAATGAAAAGTAATTTAAGAGACCTGGAAGTAAAGAGGGATTCGCCATGGCGAATATAGCTTTATAACAAATAGATTAACAACCGTATAGGGAGGAAGATTTATTCATAAAAGTCAGCAGTAGGGAAATTATAAATAAAAGTAGTTAAATATGTACGAAAGATTTTTTTCTAAAAAGTCTATTAAATAACATGAAAGAAATTCACAGAGAGTTTTCAGTTACAATCAGAAACCATTCTTTGAAATGCATACATTATAACAGAAAAATACTGTAAAGTATAAACACTAGTCAAGATTTTAAAGTATAATGATTACAGCTAAACGTTTCTGTTCTCAGCACAATATTTATGGAGAAAAAAACATCTATTAATTGGTTAAAACTAATTAGGTTAATATTATTAGTTTAAAAGAAATGTAATCTTGTAGCAAATCTGCCTGTATAGCAAGTATGAAAGATATTATTCTAAATAAATTGCATGTATCTTGGACAACTTGATACCAAATGCATACCACAGGGTAATTATAAATAAATATCCCAAATTTACAGGGCTATTAAAGGAAAACTAAAATGTAAAACACTGTTGTTAATTGGAAATGAATAATAACAGTTTAGAGTTTAAATTCAACACAGTTATAAGTGTTTAATGTGATCCCCTCCAAAACACAAACGATATCGAGGTGGTACGATAACTCATCCCACACTTGTTTCAGCATGTCCTGTGTTACTCTTTCAATGGTTGCAGATATGCGTGTCCCACGATTTTCAACATCAGTTGGTAGCAATTGAACAGACATCTGACCTTTGATAAAGCCCCCCACACAAAAAAATCTGTCTCAGAAAAGTGTGGGTTGATTTATCGTACCGCCTCAATATCTCTCATATTACTGGAGGGGTTCACATTGAACACTTATAACTGTGTTGAATTTATACTTTCAACTGTTATTTTTTTATTTCCAATGAACAATAGCCTTGTAAATTTGGGATATTCACTTATAATCATCCCCTATATTTGAATCAAATGCAATGGCAGTTTTCTGAGATTGTAACTTACACTACTTCTAGAATATTAATTTTTAAATCATCAACTTATTATTAAATCAAAAAAAAAATAATATGTTTATTTTAAATTCTATACAGGTATTAAGTTCATACCAAAAAGCCAACATCATAAAATTTTAATGTAGGAATTTAAATTAAAAATGTTCAAATAATTTAATTCGGACTGAATTTATTAACAGTCTAAGCTTAACTTTAATAATAGTTTAAAAATGCTTTGCTAAAATTGGGTGTTACTAGTGACACAATGATATGAATTTTTTTTTTAAATGGTGAATTGTTTAACATAGAAACCCCTAAAGCTCCATTTGTTTATATCCTATAACAGCAGACATTCTTCCTACTCGATTCACTGTAGACTTTTTCCTACGATTAATAGATTATAGGTATTTATGTAAGTGCAGGGGCCGTACTCTACCTGAAAATGAAAAAGCTCTGAAATGTCCTAAAATATGTTAACTTCCTGAAATTTCGCTAATTTTGTGCTTTATCGGCATGCAAAATCACCAAATTGGACAATCAAAATACTAAATGTACAGCCTTACGCAGACACGGGGTAGATGTACTATTTAACAGATGCATAACGATCACAAAAGTTAGGATTTTCTTCAATCTGTCATTAAAAATTGTGATTTTCGTCAATTTTTCACAAAGAAAAAGCTCGATTTCTATCGATCAGTTACAAAAAATCACGATTTTTATCGATCATTATAAAAAAGATCGCGATTTCCAACCATTGGTCACAAAAAAATCTCATTTTCTACCGATCAGTCATTTTTTATTAAAAAAAAGAAAAACTTTCATGATTTTCATCGATCGGTAACGAAAAAATTGCACTTAACATATTATGTGTATTGCATAACTAATACACATTCTAATTTTTTGGAAGCTTGGTTAAAAGATGCGAGTAAAATCGCCCTTTTTTTACATTAAAATTACCACTTTTAAAGGAAAAATGTTTTGCATATATAGTGTGTTATATATTATGCAAGGTTCAGGGGTATTTCAGTTAGTAAACGAGGTAAATGGGCCCTAAAATATCGATAAAAGTTTGTCCTGAAATATCACCTAAGGCCAGTACTGCCCCTGTAAGTGTCAGGTGCTGGATATTTTTCCCGTTTTTCGTGGAATGACTCTAATCTACATGGTGTCTTCAGTGATTATGTGAAACCATGTGGATTTTCATATAGTTGTCAAAAATACTCTACAGAAATACTGTTTTCAAATAGAAATACTCACCTTATTTAATTCGAGATTAAATAAGATTAATAATAAAAGGCTAGATAAAATAAATAAAGTAAGACAGACTTGAATGCATTTAAAAATACAATTTATAAAAAGCTGTAAAAAAACTAGAACATTAAAACTATATTTAGTATACGTTTCGCCAAGCAACCGCAAGGCCATATTCGTACGTACAAGTAACGTATACTACATGTATTCTTAGTGTGTTTTTAATATTTTTTAAAAAATTTTATAAATTTTATTTTAAAATGTATTCAACTCTGTCTTACATTATTTATTTTATTTAGAATTTTCAAATTCAGATGCATTTATATTGCAAGATGAATATTATTCAAAAAGTAATGGCATTGTGAATAAAAAAAATCCTGAACATGTTACACATTAACATTTTTAATAAACTATAATTTTTTTGTTGGATTCTACTTGACTCCACCATTTTGCGAGAATTGTCTTTTTTCTACTTCTTTTTCTGGGCTCCTTGAGAAATCATCGGTATTAAGCCAAATAAGCTGTAAAAGTCAACCATTGATATTTTTTTGTAATGACGATTTTGTTAAGCCATTGAATGATTCTTAATCATTACCCATAATATAATCTTTATATAAAAAAAAGGAAAATAACTTTAACACACATAAAATAACAAATCTAATGTTGATAAAAGTTATTTCAAAATAATTTTAATTAATGTTTTATTTCTTTACTTTTAATTTTAAATTTTTATAAGTTTGTTAAAATTTAAGGATAATTTCAGTAATTTAATGTATGTAAATTTAAAAAAATAAACGCTGCATAAATCAGGCATGAAATTCTTCTGCAGGTCAGCGATTTTACATTTAGTGTTTGATCCTTTTTTGATCATTATCCTTTAACGTAATTTTTATATTACAACTCAGAAAGTCAAAAAAAACTTTCAATTTTTGTCAATTGGTCACAAAATTATGAAATTCGGCAGCAACATCAAAAGTCACTCTGTCACTTACACTTTCATTCTTCTCTATCCATAATACATATTAATGTTAGCATTTGTATTCAGCTTCTTTTACTAATATATAAAATCTAAAATAAACTGCATCCTTTTTCTTGCATATATGTCTTATTTTTATTTTCACATCTTTCTTTATAAATTACATGTATTTACATAATCGATTTAAATATTCATTTTTATTTAATTAATGATTTTTTATGTATGTATGTGACGGAGGGGGGATTTAGAATACGCCCCTGAGTTTACTTTAATCAGTTTTCTGGGGGAATATTAAATTTTCGTATTATTGTTCTCCCAGAAAAATTTATTTGTTTTCAGTATAGTTATTTATCAGGGTAAATAATATTGCTTTATATACAAATATTAAACTATTTTTCTTAAACTATTATTAATCAAAGTCTAACAAGCTTGAGAGTTTGAATTTGTATTAGTGATTACAATTTATCAAAAATATTCATTAAAAATGTTTTTTTTATTAAATTATATATGTATTTTCATTATATATATTGTTTTATACTAACAAATAATATTTACTATGGTTATTTCATAAAAATAATGCCTGAACTGGTGATACTTTAAAATGTAAACAAAGCAGTCATCAAAAATCTACAAAGCATTCAGTCTCAAACTGTACAGATTTTTGAGAGTGATAGAGGTGTGATTTGAGACGATTTGAGATTTTTATATACAGTGTATGTCATATCTTATTTTGACTATTACATTCTGTACACCTATTGCATTAATGCAGCAAAGGGAATGTTTTTGGTATTAAAACCCAGGTAAAAATAATAAAGTGTAACAACCAAAATAAAAAAGAGCATAAACAGCATAATCTTTATCATTCAACTGTTCCAAGGCAGAGCCTCTATTTCTATACAAAATTAATGAAAGAAAAAGTAATGAGCAATAGCAGTAAAAAGTAAGGCATGATAGGCAGATCGCACATTGAACAAACAAGCGACAAAAAGCGTGAGATAGGAGACAAATTCTAGTGTTCAAACTGGCTTGTTCTTTGTTAACAGAGTAAAATGTCTCTTGACTCACGCTTTTTAGTCGTTTGTCTGTTCAGTGTGCGATTTGCCTTACTGGTATTGCCTGGAATGTGGTAGAGGGTATACGTTGTTAACATCATATACCTTCTGGGTTTTGTTAAACTCCGTATACTCTCTGTCAGGGTTAGTAAATATCATGTTATTTTTAAAAATATCTAAAATATCCGATGTTTTCAAAATCATTAACTTATTGATGATTATAAATATTTTCTGACCTGATATAAATTAAAAAAGAAAATGTTACTCTTAACATGAAAACCTAATAAAACATTATTCTAAAGGCATTTTTCTATTTTTTCTCTTGCGTAACAATATACAGCACCAAATAACTGAAAAGAGACACGACTTGTTTTTTACACTCACAAAAAATAAATTGTTGAGTTTACTATAGAATTTTAACAAAATTTTATATTTTATATAACAAAATTTGTTTTTATGGAAAATTTTGAATATAAATGTGAGCTTGTCTGTTTTTTCATTTCCTAGTCAACTGCACAAATTAAATTGAACAAAACTAAAAACAAAAAGATTCCTTGTAATGAAGCTGTAAATAAATTTTCTAAAGTATTAGGGTACCAGAAAATTCTGTCGCATAATGTTCTTTCACGCCTACTTTTTTTAAAATTCTGATTTCTTCATTAGCACCACTTTTTTGAAATGGTAAAATTCCCATAGTTTTCACATTTCACATTAAGAGTCATTCCATATAAGAATCACCCAGAATCGGGGGTCTGTGATTAAATGGTTAACCGATTCATGTGATTTTTTTTCTCAGAGAGATGACCATTAGAAAGAAATAAATCCAGAATATTAATGCCGTGGGACCATTGGTTTTCATTTGGTGGGGGGTTAAATGTCAGAGCACCGCTTGAAAATTTGAATTTTTATTTTTTGCATAGTACTTCTCATAATATGCATTGAAGTTATCCCACAAAACAAATTGCATGGTTGTATTATGTAAGGTTGGCCCTTTGCTATCCAAGAATAAAAATTATGAGATATGTGTAATGTGGTGAGTTAGGAGGCTTCAAATATTGAATTTTTTTTCGAAATTTCACTATAGTTTTGACACATGTAGCTCTTTGCATTGAAATCATTCCATCATTTTTAACTGCTGAATGCTTCCCTATGATGAAATGAAACACAGAAAAGTAGGCCCCACCATGGAAAGACTTTAATACATTCCTAAATTTTATACCAAATTTCCAAAAAAACATATTTTTGCCTATTTTAAGTGAGGTATATTAGACATGCATTAAAGTCTGAAGCTTCTACAATAATAATAGAAATGTAGAATAACTATTCACCTTTCAAAATCACCAAACAGAATCATGGGCACTAAAGCAGTTTTCATTGGGTAATGGAAATTGCATTGTAATATAATTAGGATATACGCTACCACGACCATAGCCTTCAATCATTGCCAAGAATAAAAACGCTTACAATTATTTCTGAAATGCATACATTTTTTATTCTAACGTGAATTTCCACATGTATAACAATAAATATTTTTAGTATGTTTTTGTTACAGGCAGTGAAGATGCTTTAATGAAGTGAAAAGAAGCATGTAAACTAGATGATGATATAAGCATAAATCAAACATTTTGTGCGAATTTTAATACAAAAGTTAAAATCTTTAACAACGATTTAACGCACAAATACGTACAAACACGACACATAAAATCCCATACAGGGTCGTACTGGCCCACCGGGCAACGAGGCAAATGCCCGGTGCGCCCATCGTCTTTTTTTTTTTTTTTTTCTTTTAAGCACGCTTAAAGTTGTGTATTCTGAAAGGCATAAAATTTCAAAAATTTTCATTTGGAAAATTAAAAAGTAATGCTTTTTATTTTTTAAAGTATAGCATAAGCAAACTATGTGTGATCAAAGACAATTAGATAACCCAATTTCGAGATAACAGAAGTTATCGACAATCAGATATGCCATTATTACACATGGTATCCTGGACCAGACTTTGTTTCAAAGCTTGTACTAAAGATAAATTCTAAGAAAAATAATATTAAGTATTAACTTATTTAGATATACGCCTAAATATGTTCTGCTCTAAGAATGCTTCTAATAAGCCTGCGTCTAATATGTTTGCATATTTTCTGCGTCTAAGTATTTAGCGACCCTGGTGTTGTCAGGTATTTTTGTATTTCTGTCTTTTGTGCAAGTATAAGCGACGAAACACTGTATAAGAAACATATTCTCATTTTAAATGGATTCATTGGCAGAGAATTTGATAGTCATGGCGCCCTGGTCCAGATTTTATTCAGTACCCGGAAGAATAGTAACTTCCACATAAATTAATATTAGTATTAATAACGTATTTAGCATATTTTCTGTCAAATATTAAGCGCCCGGGGTTGCTGCCCGGTAGTTTGATATTTCTGCTTTTTGTAAAAGTACAAAAGGCAAGAATAAAAAGGGAATGACAATTTAAGACAGCATATTTTTATTTTTATTTCATTTGGTCCCATTGTCAGAGGCGACTTTGGTAATCATGACGCCCTTGTTCTGATTTTTTAAAGCGTTTCTGTAAAAATAACTTTCAAAAAACTAAAATCGTGTTTTTGTAATCATGGCGCCCTTGGTCAGATATTTTTCAGTGCCTCTTTAAAAATGCCTTTCAAAAAGTTATTATCGTGTTTTTCTAATCATGCGCCCTTGGTCAGATATTTTTCAGCGCCTCTGTAAAAATGCCTTTCAAAAAGCTATTATCGTGTTTTTTCTAATCATGCGCCCTTGGTCAGATTTTTTTCAGCGCCTCTGTAAAACTGCTTTTCAGAAAACTATATCGTGTTTTTGTAATCATGGCGCCCTTGGTCAGATATTTTTCAGCGCCTCTGTAAAAATGCCTTTCAAAAAGCTATTATCGTGTTTTTCTAATCATGCGCCCTTGGTCAGATTTTTTCAGCGCCTCTGTAAAACTGCTTTTCAGAAAACTATATCGTGTTTTTGTAATCAAGGCGTCCTTGGTCAGATTTTTTCAGCGCCTCTGTAAAAATGCCTTTCAAAAAGCTATTATCGTGTTTTTCTAATCAGGCGCCCTTGGTCAGATATTTTTCAGCGCCTCCTTAAAGATGCGTTTCAAAAAGCTATTATCGTATTTTTGTAATCATGGCGCCCTTGGTCAGATTTTTTTTCAGCACTTCTGTAAAAATAAATTTCAAAAAACTAAATCGTGTTTTTGAAATTATGGTGGTGCCCTTGGTCAGATTTCTTCAGCGCCTCTGTAAAAATAACTTTCAAAAAACTAACATCGTGTTTTTGTAATCATGACGCCCTTGGTCAATTTTTTTTTTCAGCACCTGTGCAAAAATAAATTTCTAAAAACTAATATCTTGTTTTAGTAGTCATGGCGCCCTTGGTCAAATTTTTTTTCAACGCCTCTGTATAAATAACTTTCAAAAAATTACTATCGTGCTTTTGTCATCACGCCATTCTTGGTCAGATTTTTTAAGCGCCTCTGTAAAAATAACTTCTAAAAAACTAATATCGTGTTTTTGTAATCATGGTGCCCTTGGTCACTTGGTCAGACTTTTCAAGTGCCTCTGTAAAAATAACTTAAAAAAAACTATTATCGTGTTTTTGTAATAGCAACCTTCCCCCCTCCCCCCACAGACACGCACACACATACTTACATACAGCCACATAAATTGATACTCTTGTTCTACTAAAGTGGAGCATTCCATAGTTTCCTAATGATAATATAAGTGTTAGACCGTCAAGACTAATTCTTCACAAGATTTTGCAATGGAAACTTATGTAAATTTTGCTTTCGAAAGAAGAAAACGTTAATTTTTCATATATATTTAAAAATTCGATTATACTTTTAGCATCCGAAAATGCCAATATCTATAAACGTTTTTTTTTTAAAACCGGATCTGCTTAACCGCTTTAAACTTCAAACACTACCTCGATTTATAAATTGAAAAATACACATGTAATGAAAATAAATAGACAAACCACTAAAACTGTAAAAGATGTTTTACAAAAGAATGGGTGAATATAAGTAAAGAGAAGTGCAGTTTGTGTTCAGTTTTCAATGCTGTTAGTCAATAACGTGGGATGGGATCTTGTTCCTAAGAAGACAAATTACCATTTCTGCAGGGTTTCGAGTTAACTAGATAATGGGTTCTATAGACACCCAATGGTTTCTGTAGTAATACCAGATGTGACACTTTTTATTGATTATACTGTATTCTGAGATTTCTGGTGCTCAATATCTTTCTGCTGGAGGTATTTTCCCATGAAATACTAATTAACGCACGACACAAGATTCTTCTTCTTCTTTTAATTTTTTTTTTCACATTAAGCAATTAATGGGGTTGGTCACCCAGCTTCCGATTTCTCCTCACTAATGTAAAGTCTATGGACATTGGATAGATTCATATATTTGAAATATCTCCTCGGGAAATTAATATTTTTAACTTCTATTTTTTGTGTACACTTCCTAAAAGTTTCTTTTTTTTTCTTAGTTCTCAAGATATTTCTAAGGTATAGACTTAATTTTATATGAAGTGTTAAAATCTTACGAGTGTGTCAAGTGTTAAAATTTTAAGAAGAATTCACAGAAAAAAAGATGTTAAAAATGTGAATTTTCCGAGAAGATATTTTAAATATACGAATGTATCAAAAGTTTATAGACTTAGCATTACGGAGGAGAATTTGGAAGTTGAGTGACGAGCCCCCCCCCCCCCCCCCAAGTATTTCTATTTTCTTTGACTTTGTTTTTTATTTTGTAATACAAAGCTTAAATATAATTTTGATACATATTACTTTTGAAAAATGTAAATATATTTGAAATTATTGCCTCTTTTCTGGTGCGTTTTTTGTGCGTGTGAGTTGCGGCGAACATTGTAGTTTAAATTTAGCTTATCTGAAATTAAAATATACAGTAATTTTTAATTAAATATGACTTATTTTAGTGACTAGACGGGACAAAGAGTGGAAATTACGAAAAGCTTTTTTTATTATTATTTTTTTTTTTTTTTTTTTTTTAATGCTGATTATTTGAAGAGGGTATTCAACTTTTACCGTAGAAAAATACTGATTTATGATTATAAAAAAAAGTCCTTAATGCACTGCATAATTATATAAGAAAAAAAGCTGACAAAAGTAAAACAATTCATTATTATTAAAGTAATCGTGTCGTAGTCAACAATTTAAAAATGCAATTTTAAGAAAATTTTTATTAGTTTAAACTTTATGTTATAATTATAATATAATGCTTATTGTATTTTTTTTTTTTTTTTTTTTTTTTTTTTTTTTACTAACATAGAATCGTCTATTCCAGATTTTGGCCACATAAAGACGTTTTCCGTGGATAAAGCCGCTAAAATAAAACTCGATTTTCTGAAATTTATAAGTTATGATTACGTGGTAAATCCTTAAAGCGGTTCTCAAAGAAATATTTTTTAACGTTAAATAATGCGAAAAATTCTGCTCATTTACAAACATAAAAATAGTGTTCGACAGAAACCGAATTTCGTTTACCTTCCTAGTTTCGACCGAAAACGAAAGCGAAACTGTTTTAAAAATAAATTCAAAGTAATTAACATAAACATACATATATGCATGTTATCTGAATAATGTTTTGAGTAGAAACAGTACATAATTATTAATTAAAAAATAATTTGATTGAAACAAAAATAATTCAATATATGGTGCTATAAACATAAAAAATTATTAAAAAATAATTTAATTTAAAAATAACGATTAGTAATACCTTCTAAATTTATCCCCTTGTATGTGAATACATACTATGTGCGGCTCAATAGATGGGAGTGCTGTTTGGGGCAGGCTAGGGAAGGGCAGTTATAGTAATATCGAATATTCGCCAGTACTTTCGCCGAAACTAAGATTTTGGGCTGAAAAAAAAAATGAAACCGAATATTCGGCCAAACTGTACATAAAAGAAAAGACTTGTAGTAGAGGTCTGCACGGGCCGACATTTCCAGGCCCGGGCACGGCCTGACTCAGAGAAAAAAAAATTCGGCCCGGCCCGTACAAAAAAAAATATTGCCCCGGCCCGGTAAAAAAGTTAAAAGTTCGGCCCGAGCCCGGCCCGTAGCAAAAAATTATTGGCCCGGCCCAGCCCGGTATAAAAGTTAAAATCTCGGCCCGATCCCGCCACGGCCCGAGTGAATTTCTACAAAACATTGATTTTTACGTCGATTTGGTTAAAAATTTGTCTCGTACGAGGAGTTCAAGCCAAAAATATTTATCTTAACTTTTCTTTTCATGTTTATAATCTTCATTTTTATAGAAGTGCCGCAGGGTGCGATATTTATTTTTTTAATGAATCTCTATTTCTTGTATGTAAATGTTTCAGTTATCATTAATATTGTTAATCCATATTCCATGCATTGAAGCGTTAAATATCTGAAAAATGCTATACAGTAAAATCTAAGACTGAATTGCATAGAAAAGGAAAAAGAAATGCGTTATACACAAGTTCCCTTCTTTGCAAGTGTAAATGCATTACATATTATTTTCTTACGTAGCACAATAAACTCTGTCTAAGGCGGAATCGATCGGGACCAAGAAAATTTTCCGCAGTAGACAATATTCCGCCTTAGACAAATTTTACTCTATGTCTATGGATTCGCAGGGACTTGAAAATCTTTCCGAGTTAGACAGTTTTTCGTCTTACACAGAGTCCGCCTTACACAGAATTTACTGTAGTATATTAATTTTGCATGGATCAACAAGTTTTTCAGTTTAAAACGAGAGTCCGTCATAGACAGGTTCTTTTTCACACGTTTTACTATATTTTAATTTAACTGTATTTTAATAAGCGTAGAAATCTACTACTCTTTAAAAAGAATGAATTTGAATGTTTAATTGTAGGATAATGGCGATTTAAAAATGTATGCATTTTTTGACAAAAAATTTGTGCCAAGCCTAATTTTACTGACATTTGAACGGACCAGGCCATGCCGAAACAATGATTTTCATACGGGTTGGGTGAAAACTAGGAATGAAAATTTTGGGCCATGAAGATTAGGAATGAAACCAGTACCCGGGTGTGTGCAGACAAAATAAGTTAGGGCCGGCCCGACCCGAAACTTCAGGGAAAAAGTAAGGCCCGGCCCGTAAAGAGTAGGCTAGGCCCGGCCCGATTGCCGTGAATGAAAATACATGCGCGGCCCGATCTCGGCCCGCGGCCGAGCCTGGTGTTTATTAGTTTGGATTTTTGTGAAATCTTCAAAATTTGTCTAATGTATTTCTTTATTTTCTCTTTATAACTGTTGCGAAAAAATAAAAAATCCCTGCCGGCCCGGCCTACAGGCGGAGGTACATTTCGAAGTCAGGTATACTAATTTCACAAACAAAAACTAAATCATGATTAGAGATAAACCCTTTTTAACAATTTTGTCTGGCCGCTTTTGACAAGTTTTTATTTCATTTTTATATAATGGCTAGTTTTAGCAGAATCATGTTAGGGTGGTATTCAAAAAAATACTTTTCCATGCTCAACAACTCGAAATTTTCTGGCATAACTCCAGATTCATTTTTAATAGAAAAATATGAAACTTGCTGACGCGATTTTTGAAGAGATTTATAAGCGACCTGTATTTTTATTTTTCGTTCAATTAATTAAAACTTGATATATAAAAAATTATTTTCTTAGAAGGACAATATTTTTCGTTTCTAACACAATCGCTTCGGGAAATTCCGTTCAAAATGCCCACTTTGTCATCATTTTTTGAAATATATTCCACCTCTATCAAAAAATCGATCATTACGATAGATTATATAGTTTCTGAGTAAGCGAATCTACCAATTAAATTCGTTTGAGAGCAAAAATTAATTTAAAAATGAGTCAGAAAATAAGCAGTTTGGATTTGAGTGCATCCTTAATACAATGATTTTTCCAACACAATCCGCTTCGGGAAATTCGGTTCAAAATGCCCACTTTAACAGCATTTTTTAAAATATATTCTGCCTCTATCAAAAAATCAACCATTACGGTGCATTATATAGTTTCTGAGTAAGAAAACGCACCAATTGGAAGCCTTTGAGAGCAAAAATGAATTGTAAAATGAGTCAGAAAATAAGCAGTTTGGATTTGAGTACACCCTTACTAAGATGATTTTTTCTACGAGCGTCTGGGGAGAGAACGACTTCTAATAGTAGCACTTAGAAGAAATTCGGCTTCCGTTTCAACAGGGAGGAAAGGGAGGAAACAGTCTGCGTTCCTTGTGTAACTTTCCCTTTTCGCTTGCAATAATCGAGGCAATAATTATCCAGTTATGGGAACATTAAAATTATAAATAAAAAATGTCGAATGTTGAATTTTATAATTTGATTCTCAGAAAAAAATGATTTTTTTCAAAAATAAATAACATATTTTTAAAAGGAAATAAATAAAAAAGAAGAATGGCTGTTATTTATATAAAAACCTTTTATATATAAATCTGTAAAAATTATTTTTATAATTATAGCTTCATATTTTAATATTATAATATTTCATTATATAAATATTAACATATTTAAAATAAAAAATAAGTAGATTTGTCAATTCTGCATATATTTATATATAATATAGTTATTTGGCAATTAATATTATATATATAACTATATTAAAAAATCTGTGTCCACGAAATACTGATTTTTTTTTTCAACTTTTTCACATCGGAAAATTCATTTTTACCGTTTTCATTTTTTATTAAGTTTTATATATTAACCATTTACCTTTCTGTGTGTTTACTGTTTACCTATTCTTTTTTTAAATAAGGCCAATTGTCGTAAATGTTTGATATTTTGTTAAGATTAGCACCAACCTCATCGTATCTTTTTTTTTTTTTTTTTTTTTTTTTTTTTTTGCAAACTTATGTTGTCAATATTTCCAGTTTGGGGAATTCGATTTGAATATTTTACAATGCTTTTTCAATATATCATTAAATGATTTTCTGAAGGAGATATGAGATAATATTTTAAGGATTATGTTTATTAGATTAAGTAGGAAGGAGGGGGGGGGGAGAGAGTTCCGTTTAAATTCTTTAACTTACATAAATGACGAAATTGTCAATTTTCCTGTTTAATTTACCGCATCTATTTGACATTAAACGGAATTTCCCTTCCCAAGTTGCAAAGTTCTTTTTTCTTTTTTTTGTATCTATATATCTATATATATCAGTGTGATTAAACATTAAAATGTTAAAACTTCGACTTGTTTTTCAATTAACTCGATTTTTAAATGGATAATCCTCATGGTTCATAAAATTAAGGACAGGATTTTCCTTAATATAAATTGACTGTTGATGAGTATTTGCTTAGTATTTTTTTTAAATAAAAATATTGAGCAAATAGTCGTTTGTACATTATTTTTACAACATGTCATGACATTTCATTTATTTTTTTTAACCTTTTATGTCCCAAATTATGAATTCATGAAAATTTCATCTTCTAAAACATTTTTTTGCGAATTTTTGAAACTATATTAGAAGATTTACACACACATTTAATAAATTTTAGAAGGATTTTGCAATTTAAAGTCAATTAATTAAATTTGTATTTATAGGAATTTCGTGCAATATTTATAACTTGATTCAAATCTTTTATTTTAAATATTTTTTTTTACCATTTTATAGAATTAGAAAATGTACAAATACAGTACTCTTACAATAGAAATATAGGAATAATTCCGAACTGAAACTTTTCACCCTCAAACTTCCAAAGTCAAAAAAGCTAAAGAGAGGGGAGAAAAAAAAAAAAACATCCTTTTAAGAATAGTTTTGTTTTGTTCAACCAATAATGCTTTTGGAATAAGATAACGTAAAGTACCTATAACTCATTCTAAAATGTACTACTACTAATCGATGCATATTTTATATTAAGTTATTTTAATGGTACGTTAAAGTAGCGTCGGGGCATAAAGGGTTAAATAATTAACTATTCGGAAATTTGGTCCTTACGGTTATAGAGCGCACACAGAATTAAAAATATGAAAGAGAATGTTGTAAGAAATTAAAAGGAAGTGTGGTTTTAAAATCTTCTTAATAATTTTTAAATTAACTTTTCAAATCTTATTGCAATAATTACATTTATCCTTTATTAAGTCATTTTCCTTCATAGAACCATTTAATAATATGTCAGTAAGATATTATAAAATATTTAAAAAAAAAAAGTACAAAAGTTACAAAAATCCTTTAGCTGTAAAATTTTACACAAGCTTACCCCCCACCCCCTCACACACACACAAAAGAAAAAAAGAAGGATATGATGAGTACTTATTTCGAATAAATATATTATCTATAAAGAATACTGCAGAATTGACAAAACTACTTATTTTTTAAGTCTGTTACAAAAATATATTAAAATATAATAATAATAAAATATGAAGCTATAAAAATATTATATCAGATTTATCTAACAAAAGGTTTTCAGATAAATAACAGCCATTACTAGAATTCTATTTTTTAAAAAATTATTTCCTTTAGAAAACATTTCATTTTTTGCAAATTCGATGTGTTTTTTTTTTTTTTTCCTCTGTGTTGTTCAAATTATTCTTCGCTGTTTATAATTTTAACAATTTCCATAATCAAATAACAAATGCAAGCAAAAAGGGAAAGCAACATGAGGCTGAGGGAAGAACGCAGTAGATTTTCCCTTTTCTCCACAGCTGAAAAGGAAGGAGAATTTTTTCTAAGTTCTACTGTTAGCAGTCGTTCTCTCCCCAGACGCTCGTATTTTTTCTTCAACCGCTATTTGCAAGACATTATTAGAATGACACTTTCATTTTCAGAACTGGTTTTGAAAGTGAAAGTAACTTTATTAAAAATATCTGTGACCAAAATCGAAAAAGTGAAAAAGGTGCGCTGTAGAGATGGACCTTGGCTATCCAATGCAAAAAAAAAATATTTAAAAATGTCGAAATGCAAACAAGATATTAGAAAAATCCCTCTCCATAGGATTAGCATTAGCTCGTGAGTGTCTTCGCCGGCAGGGACAGGACCCTCAAGCATCAGTTCGGGTTTCAGTTGTTGATATAGAAGTTTTCTAGTGAATTTGGCGCCAGTTTGTCTTTGATTTTCAATGTTTCTCTTATTTTAGCCCTTCTAATCTGTCCCATATCTCTTAATATTAGAATGCTATTGTTAAAACAAAATTGCACTGCAAATTATGTGTTTTCAAGATTTTAAGTGTCGCGCCTCAGGGAAGAGGATTTTTCAAAATTATTTTACCCCACTCATGTAACGTATTAAAATAAGGGTAATCTCATAACCTTTCTAAATCTGCCTTTCTTTTGTCAATCCACCGTTAATTTTAGACCTCTGGGCTTAAAATGTTCTAAAGGAATATACTTAGCGGCGGTTTTTTTTTTTTTTGTACTCTGGTACGGTATCTTCCACTCATAGGAAAATTATAAGACTAACATAAAATTGTGTCTAAAATCGAATAAAGAATATGGACATATGTTTCTTAATTTTAACTCCCTTCTTCGCCTCAAGAGGGCGCTTTAAAGTTTTGTTTCTTCAAGCCTTTAGTATACTGTTTGTGCAAAAATTATAAAATTCACAAAATAAAGTCTTTTCACTCTTCCCTATCTTTTCGTATCAATTTTATTTTTACTACCACCAGGGGACGCCGCCCAGTGAAACATTTTACTTTTAGCCTCAGGCTATTGGTATTTTTCATCTGTTTTTCATAATATTTTGTCTCATTATTTTTCTTCATTGTAGATACTATTCTCCAAGTTCTTGACACATTCTGACAACTCGGGCATTCATTCTGGACCAGCTGTGGCCCATCGGGCCCCTCTCCATTTGTCTGGCTCTAATCACACGCTTCACTTGTTCTTTTACCACTTTTCTTTTTCTTCAAATTTTTTCTTATTCAATGGTTTGGTTTTTTTTTTTTTTTACCATTCTCAATTTCCCTATAGTCCTCTCTTACATGAAGTTAACTTTCATCCTTGGTCTGCCCTACTGTCAATTTGGGGCCTAATGCCGCTTCGGGGGAGGGGGGGGGGCGTTTTTTTTACCTTTTCCAGACCCATCATCTAATACCACGTTGGTAAGGATTGGAAGATTAAAATTATCCAAAATACCAAAAATGAAGTCCATTGAAGTTTTATTTTAGTTATAGAATTCCCTATTAGCGGATATATTTGTCTGTTTACCTTTCTGTTTTTCGATAACGCTCCTTTGTCTTCGATAAACGGAGAAATTCAACATCATTAGACACACTTTAGACATTTAGGGAACTTTAACTTGTATCAAACCTTCTGCCTTTATCGAAAAGAAGAAAATGCTAATCGATTCTAGCTAATGCGCCTAAAATAAAAAATGAGCTAGTAAATGTGTCAAAAACTAACTACTTCGGATTTCGATACAGACTTGAAGAGTCATGTTGGAATCGCTAGGCACTGGAAAACAATTTCCGTATGAGACAGGCTCCCTCTTAGCAGTTATATATGTCTGGTTATCCTTCCGTTTTTCGATAAAGCTGTCTTGTTTTTGATAAACGGAGAAATTCCACAGCATTTGATACACTTTAGACATTTAGGGCACTTTAACTTGTATCAAACCTTTTGCCTTTATCGAAAAGAAGAAAATGCTAATCGATTCTAGCTAGTGCGCCTAAAATAAAAAATGAGCTAGTTAATGTGTCAGAAACTAGCTACTTTGGATTTCGATACAGACTTGAAGAATCATGTTGGAATCGCTAGGCACTGGAAAACAATTTCCGTGTTAGGCAGGTTCCCTCTCAGCAGTTATGTATGTTTGGTTATCCTTCCGTTTTTCAATAAAGCTGTCTTGTTTTTGATAAACGGAGAAATTCCACAGCATTTGATACACTTTAGACGTTTAGGGAACTTTAATTTGTATCAAACCTTTTGCCTTTATCGAAAAGAGGGAAATGCTAATCCATTCTAGCTAATGCGTCTAAAATAAAAAATGAGTTTTTAAATGAGTCATAAAATAGCTACTTTGGATTTCGATACAGACTTACAGAGTCATGTTGGAATCGCTAGGTACTGAAAAACAGTTTCCGTGTTAGACAGGTTCCCTCTTGGCAGGTATCTTTACTATCCTTACGTTTTTCGAAAGAAACTTTTGTTTTCGATCAATAGGGAAATTCCACATTATTTGACATTTAGGGGAACTTTAAACTGTATCAAACCTTTTGGAGTTATCTAAAAAGTAGAAAGGTTATTTGATTCATCAAATGCGCCATAGTTACGCGATTTGGACATTGCAGTTTCATAAAGAAGAAAGGGGAATTTATTCCAATGCAAAGAAAATCATTTTAAAATACTGAAATTTAAATGAGATATCTTTATAAATTTCTTCCATAAGATTAGCATTAGCGAGCAGGTCTTTTCGCTTGACTGAAGTAACCCCTTATACCTAAATCGGGAGCAAATAATTGCGATAGCAGAATTATCGATCAAGCCCTATCACTACTATGAAATTTTCGGCCAGAATAATAGCTAAGTTTTCCAACAATTGTTTTTAACTTCTCTCGTTATAATCGATTGTAAAACATCTCGTTTGTATATTCTAGGAATTAATCGATGGCTGTATCGATTGTGACTTTTTACGATGACGATTTTTTTCGATTGTCGAATTTTCGAGAATCGCCCATCACTATTGCTACCTACGAACTAAAGTGAATAATAACGAAACCTGTAGTAATAATGTTAAAGAATATTTTCTTTCATGCAATTTCAGACTATATATATATATATTTATTTAAACTGTTTAAATTGCGGGATTCAAACCAAATGCTTCTCTATGATAATTTTTTAATGTTGAAAAAATAAAGAAATAAAACAATTTTTTTAAATAATTCACGTAAAATAGACGTCATTCTTGCCCTAAACCAAAATTAATTTTCTGAAATTTTTTACACCATAAATAGTATTTGTATCCTAGAGATTGTATTATATAAAATGTTATTCAATTGTATAAAATAATGTTTTGCACTTTTGAGTTTTGACCCAACGAAATTGTTTTTGTTTGTTTTATTTTAATATTTTATTTTCCATTTGGAGATAATTGTATGGAGATTGTTATTCGGATATTCGGGGTAAAGTTTGAATTAACTCATTAGATAAGGTGAGCAGATTTCGAAAATAGAGATAGCTTTTTTAGAAAAGTGTGGTGGAAAAAAAATACCTCTAAGTTGGCAACACTGGTCTAACATCAGAAGTGCAATGTTTTGCGGGGAACTATTTTTGTGTAAATTACATTTCTATAGTATAAAATACTAATTTGGTTGTCATAATTATTTTAGGAATAAAGTTTTCGCTATAACAAAATAGTCGTATATATTTTTAAAGTATTTTTTTATACATAATTTGTATAGTATGTATGTGTGTGTGTGTGTTCCAATAAAAATTGGTCGCTCCAAGAGGTGGTCTCTTGAGGGAGGTCATGTTTAAATCTAGATTTTAATTGTTGAAAAAAGGTAACAATGTTACTAAAATTTATTTTTCACATTAGGAAAAAAAATATGCAATTAACTTATGTTTTGATACTTAAACATTTATAAGTTAATTACTGCAGAGTGTAAAAAATGAATACGTTGACGTTTGCTTTGATTTTACGGTTTTATCTTTTATAACTTTTATTTCGAAATCCTTTCGAAGTTCAGTAAATAAATGCATTTTTTTTATTCATTTTTTTTAATTTTATTTTTTATTTATTTATTTATTTATTTATTTTTTTTTTGATGCCAACAAATAATGACGATTTCATTCATTTATCTATTTCCTTGAGAGTTTCCTGACAGAATTTGGCAGGGAAGTGTATTGACCGTCATCCTTAATTTGTCACCAGAGTTAAATTCATTGTCTAAAAAGGCACACAGGAGTTTAAACACTTAAAAGTTACCGGAATAAAAAAAATCTAAACTTAGTTTAGAAGTTTGACGACTAATGCGCTCTCCGGAATTATTTTTCTAATAAAACCTTCTTCAGGCGACCAGGAAAAAACGGAATTTGTTTCGTTTTCTTCAAAGAAATGGGTCGCTCATGGAGGGAGTTCAACTGGGATGGTCTCTGACAGGGAGGTAAAATTAGTATTGAGCCTATGGGAATAAATTTTGTTCTATGCAAAAATGATCGTTCGGGGAGGTGGTCGCACAGGGAGGTTTCACTGTAAGTGTATATGAGGTGTGTCCCACCAAAATAAAGCCACCGTGATTGTGTGCTGTAATTGGACACGAAAAAAATCAATAAGAACGAAACAAATATATTAAGAAAATATATATACAAATACATATTTACAAGGAGTTACTCACTCCCTGTCTTACTTGGGCAGGAAAAAAATGTATTTGTAAAAAAAGGAGGGGGGCGGGGTGTCCCGCCGAAATAAAGCCACTACTGTTAATAGACAATATACCCGCCATGGTTATATATGACGTGGAATATACGATGTGGCATACCATTTACCAATCCTTGGAAGAAAATAGCATCAATATTCTCCCACGCTTCAATGATGACGACCTTCAATTTTGTCACAGACTGAAACTGTCTGTTATTGGCATATACAGCCCTACTGAGGATACCTCATACATTTTCTTGGGGATTGAGATCAGGAAAAATGTACAGGTGATTCCATGACATGTACTCGATTATCCAAAAACCATTCCCAGGAGGATTTTTGAACGTGAATGGAGGTCTTGTCCGCCTGGAAGATCCAACTTAGTCTACAAAGTCTAAGAAATCTAAGAAATCTAAGTCTCGGTAGGCTTCATGCGGCTTGAGAGAAAAGGCAGGTTATGTTTATCTCCATAACCGATGCCTCCCCACACCGTTAATGAGCCTCCACTTTGCTGTCTTTTGGAAAAAATTTCTCTTCTTTCCTCATGTCATACCAATAGAAAGCAAGGTCGTCTGGCCCATCCAAATTAATGTTTTTCTCATCTGAGACTATAACACGATGCCACTGGTCCTTCCAGGTTCGATGATATTTGGCCTATTCGACTTTCCATTGCATGTGGATAACTTTCAACATGGGCAGCTGTTTCCTTTTCTTGTGTTGCAAGATGCCTATACGTTTTTCAATTCGTTTCAAGGTTGATTCTGTCACAGGGATGTTATCTTCGTTTGTCAACTGTTTTAGGGAAATACCACCTCGTGAAGACGACGCAAAACTTCTCTTTTCTGCCTGGAAGTCATTTTTCTGCATGTACACCACTTTTTTTTTATACCCGTACGTATTTCCCTGATTTACAAAATTGTTTGTTACGGTTTTAGATCGTTTGATTTGCTTAGATATTAGTCTATGTGAAAGACCTTTTTCCTTAAAAGTTGTTATTTGTCCTTTTTCGAATTTTGATAGGTGCGTTTTCATTCCCATTCCAATACTGAAGGAGAAATAGAAAATTCAGCCTTCTAAAGTCTGCAGAAATTCCGACTGGCTCAGAACGAGTATTTGACAACTTCCTGACATCATAAAAATGTTGACCTGCAGCAGCTCGAATGTCGGTAGTTACCAATACATACTAATATTGACTGTGGCTTTATTTCGGCGGGACACTTTTCCCCCTCTTTTTTTACACATTCATCTTTCTCTCCTGCCCAGGTGGGGCAGGGAATGAGTTACTATGTATTATGTATTTGTATATGGACTTTCTTAATATATTTGTCTTGTTCTTATTTGTTTGTTTCGTGTCCAGTTACGGCACAGAATTAGGGTGGCTTTATTTCGTTGGGACACACCTTATATATATATGCATTTGGGCCTTTTTGTAAGGCAATCGGCGCCCTTTTTATCAATTTTGCCACCGCCCTAACAGTTATGCCAGTACGACCCTGATCCCATACCATCGTTTCGAGGATTCCCGGATCCCCCGTATGCAGGGATCCTGCGCAGTGACTCCTTTTTCCAGTTAGTTCTGGTTCATTATGTCATTTCTTTAGGATATACAAACTCTTGTTTTCAAATTTTCAATCATTCCATAAGCCAGTACTCGGGGCTATAACCAAGGTTTTCTTCGAACCCATTTTAATTCTTGTTTTTTTTTCCCTCACTGGGAATCCCGGAATCTTCGATACGATCGTATGGGATTTTTTGTGTCATGTTTGCACGTATTTGTGCGCTGCTACAAGATCAAGTGGATTATTTCCAGTTTCTGAACTTATTAGGCCAAACGATTTGGCATGGCACTGGAAGAAAATAAAAACAAATGTACCTCCAGAAAAGATTTCTGAAAAAAATCTCATAGAAAATCGACGTGGAACTACCCTAGAACTTGAGGATATGATTTGTGCAAAGCACAGAAACGAATTTCGAACATTTTGGGCACCACCTCGCTATTGCCAACATCCTGCATAATACTCCTCCAATTGCGAAGGAACCAAATTCTGAGCACAGTGCTTCATATTTCAAAAATGTATAAGGTCTCAAATCCATGCCCTTTCTTACCCTTGATTTTATGATTAGGATGTTCGCAATAGCGAGGTGGTTTCAAAAATGTTCCAAATTTGTATCTGTGATTTGCACAAATCATATCCCCAAGCTCTAGGGTAGTTCTACTTCGATTTTCTGTGAGATCTTTTTCAGAAATATGTTCTGGAGGTACATTTTTTTTCATTACCATGTCAAATCGTTAAGCCTGGTAAGTTCAGAAACTGGAAATAATCTACTTGATTTTGTAGCAGCATATGGTCCAAAAGCACATTTGTTTGATAACTTGCATAAGGAATATTCATCCATGTTTAAAATAACTTTTAAAAGCAGTCTTACTTTCAAACAGACAGTATGCAGCAAGACTGAAGTAGCTTATATTTATCTGGTTTACATGCTTCTTTTCACTTCATTAAAACATCTTCACTGCCCGTAACAAAAACATATTAAAAATATTTACTGTTATACACGTGGAAATTCATGTTAGAATAAAAAATATATGCATTTCAGAAATAATTGTAAGTATTTTTATTCTTGGCAATGATTGAAGGCTATGATCGTGGTAGCGTATTTCCCAATTATAGTACAATGCGATTTCCATTACTCCTTGAAAACTGCTTTAGTGCCCATGACTCTGTTTGGTGATTTTGAAAGGTGAATAGATATTCTACATTTCTATTATTATTGTAGAGGCTTCTGACTTTAATGCATGTGTAGTATACCTTATTTAAATTAGGCAAAAACATGTTTTTTTTTTAATTTGGCATAAAATTTAGGAATGCATTAAAGTCTGCCCATGGTGGGACCTACTTTTCTGTGTTTCATTTCACCATAGAGAAGCATGCAGCAGTTAAAAATAATGGGATGATTTCAATGCAAAGAGTTATATGTGTCAAAACTATAGTGAAATTTCGAAAAAAAAATCAATTTTTGCAGCCATCTAGCTCACTGCATTACACATATCCCATAATTTTTATTCTTGAATAGCGAAGGGCCAACCTTACATAATACAACCATGTTATTTGCTTTGTGGGATAACTTCAATGCATACTATGAAAAATACTATGCAAAACGTAAAATTTGAATATTTCAAGCAGCGCTCTGACCTTTGACCCCCACCAAATGAAAACTAATGGTCCCACGGCATTAATATTCTGGATTTCTTTCTTTCTAATTGTCATCTCACTGAGAAAAAAAATAACATGAATCTGTTTACCATTTAATCACAGCCTGGGTGATCTTTATATGGAATGACTCTTAAGGTAAAAACAATGGGAATTTTACCATTTCAAAAAAGTGGTGCCAATGAAGAAATCTGAAATTTTTAAAAAGTAGGCGTGAAAGAACATTATGCGACAGAATTTTCCAGTACCCCTCATAGATAGTTATTTTTCAATATCATTTCTAATTAAATATATCCACATAATTAAAGGTTCTAAATTTAAAAATTCGCTTTAAACGTAGGCGTGTTTATATGTGTAATAATAAAAATTTGTCACCATTTTACCTTAGATAATTTATTCCAAATTCTTATAATATCTACCTTTTTGACCTGTCTTTTAATAATATCTTGTTAAATATCAATTATATTTTAATCCCATACCTTTGATTTAGCGCATTATTTTATTCTGACTCTAAAAACCTTAGTCTATTAAAAGCAAACCATCGTAAAAAACTCTAATCTACTTATTCCTTTATAATTTGAGACATTAAATTCCTATTTCTTTCGAATGTTTATTAATACCATTTTTATCTTTATTAGAATTATTATTCGATATCCCCGAATTCTTTGCAAGTTTTGCAGCGTCTTCCTTTTTCCCTTTTAGAATTTACGCTATAAGTTAAAGAGTCCTGTTACTACGTCATGAATTCCCCGCCTTGTTCCTAGTTTTCTTCCTATAGTTAGGTGTGCCTCCCCCCCTCGACCCTCTCCATATCTTGAATTTCGTTGGAGCTTCGAAAGCAGCGTCAAGATATCATTGAGCGAACTGCTAGTATAAAAAACGAGTGCACTGGCTTGATAGAGAAGATTTGAAAGTTTTTTTGTTTGCTAATAATCACCTGTCACTTGCCGGAGTTGGTTTTTAAAATGTGTAGTTCAAATGCAATTTAACATCTTCGATATGAAGTCATACAGTCCAGACACTAGAACCAATTAGGTTACTAGTGAAATTGTGCTGAGATGTGATTTACAATAAATTTATTAATGATTATGCCGCCTCTTTTTTTTTTTTTTTTTGTCTGAATGGGAAATTCTTTCTAATATTTTAAGTCCTGTCTTCCACCGTCGCCATTTACGACTGCAATATGGGAATTCTACGGAACAATTGATGGTTGGCAATGATAGGGCGTGTATTCGTCATTACAATTTGTGTTGATATCGATGAGTATAACGTATATACTTATGTATTGTTGTTGGGGGGGCGGGGGGGGGGGCTAAAATGTCATTGCCAGAACAAAAGTTCTTTATCTACAGAACGACAAACTCAATAAAGGTTAAAAAAATCATTTACACTTGCTTGACTGAAAATATCCCGCGCAACATTTAAAAATAAATATCAAATGTATGAAAATATCGAACTTTATGATATTAGGAAAATAAATATCGGATATATAGATATATATCTATCACCAAACCTTGCTCTCTGTAGGTATATATAGTGTTTACTCTTTAGAGTATACCCTCTGCTGATAGCATACGCACTCTGGTTTTTTGTGCCTACTTCACTGGTTATTACTCTTTCTCACTGTTCTATTTTCCCCTTATAACCAAATATTTTATAAATAAAATAATAATATAAAACGGCATAACTTATTTATATGAAGTTATAAACAGGGGTGATGCTGAGTAAAAAAAATTCTGAAATTCACAGCAAATTTTCTGTAAGGTTACAACAGAGGGGAGAGGAAGGGGGGAATCCACTCCCGGCACTAACTACGTGGGGTTTTTTTTTTTGTTTGTTTTGCGCCCCTTTGCCAAAATTTGCGTTTTATCGCGATCTTCTGACGAAATTTGCGGTTTTTTCGCAATCTTTTGACGAAATTTGCGGGTTTTCGCAATCTTTTGACGAAATTTACGTTTTTTCCGTAATCTCTGGATGAAATGCGTGTTGTTTCGCGATCCTTTGACAAAATTTATGGTCAAATTTTGAGATCTTCTGGCGAAATTTGCGTTTTCCCGCGATCATTTGACGAAAAGGGCGATTTCTCTTCGAATGATTGACAAAATTGATTTTTTGTCAGCGACCATTTGTCGAAATTTTATGTCCGTATTTTCGGATTTATGACATATTTTTAATTTTCGGAAATGACTGCGTTAATTTTTCGGAACAGAATCACCCCTAGTTATAAATTTAGTATTATTCTTTGATAAAAGTTCTTAACATCTTAACTATATTGCTACTGCTCCCTCCTGATTTTAATGAGAGTAAAATGACAGTAGTGAATCTATATTATATATTAGAATGTGTATTTGAAAGGAAAATGGCTTCCATCAAACCTACATTTAAAAGAATCAAATACTATAGAATGGGAAGAATAGAAACACAACTTAATGAAATGGCTCGAACATCTTAAAAATATATACTAGTCTTTGTAAGAAATTTATTTTTTAACAGTTTGCAACAAAAATAATTTGGGAAATTAAGTTTTACATATTTGGTATGATTACTTTCATACTTACAAAGTTGTAAACATCAACAAAAATCATAAAAATTTCATCTCTCTGAAAGCAGTTGTTCCCAACCTTTTATTGGCTACGCCCCATCAAAGCATTTGTAAAATCACCATGCCCCACCCCCTCACTCTGTAAATTATGTCACTTTTATTTAAAAAGTGAACTCTATTCACACGGTGGAAGCGCCATACAGCCTTCACAATAACTAAACTATTCATTTAATATTTTTCCAATATCGTTAATTGTCTTCGATGTTTTATCTTATTTTTTAAATGTATATGGAATCATGTAAATTTATTTACTGTGTAGGATACCTGCACAAGGGCCATGTATATTTATTGTCTAACCATTTTCTTTTCTAACGCTATTTAAGATTTATAAATGTTATAAAGTTGGCCGTACTTCATTCACATATTTAATGTATTTTTCGGTTAAATATGTTCCAGACAGTAAGATGTACTTTTATGTAGTTTCACGTGTAAAAGTTTCTTCATGTGACACATAGCAGAATGAATAGAAGTAGAAAGCTCATTGAAGAAATAATCGAAAGAATTACCAAATATTTATAAAATACAACAACAACCAGAAAAATTATAGAGATATTAATAGTGAAAAAAAAAATGTGAAATACTCAAAAGATTATTCGTATAATTATTCTGGAGTAGATTCTAGTTTAAACTTTTAAAAATTCAATGAAAAAATGATGCTTTAAACTTTATTTGTATTCCGTTTCCTTTTTTTTTAAGACAAAGGGAATTGATGGCAAATGAGTGTATAAGAAATTTGGAATTGTCCTCCTAAAAGTCAAATTGCCCCCCCCCCCCCCCCGGTGGGCGTACGTCCCTCGTTGGGAACCACAGCTCTAAAACATATGTAAGTACAAAACTACTGTTAAAGTTAGAATTACAGGAGATTTCCTCAAATCCACCAGCGCCTAAAATCATCATATTGTGGCAGATATAAACAGTAATACTTACTATTAAGTTGTCGGAAAATAATTCAAAATGGCATTACTAATCAGCGGCAATCAGTTTTTTTATTACTTTTTTTTTTATCAATGATGCATTTTTAGGTAATACAGGTGGCTAACTACAAATTAAATTTTTCTTACTTACAATTCTGATGTAATTTAGCCTATTCAGAGCAAAAACTCAGCATATTGTAGATTCTGCACAATATTTGCACGTATAACACTAACTGAATTGTGTATTTAATTTCTGATATTTGTTTGCTGAATTTTTAATATTTAATTGTTTTTATATCATCCAGTACACGCTTTGGTAAGTATTTCTGGTTAATATGACTGAACTCAAGCTTTCTCATAAAAGAAGTATAAATTTATTTAAAAATAAAATCAAGATGATGCTCATATTAGTAGCAATCAAAATCTTTTTTGATTAATCAAGTTTCACTGGCAATTAAACCAGACTTAACATGAAATAAAAATCCATTAATTTACGACTCTAATGTAAATTATTAGCATACCTGTAGTAGCGAAGTTTTATTGAATAATTCTAGAAAAATTTATTTCATCATTGTACATGTACATACACTTTACTTTACTTTATTAATTAGTTACTTGATATTTACTTTTAAGGTTTAATGATTTTTTTAAATTTTCATAATTTTTTATTTTTCACTTTATATTGTAAGCATTTATTATAATTCCTAGTAGTTCATTATTGCATTCAAATTACTACAATTTAAAAATATAAACAAAATAAATGTGAGCAAAAATCTGCAAAATTCTAAAATCTACACAATCCTTGGTTCAAATCTGTATGGATTTGAAGAAGTCTACTCTGTTATTTTTTGTTAAATATAGGCCTGTAAAATTGTATTCATTTTCAGTTCGTTAATTTTTATATATCAGTTCATGCATGTAAGGCTTTCTTTTAGTCACTTTTTATAGTTGTAATATGCAGCATTAAAAGGAACACGATATGTTATGTAGTGTGTTTAAAATTGACCTTTATTTTTATTTTATAGGTAAAAAGTAGCACAAAATCTTCACGTTTTAAGAATAAGAAAAGCTTCAAGAACGATCTCAGTAATTTGTTTTTTTTTGTATTATAATATGAGACATTCTTAATTTCATAAAAATTTGATATAATAAAAAATAACTTTTATGCAACAGTATATATTTCTTCCATAAAAACTTTGTGTTTCTACTACCCTCACTGTTACTGATTAACTTTGATACTATTATAAATGCAAAAATAGGCACACACGTAGATTTTATTTGACATTAAGCGAAATATTCTTTATCAATTAATTTTCAACTTTTTTTTTTTGTTTTGATAAAAATTGAAAAAGGTAAGACCCAAATTTTTAGATATGATTCTTTGCTTAAAAATATCTAATATTGATTTTTTTTACATTTAAAATATTTAAAAGAATCAAATACCATAGAATGGGAAGAATAGAAACAAAGCATAATGAAATGACTAAAACATCTTAAAAGTATAAATTAGTCTTTTTAAGATATGTATTTTTAACATAATAACCTGGGAAATTAGTTTCACATTTTTGAAACATTGCTTTCAGAATTACCAGATAGCAAACATCAACAAAAATCATAAATTTTTGGTTGCCTAACACTTATGTATGTACTAAACTCCTGTTAATGTAGATCAAGAATTACAATAGATTCCCTCAAATACAACACCTTCTAAAATCTGTGCATCTTTGCAGATGTAAACAGTTATACTTACAGTTAAGTTGTAGAGGAAAATTCAAAATGGCACTAACATCAGCGGCAGTAAAAGTAATTTCTACTATTTTTTTTATATCAACGATGCATTTTTGGCTAATACAGCTGGCTAGCTGCAAAGTAATTTTTCCTTACTTACGATTATGATATAAATTATCTGATGTAGAGTGAAAACACGGTATATCACACCTTCTGCACAATATTCGCATGTATAACTGTAACATGTTTAATTTTCTTGGGTTTGTTTACTCTATTTTTACTATTTAATTATTTGTAGTTTTACATCATTCAATACACATTTTAATATGTAATTCTAGTTAAAATGATTACACCAAAGCTTTCTCATGAAGAAGTACAAATTTATTTACAAAAAAATATATAGATGGTGCTGATATCAGTGGCGATCACAATCTTTTTTTTTTTTTCTTTTTTCTTTAACATTGCAGCAGCCAAAGTTTTAAAGTATCAACTTGAGACAATTGTTTAGAGCAAAATAAAAAATATGAAAGGCTTTTCCTTTACATGATGTGCAAAGTATCTTTAAAGAGACTGTGTAAAACATTTTTATAGAACAGATATCCCCAACTTATGAAAATGTTGAATTGTGTCATTTAAATAATAAACCATGTTATTGGAAGCCATCACATGCTCAGCATATTGAAGGAGAATGGTTATGCGGAAGAAGAGTGTTTACACGTTTGATGAAACTGCGTGCAGAGCAATGGCATCTCCTCTATTGGTGTCTTTGAGCATGTAAACCAAAAAAGAAAAAAAATAACAAATTAAAGAAAACATTTATAAAATTTTCACAGATCGCCCAGGTGGAAATTTACATCTAATATGATTTATTTACCAATTAGAATAATTGTGTTAAAATTAATCTAGTGTAATTATGCGTCCAGCGATTTCTGGAGTTCCATTACCTGTGATTTATTCTGTTGAGCTGAACCAGGTTTCAGACCAAATGCTATAATCATTAAGGTTGGTGGGTGAAAAAGTTCTACCAGATTCGTCCGGGATAGCTCAGATGGCAGAGCACTGGCGGCCAAAAGATCCCTGGTTCGTATCCTGGTCCGGACATTTTTCGCCCAGTTGGAAATTTGCATCTAATATGATTTATTTACCAATTAGAATAATTGTGTTAAAATTAATCTAATGTAATATTTATTGAAAAGCAAATATTACGATTTCTTGAATTTTAGAGCATTTTTATGTATGAATAATTTTGATAATATCATCTGTATTGATGGTTATTGAAAAAAAAATCGTGTATTACAGGAGAAAGTTTAAAAAATATAATTTTATTCTTTAAAAAAATGCACAATATTTTAGATAACCACTCATTTCCTTGTAGCAATGCATCAAAACAATTATATTGTGACATATGCAATGGTAGGATTAAGATGCTCTGTACTAGAAATTCATTCTAAAACGGCTCCGCGAGTCATAAAAGTAGGGATTCAATGATCAAGAACATACATTAAAAATTTGACTTAACATTTTTATGAAGATGGATAGATATATGTATTTCAGATATAATTTTAAGAAAATACTGTAGAATTAACAAACAAATGTTTCGTTTATTTGTGTAAATATGCAGATGAATTTTTTAATTTCCACCTTGCGAAAAGTCAATACAGCACAGATACTAAAGAAGAGGATTTTCAATTCGTATGGGAAACTTGATGTTTTCTTAAATTGCAACTCAATAAAAATCATTTTGATCACATTTCATAAGCCGAAATACTTTAAGTTTTTGCAACCGTTTTTTAGTCGATACTTTGTAAAAATACTTGGATTATATTTCAAAAAATAGAGGATTTTCATTTATATGGTCATGCAAGTACCTTTTCAGATGGTACTTCACTGAAAATTATTTTGAACATATTTCACAAACAATAGGTTTTCCTTTGTATGGATACACAAGTGTTCGAAATACCACTTTCTAAAAATCCCTTCGAACATATTTCAAAAACAAAAAGTTTTCCATTGAATGGTTTCCACTATATGAAAATTCTTCTGAACATATTTCACAAAACAAAAGGTTTTTCCTTTGCATGAGTGTGCAAGTGTGATTTCCGCTTATCATTTCGTGAAAATGCTTTGGAACATATTTCACAAACAAAAGGTTTTTCCTTTGTATGGGTACGCAAGTGTTTTTTCAATGAACTACTTTCAGTAAATTCTTTGGAACATATTTCACAAACGAAAGGTTTTTCATTTGTATGGGTGCGCAGGTGTCAGAGAATCATTTTGTGAAAATCCTTTGGAACATATTTCACAAACAAAAGGTTTTTCCTTTGTATGGACACGCAAGTGTTTTTTCAGAACACTAGTTTCTGAAAATCCTTTGGAACATATTTCACAAACAAAAGGTCTTTCCTTTGTATGGACACGCAAGTGTTTATACAGATTACCAATTTGTGAAAATCCTTTGGAACATATATCACAAACAAAAGGTTTTTCCTTTGTATGGACACGCAAGTGTTTTTTCAGATTACCAATTTGTGAAAATCCTTTGGAACATATATCACAAACAAAAGGTTTTTCCTTTGTATGGACACGCAAGTGTTTTTTCAGATTACCAATTTGTGAAAATTCTTTGAAGCATATTTCACAAGAAAAAGTTTTTTCTATCGCTTGAGTGTAAATCTGGGGCACTGACATATTCCTAAGAGAAAATATTTATTTTCAAAAATATAGAATATAAAATATCTGCATGAAAATGGTACTTAGTTGAAGTTATCTAAGAAAATGCATTAAATTCTTTAATAAACAAGTATGTCAATTCTCCACCTTTAAATCTAAAATGTTGGAAAAAATTATCGATATCTTTTTTATCTGCACAATTAAATGCATATTAATTATCAGTTTACAAAGAACTCAATAATTTAAACTGCCATAAAATGAAAATAAGATATATTCGTAGAAACTATTTGTTTACATATTACACTTTAAGAACATGGATGGTTGTAGTAGCAAACGAACATCAGCAGTGTCGTTTGTAGGCCAACACATTTTTAAATCATAAATATCGTCTTTAAATTACATTCTTGATTTATGTAAAGCCAAGTACTAGAATGAAAGTAATAACCGTAACATTGAAAAACATTAATTTTATAAGAAATAATAATATAAAGGAATACTACAAAAATATGGTTGACAATTTTTTGCATTACAAATTTGAAACAAGAACAAATAAATTCGAAATAACAAAAATAATTTATGTTACTTATCGAGCAATGATGGCTGGTCTTACAGAAGAAGTGTTTAGCTATATCTAATGTGCTTTACATGTAAAATTTGTATAATCTGACAACATATTCTGCATTAGTTCTATTTACAGGGATTGAAATTCATTATCTTTTAAGAATATCCCATATCTACATTTGTATAGAGTTGAGGGAAGAGTGAAAATTAGAAGATTATCTTTAACCCTGCATTTGGTTTAACATGCTTTTAAATGAAGTATAGGTATTAATACATGGCAGACAAGTTAAGCAGCATTGAAGGAATATACCAATAATTCATAAAATTGTAAATTTGTAATAATATTTGATTTTCATAGTTTAATTTCTTAGCTCCATTTCTCTTAATTTCGTAGAGCTCACTGCATTCTTTCACAAATTTAGATTTTTTATTTTAACTGCTGAAGTTTCTAGTGTAACTCTCTGGAATAAGATTCTGCAAATTTTGTCATTCCACCATTCAGCCCTCAATTTCAAGTTTTGATTTATGAAAAAAAAAATACATACATGGATAGAACCAGTTTTACAAAATCTTTTCATGTCCACAACTTTAGGATTGTATATGTATCTATCTTATATATACACTGGTGGACAAAACTTAGGGACCACTGTTATTTTCAACGATTACAGTTAGAAACAGATCCGCAGCAGCACGTGTAAATTTGCATGAATGCGGGATGCACTCTGTTTTATGAAACTTATGCAAATTTTGTACTTCCGCTTTTGTCGATCACGTGACAGCAGAGTCAAGAGATTTTAGGCAATCGGCGGATGCTGGTCTTCGAGGCCTCATTTAGATATTACTCGTAGTAGAATAATCGGAATGTTGGAAGAAAGATACAAAATGAGAGATGTTGCCCGTGAATTTAACATTGCGCACAGTATTGTTTCTAGGCTATGGGCGGCATTCCAAAAGAGTGGAATATGTACTAGGTGCACGGGGGATGTCATCCTAGCAGTACGACGTCCCAAGAAGATCGCTATATTATTATTTCGGCAAAAAGGAACCAATGCAGCACAGCTGGTCAATTAGCAAATCAACTTTGTGCTGCTACAGGAACTAAAATATCGTGGAAAACTGTTGCAAGACGTTTGAAAAGGGGTGGACTATACGCCCGAAGACCTGCTTTGTGTGTCGCACTCTCGAGTTGCCAACGTAGCGCCCGTTTACAGTGGTACTGCATGTATCGCAATTGGACTGATGACGACTGATCTACTGTGCTCTTCTCAGATGAGAGTAGATTCAGTCTATCGTCTGATTGTAGACGTAAATTGATATGGCGCGAGGTTGGTAGTGCTTTTTGTTGTGAAAATATTCTAGAAAGATACCGATATGCGACTGCAATATCATGGTGTGGGCAGGCATCATGTTAAATGGTCGCACGGATCTCTATGTGCTTGACCAAGGGTCCATGACCAGTAGACGGTACATTGAAGACGTCTGGCTTCCACATGTTCGACTTTTTTGAGGTGCTGTCAGCGAAAAGTTTCGTTTTATGGACGAAAAACTGTGTAGTGTATTTTTCTTTTCTGCACCTTCAGTGGCATAGCAAAGGGGTGCCTGACACCCCCCCCCCCGCCCCGAACGATGGGTTGGTTTACTAAATCATGGACACAAAACCAGTTGAACTGCAAAAACGGAATCGCAAAGAATATCGAAATTTTTCGCTTTAGGCAGTTTTGCCTCTTAGCAGGCATAGTTTTAAGGTATTACTTTCGCCAGGGCGCATGATTTTTTCCCCATTTAATACAGGATTCCAGTGCAGACAAGTTACATTTTTGCAGGTATCCAAAACTTATTTACTCTATAGCAACCTCTTGAGAGCACAAATGTATTGCTGCTAAACTGTTACATTAGCACATGTCTGTAAAGGAATGCTGTCTGAAATGGAAGAAATTCAAAGCTTAACGAAACTGATATTGCACATTTATACCTGCTAAAAGGAAAATCCATGTAAAATGAAAGTTTTATTTAGTCTCTTGTGATTTCCCCTTTGCTGGTTTTATTGTATCAAAACCTGTTAAAACAACTTTTTCATTTAAACGGGAACATTTCGTGATCCGAATGTTGAAAGGATAACCATATAAAAATACACTCGCCCACTGACGAAGATGCAAATCTGTAAAAATGGAATTTTTTTTCAGTCTCGAACAATTCTGTCTTCATAGCTTTTATGTAACTAGATAAAGTGTAAAACCTCATCTATGGAGGCTTCGATGGGACCAAATGTTCCTGAAATGTACAGTAAAAAATGAGTTTACACGAATACAATAACAGCACATTTATTACAATTTGGTGAAACTTATCTTAGTTCATTTTATAATTTTATATCGATCAATATCATCACCTCAGAAAAACAAGTAATTTCATCATTGACTAGTTATTGGGAATTTTTATTCAGCAATATGTTGCCAATTTCATAATACCAGTTAAAAGCTGAATTTAATTTGTCTTCTGTTTTAAAAAATGCTGATAGTATCATTTCAGGCATAGAGATTTTGTGATGTTAAATACAAGAAATCTTACAAGCCGCATAATTTCTGGATGCTTTCATATTTCTTAATGAGAATCTTTTTTAACATACTAAACATATTTCAGATGCACCTTTAGCACCAAGCTCCATTCAAGATGAAATTCCTCATAACAGTCACAAAATAATTTGACATATTTAATACAAAAACAAACAAAAGTTTTCTTTGCAAGTGATATAGTTGCTCTATAATTAACCAAATTTAGGGATTATAAATATTAAAAAATTAATTAAACTAACAAATGTTTCCAAACAAAGATAAATAAGTAAATTTAATTACCTAAGTAGTCTTTTAAAACTGTGCAAAGATTCAGTGAGGGTGAAGCTGGTATTGAAAATTTGTGATATACAAAGGATTGAAAGGGCATAGTAAACAAAAGGAATTGCATGAGAGGTTGAAATACAGTACTTACGAAGAGCAAAGTTAGATTTTCCTGGCACTGCAGTTTGAAATCTTTAGTTTTATAATCAGAATTTTTTTTCAGAAGTTCAAAATTCCTGACTTTTTCTCAGAAATGATAAAGTTCCATGACATTCTCCTGACTTTTTCAGGTGGCTAGACACTCTTTCTCAGTCTCGAATGTGGGTTAAACATTGGGAATCCGAATCACACAACCTTATCGCACGGTCACCTTTGGTACCTGGACACGAATGTTCCTAGACAATGTAATGTTGACCACTACCTGAAAGATAAAGAACCACTAGCAATCCCTGGGGGTGTGCAAAATTCTCCCACGAAAGTCTTAGGGACTCCCAGCTTGGGGTTGAATAATTTGAAAGTTAGTTTGAGACTCTGATATTCCTCATAGTTTTGCACAGAAAGCTCCAGCAGGAGTTATTGGTCCGAAGCTTCTTCTATTCGAGCGCTACCACATTAGTCAGTGAGCCTCTGGCCCAGTTCCCTGCAGAAAAATAATACTGAGAGGAAGACCCAAGTCCTGCCCTTCCCAGGAAAACTGCTAGGCTGTTCTCGCAGGAAGTTGGGGAGTGGCCTCTCTACTCCGATCTACTTTGGTGCAACATACAACTGTTTCAGCAACAAACAATTGACTCAGATGATCAGCCACCTGATGGAGGGAGCATGACAGGCAAACCTCTCGTGACACTAGTACTGAGTGTTTTTGCATGGCATTCCTACTGCGTCAACAGGGTACACGACATTTCGGTCCCGACACTTCGGTCCCGCCATTTCGGTCCCGCCGTTTCGGTCCCGAGACATTTCGGTCCCTGGCCATTTCGGTCCCTGGCCATTTCGGTCCCTGGCCATTTCGGTCCCGAGACATTTCGGTCCCTGGCCATTTCGGTCCCGAGACATTTCGGTCCCTGGCCATTTCGGTCCCGAGACATTTCGGTTCCTGGCCATTTCGGTCCTTAGCCATTTCGGTCCCTTGTCATTTCGGTGCCCACCACCTTATAACTCGTATTCTAATTGTCGTGGACCGCCAAACGCTGTAATTTAAACATTATTTGGGACCTTTTTAAATGTTTTTAACACCCCCCACCACCCAAATTAAAAAAAAGCTGAATATAACAGTCCGATAAATTTAAACTTTTATAACTCGTGATAATGAAATCACAGCGAGCTGAAAATTTGTTTGATTGAACAATGTGATATAATTTTACAGGGGACATTGTCTTTTTATTATTATTATTATTTAACAAAATGGATTTTTTAAGCTTTATTATTTGTTATTAATATTAGGTATTTTATATATACTATAAACTGCCCTAGATGATTTTTTGGTTGTTTTCTTACGTTTTTTAGAACCTTTAAATTATCATCATAAATAATTTAAAAAACTGTTCTTGTTTTTTCTCCTTCTTACAATTAGATTAATAATAAATGTCTTCAATAATTCAATTGGACACTTATAAGCTATTGTAGGTAAATATTTCCTCAAATCATTCTTCTACATCCTCTCCTTTAATAATTCAGAAATGAGATATATTTATTGAAGCAAAAATATTTAATTTTTCTTATTACTTTTATAATACAAAGTTATAATTTTGTTTTCATAAGTTACTTTACCATTATAAACACTAGGGGATCGTACCCGGGCTTCCCGGGTTAAAGAATATAGGTGATTTTTTTTTTTAATTGAAAACTAATAATTTTTTTATATGCAATATTTTTTTTAGATTGACCACTTACATTAAAAAAATCATTTTTCATATGGAAAATACGAATTATACAATGAAATAAATTTTTGAAATTTATGAAAAGCGATATTTTCTTATTAGCCGCATGCTAAGAGTTATTTGCCAAGATTTTCCTACTTATGGCATCCTTTTATATTCTGATAATTTCAGAGCTTATACATGTCTAGAAAATTTGTGTTTTATTTATATTATTTTATTTATTTATATATAGGGAAGTTTTTTTAATGGATATTAGCCGTAAGAAAATGATGAACTCTTTATTTTGTTTTAACGGCAAACGGATTAATCTTTCGTAATCGAGCTCCGCGCGATATAGATAAATTAAAAAATATTTCATACTTTAAAATTGTTTTTAAAACCATAGACAATCAGTAAACTGAGATGATTTGCAAACCAATTCCATTTTTTAAAAAAATCCTATTTGGTGACCTAAAAATTTAAATTGTACGATTACAAATATGTTAGATTTGTGTTTTTTCAATATTATTCTTTTATTTGTTTATAAAAGAAGTATTGATTTCGTTATATTGTCTTTCACAAATATGTTTCATTGGTGGTTTTTTTTTTTTAATATTATTTTTTTATTTTTTAATAAAGGATGTATTAATATCGTTATGCAAAAATAGTCAGAAACAAATGCTGAAAAAAATGTTTGTTGCTTTATGTGCAAAATGTTTATTATTATTATGTATTGAAAGCGGCACGTGAGAAGATAAACTTAAAAAACAATCATGCTTAAAAATTATTTTAGAAAATATAATACGTACAGTTTTTAAACAAATTGCATTTGAAAGTAAATTTTTTTCTCTGTGCGACGAAAATTGAAAATGTACGATGGTCAGAAGATTAAAAATTTGCAGTAGCGAAAATTTCAATACTGAAATTTGATCGGGAATTGTTGCCATTCGCAAAATGACGTCAGCGTTACGCACAGATACGTTTGTTCTTTATAATATAGATACTTAGTCAGTAAAATATAATAAAGATCAGTTATTAGGATGTGGTTATTAATTGAGGCTCTTTTGCTTGGATTTCCGGAATGAAAACAGCAATTTTCACCTTCTCAAAATTTGCATACGCACTTCTCATATCCATATTCATCATTTTTAAAAAACTTGTATTTTGTTTGATCATTTAAAAATCAGTTTAACTCAAAACCTGAAGTCACGATTGCCAGCAACATCTTTTATGTGAACAGACGCACTCTTTACTTGAGATTCTAATCTCAATTCCAGAGAGTAAAAATTTCCGTAATTTATGTTTTTTAGACGCATTTGTGTTAAAATGTTTAGTTTTATTTAAGAAAATGATCGTTTTCTTTTAAATATGACATCATTTTCACTTAAATAAGCATTTCGCCTAGTGCCTGAAACTTAGCATCAGTAGACATGCAGGAGGAAAAACAATATAGAAAATTTATACGAAAAATGCGTGTTTTCAAAAGCAGTATGTCATTTTCCGTTATTATGCCTCTAATATAATATTCTGCTCCTAATGGGATTTTGGGACACCAAACCCTATACAACAATTTTTATCAACAATTTTGAATTGTTTTCAGAAAATAGCAGGAATAAAGTTTAAAATACCTCATTATTTCTCTCTGGTCTGCAATAATGAAAGTTATCTGATTTTCATCATTTTGAAGAAATTTCATAAAATGCTTTTTAAATTAAAATATAACAGTGGTGATATTAAAAAAAACAGATAGTGCGATCACATCTACAAAGGAAGAGCTTTCAATTAAATATATATATATATATATATTTGTAAAATTTGTTCAGCAAAAAGATCAGGGCAGATGACAAAAAACACACTTGTGTTTTAAATATATAGATTATGTAAAATTAGGAAAAATTAAATTAAGCAAATTATATTATTTCGAAAAGTTATAGTAGAATGTCCAAAAGAATAGCAATAAAATTTTATTATTCGAGAGAATTTTCGACGAAAACTTCAGAAACACGATATTATTTAAACCACGAATTATTGGTTTGCTTGTCTAACTCAGCGAAGCAAATCCATGCTGGCGAGAATCATCAAATTCTGTAATATTAATCACTATTATTTGCTTGTCACCTCTCTTTTATAAAGACGCTCTAAACTTTTGTAAAGCATTGCGTTTTATCAGTATGTGATTTCGATTACATTATTTTCAAAAGTGAAGCATTTTCACCTGTGAAGAATTTCAAAGCAGCTGGGCTGTGAAAATGACGCACATCTACAAAACATAATTCAGGTTTAAGACTTAAAATACACGCTTTGTTATAAAATGACGTCATTTGCATCCGCTAAAGCAATCCACTTTTAAAATTCAGTCTTAAACTTCGTCTAGAGAAAGTGTGCATATGACGTCATTATCACGGAATAACAGACAATATTCTTTGCGTAGCACATATTTTAATTTCAATTTTTTTTTCAGGTTTTATGAGAAAAATGGCATAAAAAAAATACAGTATCTCCTATTTTTGACTATTTTCCGTTTACTTTCAATGACTTTCAATAGAAATGGTGTACTTTTGTTGCCACGATAAGAAAAATGGTATTAAAAACTATAAAAAAATTAATATCTCAAAAATAAATTTAGATACAGCTTTCAAACAAATTGCATTTAAAAGAGCATTTTTTTCCTTATACGACGGTGTAAAAATTTAAAATGTGCGATGTTTAGAAGTTTAAAAATTTGCAGTAGAGAAAATTGCAAAACCAAAATTTTATTTCAAATTTCAAAGTGTTGCCATTCTCAAAATGACGTATGCGTTACGCACAGATATGTTTGTCCTTTATAATATAGATTCAAACAAATTGCATTTAAAAGAGCATCTTTTCCTTATACGACGGTGTAAAAATTTAAAATGTGCGATGTTTAGAAGTTTAAAAATTTGCAGTAGAGAAAATTGCAAAACCAAAATTTTATTTCAAATTTCAAAGTGTTGCCATTCTCAAAATGACGTATGCGTTACGCACAGATATGTTTGTCCTTTATAATATAGATTGGGAAAACAATAGTGATTTGGTAATTAGGTGTGCCAGGAAAAATATTTTATTGTCAGAAAACTCCACCCACCGCTTCATTTTTTTTTTAAATAATTATTGGTTGCATTTTTAACAGTCTTCTCACCCATTGCAGACGATTTTTGTGAACTAATTTTATTGAAACTGGGCCTATTTCTTTGTAATAAGATGATTATTTTTTATTTTATGTGATAGTGTAAGTATTATTTTAATTAATTTTATTTTCAATTTTTAACTGACAAAACTAAGGTTTTTAGGTGCGTTCGTAATTATATAAATACGTAGCACCTATAGTCGTCGTTCAGTCCGTCCGTCTGCCCGTCTGTCTGTCCGCATATAACAGAGCAAAAACAACCCAACCGAATGGTCTGAAATTTTAAATATATGATTGTTGCATAATTTTGTCGAGCCATTTCAAATTTTATGGATATCGGATGCATAGTTTAATTACAGGGACTGTCAAAAGTTTTTCTTTACATTACGGCCAATGGGAAAAAATTATTGCAAGTGCATTTTAATGATGTTACAGCCTTCCGAGTGGTCTGAAATTTTAAACATATAATTGTTACAAAATTTTGTCGAGCCATTTGAAATTTTATAAAAATCGGTGTATAGTTTAATTACAGAGACAGTCAAAAGTTTTGCGTTACATTACGGGGAATGGGAAAAAAATATTGCAAGTGCATTTTAATGATGTCACAGGCTATGCACTCATGAAGTGCAAAAAAAAAATATATATGCATTCAGTACAATATGGGGTGCAAAAAATAATTATAAAACTAGTTATAGTACGAACGCACCTCATTTGCCACGTTTGACGAGCAATTTCCAACTTGTTTGTATTTGTCGTTTATTTATTGATTTTTAATATTACCCTTTTCCTCCCACTTTCCCAGAAAAAAAAATTAATAATTTTTTATTTTAGTTTTATTATTAATTATATTAATAGTTTTAAATTTCGGTGACTTTAAATATAAAATAAATAAACATGTAAAAGATAAATTTCAGTTTATAACTACTATATGATAAATTGAATATAAAATGTATTATGTATTGAGTTTATTTTAAAGTAAAAAAATGTAATGTATATTAATAATGTTATTAATTTAATAAATTAAGGATACATTAAATAAAAAATATATTTAATAAAATATTAATTTAATTTTTATACTAAAATTCCTAACTTTTTTGAGAATTAATTAATAGCAATTATTAGTAGCAATTATTAATAGCACTTAAAGTTTTTATTCAAAAGTTTTAATTTATAATTTCCAAAAAATAATATAGGAATTTTTTGAAAAATCAGTCAAAAACATAAAGTCTAAGTAATAATTAATTAATTAATTAAACATAATAATAATAATAATAATAATAATAATAATAATAATAATAATAACAATGCAACATTGTACAAATACGTAAAAATACCTTTTAACAGTGTTAGGTGATATTATGCAGATTTTAATTTTTTAAGTACAGTTATAATTTACAATTCGCAAAAAGTAAGAAATTATTAATTAATTATAATTAAAGAGCAAAAATAATATTATAAGCTAACTAATAAATGAATAAACAACATGTTTATCTTCAGAACCCTTATCACTTTTATACATCCTAATGAAGTTAATAACGTTATAATAACCGAAAATTAAAAAAATATATATTTGCATTTACCCTATAAAAACTATTATATAGTTCATGTAATAGTTTTTAAACAAGCAATTGATAAATTAGTTATCTAAACAATTAATAATTAAAATAATTTTGAATTGATAAATACGTTTAATAAAAACAATTCAATTTTTGAATTTATTTTTACTTAACAATATAACTATGAGTGTTTTCAACTTGTCGTGCAAGTTAAATTCATGCTGTATCAAATTTATTGCAAACTAACGGCAAACAAGTAATCAAAAATACTGCAAACTTACTGCAAAGTAGTAATATTTCCATATCACACTATAAGTTTAACACCTTCGAAGGGGTCAATAGACCTGATCAGGTCTATTGATGCGAAAGCGCCGTCAGAAGGCGCATGCATAGGTTTTATCACCATAAACAAGTTTAGGTAATATTTGTACTTTTCATTTCAAGCATTTTTTGGTATTTAATAAGTATAGCGTTTAGAAAAAACGGTGCCTACCGAATAAAATTTCTGCAATTTCTGCGTATGTGCTGATTCTCATTGTTGTTGAGTCTCTCAACAGAGAGATTTTTTGCTTTCGTCACTTTCGTGAATTAAAGACAGTCTTGCCATCAGTTTCACAACAAACTACTCATGCAAGTGGGTGATGGTATACCTTGCGGGAGATTTGCTGCGAATTTCTCAATTCAAATTTGTCCCGGCAAAATAATATCAGAAAAAATCAAACTTTCTGCTAATGTTCATGCTATCTGGGTTACCTCAAAAATTTCCATGGGGAGCGCGGCGGATCGCATGAACGGCTCATGCGATTGACACTTATGTGAAATCATTATCCAATATCTATTACAGCACAAATTCTTAATTCAATGGCAAGAAATTAAACATGAAAATTGCTGTTTTACGCTTAACCACTTGGCCCTAACTTTATTGTAGGCAAATGTTATGTAATATGAAACTTGATTTAACCCATTCGCTGCCAAAACTAAGAATTTTCAAATTTTTTGTTGAAGATCGTTTGCCAGCACAAATTCAGAAAGATAAATTTCGCTTTACTAATACAGCGAAATTTCTGCCAATAAATGAGGCATTTTTTTAAATTCTAAAATAGTGGTGACAAAGTAATCAATAAATTAAAGCCACGAGTATACTCGTGAATGACAGCGAATGGGTTAATTAAATTTAACTCTTCAGTATGCGCTCAGCTTTTTACATCATAAGTTAATCTTTTTCACTGGTAAATATTAATGTAACTTGAATGTATTATTAGTTGCAGTTATAGAGATTGGCCTTATATTTTTTATCCATGCTTTTTTTTTAAATTAAGAAATTAAATAAGGATATACCTAAATTCTTAAAGTTACTCGAAATACTTCTATCATATATACACAGTCAAGACAAGATTCCAAGGACTGGTAAAAAGCTCCATTTTAGACAGGCTTCCATGTAAAGAAGTGTAATTAATTATACTTCTAAGATACACTACCTCAATAAGATCTATTGTTCGTTTCGCAGAGATTCTGAAACTCTTCCGTTTGAGACAGGATTCCGTTATAGAAAGATTCAGCTTTCACAGGTTTCACTATGCTTCACTAAAGAAGGGTGAAAATCCCCTTTTCAGACAGGTTTTCAGCAAATTTAATTGTATCGCAATTCATATTAAGACCATGTAACGCTTACGTTAAAGACAGGATTCTGTTATAGACAATTACTATTTTGACAAATTTTATTCTATTCATATGATATAAATAAGTATATTTATATAAATACACAAAACTTTTAAAAATGGAATCTGCCTATAACGGAGTTCTGTCTTAAACATAAATGTTCCATAGTGCTACGGAAAAGAATACTATACAAATACACCAAATAACACGGAAACTTGTGTAAAACGGAATTTTTCACCAATATTTACAATTTCATCTTGATAGGTTTTACTATATATATAACATGAAGGGAAAATTCTGGACCCTCCCCCCCCCCCCAGAAACGAAATCCTGGCTACGCCACTGCATGTCGTCCCGGTTTTTTTAAGCCATTAAAGATGGAAAATGCCGTGTGGCCACAAAAAAGGGCCGGCTGACTAGAACAAAGAGAGCGCGAGTAGAATAATTCTTCTATCTGGATCTTTATTTAGCATAATCAAATGGGGGGAAGCCAGGACATCTACACTTGACATATATATATACATGTATAATATTCTTTTGAATGAATAACATATAGATATCAAGAAAAGCCAAATATAATTTCTAAATTTCCAAATTTCTTCATTGTGATATATTTATAAAATTTCTTAATTTAAAATGAAATTTTACGTAAAAGTGATTCACTATACATTACTATTTTGAGATTTTATGTTATTTTTTTGTATTTTCATTTTTATTTTTTATTTGTCATATTAAAACATGTAGGCTGCTTTAATTCTAAGTATATAAGTCAAATAAATAACAAAGAAATATTTGAAATACAGAATTAATTTTAAATACGAAAAGAATATTTTATGACAATAGAAATTTTAAAATTTTGATTTATGTTTATTGTGATCGTAGTTTTTGAATGTAATAAGCATATAAAAGTCTTAAATATATTAAAAAGGATGTGTAATTGTTGCAAACCACTTCACCGTCGACAGGTATGGGGAAAAAGTGCTTTTATCCCCGTGTTATCTCGGGGCAAACGGTGAAGTGGTTCAAAATTAAAAATATTTTTAAACTTGTCATTCGACACCGGTAGAAATAACGGTAATATTATTGTTACATGTAAAAAGATTAATGCAAACTTTTAAATAGTTTTTCAAAAAATAGTAAATTAAAATAATTATTAAAATAAAATAGAAAGTTCTAGTCTGTTCCGGTGCAGAATTAAAAAAAATAATGTGTCTTTATCACAATTCCATGTTAAGAACCCCCTTTTTTAAAAATATGTAAAATGCAATACATTTAAAATTGATGCGCCGTTAAATAATAGGATAAAATAAAGATTTGTAAAAATATTTGCAGATTTTTTCATTATTAATCACATAGTGTGCAAATTATATACAATTGAATATGTGCATTTTGGCATGGGCATTTGCATATGAAAATTAAAGCTCGACTTATAAATATTTTTAAATTGTCTGGACTTTATATTTATGATAGACTGAGGAGGTGATGATATGAGGAGCTTCTATAAAGAATCCACAGAACTCTCCCTTCCCCCACTCCTGAAAACGATTACTTCTACCATATAAAATTTGCATGGGGTGCTACAATTTGATTGCGAGTTATAAGTGTTTGCGGTTTTCGGGCCCTTATATTCGGTTATACTAAAATTTCAAGGGTTCAGTTAAAAAATCTTATAATGTACCTCCTTTTTTAAAGATTACGTTTACCGTACAAAATATGAGTGTGATTACGATAATTACAGAGAGAGTGTGTAAATGTTTTAATTTATCAGGGCCTTATACTTAAGATCCACTAAAATATATAAAAAGTCAACAGACCCCCCCCCCCTGCCTTATAAAACGATTATGATTATCATAGGAAATTTGTGTGGGCTGCGACAATTTTGATCTGTGTTATAAGTGTTTGCGTTTTCGAGTCCTTATATTCGAGTTATACTAAAATTTAGGGAGTTCAGTTAAAAAATTTGATAATGTCCCTCCTATTATAAAGATTACGTTTACCATACAAAATATGAGTGTTTTGCGATAATTATAGATCAAGTTATAAATGTCTTAATTTATCAGACCCTTATACTTATGATACACTAGAATATAGAAAATGTCAATCCCCCTTCCTTGTTTTTTAAAATGATTACCATACAAAATTTGTGTGTGTTTACTAAAATTTTAAGGCCTTTATTTAAAAAACTCTACAATGTCCCCTATAAAATTGTCACCTATTTCAAGTGCACAAAATTTCAGCTTGCTGCAGAAGGGACCGAAATATCTCGGGACCGAAATGTCTTGGGACTGAATTGTCTTGGGACCGAAATGTCTTGGGACCGAATTGTCTCGGGACCGAAATGTCTTGGGACCGAAATGTCTCGGGACCGAAATGTCTCGGGACCGAAATGTCTTGGGACCGAAATGTCTCGGGACCGAAATGTCTTGGGACCGAAACGGCGGGACCGAAATGGCGGGACCGAAACGTCCTGCTTCCGCGTCAACACTAGGGCGTCACTGATCCTTTCTCTACAGAGCTCGCTCTATCTCGGATTCCTATTTCAAACAAGTGTATGGATGCTATCCATTCACATTAGCTAGTTGTTGCTAAGAGTCACCATTCAACTGGATATCATCACTGCAATTAACCTATGGAAGTCAATGTCCACCTTGCAACAAAACTTATAGTGGTCAGGGATGCTGATGTTTGAACGAGACTAAGACCCACCAGAGCCCATGCGCTAGAGGTCGACATGGGCTGAAATTTCAAGCTCGACACGTAGAAAAAAAAATTCGGCACGGATCGATATGAAAATGAAAAATTCGGACTGAGCCATGCCCGTCCCGCAGAGGAAAATTATTGGCCCGTCGCGGTATAACAGCTAAAAGTTCAACCCTTTAACTTAAAATCTTGTGCCCGAGCTGAATTTCTACAAAACATTGATTTTTGCATCCATTTGGTTTAAAATTTGTCTCATACATGGAGTTTTGACCAAAAGTAATTATCTTAGCTGTTTTTTTTTTCATGTTTATAATCTTCTTTTTTATAGAAATGCCATACACTGCAATATTTATTTATTTTTATGAATCTCTATTTGTTGTACGTAAATGTTTCTCTTATCCTTAATATTGTTAAACCATATTCCATGTATTTGAATCTTAAAAATGCTATACAGTAAAATCTTTTAAGACAGACTTGCATAGGAAAGGAAAAAATTGCATTATAGACAAGTTCTCTTCTTGGCAGGAGTAAATGTATTATAAATTATTTTGTTACGTATACTCATTTTGCATGTACCAACACATTTTTCAGTTTCAGACGGAATTACGTATTAGTACAATAGACTCCCTGAAACCCGCAACCCTAAAATCCGCACATTATCGCAAATGTAAACAATGAAACTTTCAGTTCAGATGTATGGGCAAAATTACTGAATTTTTTAGTTTTATATCATTCCGAATATATTTTAGTATGTAATTCTCGATAATAGAACTGAACTCATGATTTTCATGAAGGAAGTATAAATTTATTTCTGAAAAAATCGAGATATTGCTGATATCACTGGTACTCATAATATAATTACCAAATATATTTATGTATTAATCAAGCATTTTTGGATATTAAGACTGGCTAAACCTGAAATAAATCTTTCTTTATGGTTTTGATGTGAGTTAATAAGGTTATGATAAACTTTATGAGAAATCATTGAATAATTCAAGGAAAATGTATCTCATCTTTATTAATCCTCGCAGTACTAAGATCAAAATATTACTTAAATGCCTAAGATTTAAAAAGGGGTGACCCTATAGGTAATTTAGATCCCCATAGGTAATTATAATGTTCATACGAAGTATCGATACATTTCGTTGAATAGCGAAATTTACACACTACTGAACAAAAGAACAAAGAAATAACGAAATGAGGAAGGCGCCTTGCTTGCATGATAACGCTGTACCCATAGCGATTTTGAACTACATTTAGTGAACGACATTTGCAGGATGCCGAAAATTCTCTTTGTTTCTCTTGAAAAGTGATAAATAATAGAATGCTTTCATTTATTCCCTGATTGCCTAATACAGAGTTGATGTGACCAGATTCGCTATTTCTACAAATAAACAAAAAAAAAATTGAACTGTGTGAAACTTACTAAGTAGACAAAATAATGACATTTATAGGATAATTCCTAGAAAATAATTTTAGCATACATATTCCAAATGAAAAAAAAACTGCAAAATGCCCAGATGAGTTCAAATAGAACCCCATCTTAGTATAAAGGGAGGGTTAATGATATTTTGTTATACATTATTAATTATTTACTTAACCTTTACTTTTAATAATTTAATCAATTTTAAAATCATCTTACATTTTATCATTTTAGTTTATTACTTTAGTTAATAATTTTAGCATTTTATAATTCTAAAATCTGCACAACCTCTGGTTCCATGCTGTGATGATTTGAGGGAGTCTATTGTATATTCATTTTGCATAGATCAACACATTTTTCGGTTTTAGACAGTTCCGTTATACGCAGGTTCTTTATCACACATTTTACTATATTTCAATTTAGCTATATTTTAATAAGCCTAGAAATCTGCTATTCTTTAAAAAGAATAAATTTTAATGTTTAATTATAGAATAATGGGGATTTAAAAATGTATTCATTTTTTTCAAAAATTTTTGGGCTAGGCAAATTTTACTGATCTTTAATGAACCAGGTCACGCCGAGACAATGATTTTCATACAGGCTAGCTCAAAACTAGGACTGAAAAATTTTTGCCCGTGAAGGCTAGAAAAAATTAAACCAGTACTGGCTCGGTATGAAAAAATAAGTTACGCCTGGCCCGATTCTTCAGGAAAAAATTAAGGCCGAGCCTAACCTGAAAAGATTGGAGACCAGGCCTTGCCCGAGTGCCGTAAATGAAAATAGGCCCAAGCCCATGCAGATCTCTGCCACGTACAACTTCTGTTTAACCACCGGCCGCAGTACTCAGAAAAGTACATCTAGAAGGTTGTGATTTGTTCGCATTCAGCTCCTGACTCATATCGTTACTGCATAATCCATCGGTCTCCAGGTCTCACCACCAATTCAAGGGTGGGTTCTGGAAAAACCAAAGGGGTTGCTGGTATACTCAATATATATGCTATGTACCATTGGGCATATACACCATTAGGGAACATAAAAATTAAGTTACTGCACATATATATCATACATATTTATCATATATACCCAGGGGTGGAGAATTTCTAAAAAATCTTACCAGCCAAGGATTCATTTTACTAGCAAGCAAAATGCAATGTAGAGTTGAAAATTGTTATGACAAAATTAACGAAACTGAAAAAATAGTTGGTTATTAATACAGGGTGAGGAGAAAATATTGATAGTAAGATCAATCTCTACTACAACGCCATAGATACAATTATTTCAATAATTTTTATTGCGTAAGATTAATAACTAAGTATCAATTGATATTGTATCATTCATTTTCGATTCGGTCTTCTTTTGGCTTGATACACTCGCGGAGAAAGTGCGGGAAGGCATCCACAGTGCGCCGCAAGTAGTCCTCATCGAGACCGTTCCATTTACGCGTCAGAGCAGCTTTTAAAGAAGTGATATCTTTGTGAGGATTAGCACAGGCTCTTGCTTGCAACACTCCCATACTGAGTAATCAAGTGGATTAAAATCCGGAGTATTCGGAGACCAATCTTGAGATGAAATGAAATCACGAAGATTTGCTTGGCACCACCGGTGCGTTTGGCAAGACTTATGGGCTGGTACTGAATCTTGTTGGGACACATATGGATTGTTTCCAAAATGACAATTTGGCCATGGAAGGACCTCCTTTAGAATATCGTTGAGATAATTTATCTGATTAATCTTGACACCAGTATCATCAAAGACCAGAGGGGATTTCCCATTGCTTGTGATGCAGTCAAAAACCATCACGCTGGCTGGATGAGCTTTTCTGGCTACTATGCCACCACTTGAATTAGCAGTTTTACTATTTTAGGCTAATATGCAGTCATTCTGATGGTTAACAGCTTATTCAATAGTGAACAGTTTTTTCGGCACAGAAAACGAAATGCAAAAAATAACCCAAAAATACTTACTTATAATGCACTATTTAGATTATAAAGAGCAAATATACACACACAGAAAAAAAATCTACAACATTTAAAAGACACACACAAACATTAAGAAAAAAATATCAATACTTTTTCTGTACCCTGTAATGCAACATTTTAATAATTTTCTTTTCATAAAAATTAAGAAATATTTACAAAAGAGGAAAGTTTAACATAGAATAGAACTTTGTACCATGTTTACATTGCAGTAATTTGGAAAGTTACAAAATATAACTAAATGGTAAAAAAAAAAGTTTTTGGCATATCTTTATGTTTTGCATAGTTAGTAAATAGTTCAGTATATCTCTACAGTTTTTGAAAACTACCTAAAAATTTACTCAGCCAGTCTTTAAATTAATTCGCCAGTGACGAGTAAAATGGCGTATTTCCCCATTTCTATATATACCTACAGCTTATATCTCTACAAATAAAAGAAAGTTTCGTTCTGTGTGTGTGTCTGCAATTGCTAGCAAAACTAGCAAAATCTACTGCATGTACAAGGCTGAAAATCTGTGTGTGGATGGTTCAAGGAATGTCCGAATGCACCTAAGAGTCAGAATTTTAAATTTCAAATAATTAGCTGAGTTATTAATTAAAAACCACAATTAAAAGAATGGAAAATGTTCATAATTCAACTAAAGCATAGATTTAAAATTAGACCACAGATAATATTTCTTTGAGTACTACGCAGAGAGGGAAGGATTGCAATAATTGGGGAGGGTTTGAGTTTATTAGATGACTTTTTATTTATTTATCTTACTAAAGATTTACGAATTGGACAAAAGAAATAATAATTAAAGAGATTTAAAGACTTTAATTTTTGTGTGATGTAAGGGGAACTGTGATGTAAGGTGTAAGGGGAAGGATTGTCAATTTCGGTAGGGGGGAGGCATAAAATTATATTTTAATACATGGAAATTATTCCAGAGAAAAACATTCACCTAGCATACAATATTTCAATTGTATGATTTTTTGGTCAATTGTATGTACTTTGAAATTTGATTTTCAATTGAAATAAAATTATATGATCGATTATTTATTGTTACAATAAAGTAACAGATAGAGCATAAAATGTTTTCAAAAAAGGCAATGACTTTTAAGATTTTAAACTTTGTGAGCTGAAGAGGCAAAGGGGTAAAAACAACTTTTTTTTTGGGGGGGGGGGGTGTAGTTTATTAGGTAACTTATTATTTATTAACCTACCTTAGTAACCTACCTAATAAATAAAAATAACAACGAACTAAGGATTTTTAAAGACTTCGAATTTTATGTGCTTGCTAAGAGGGGTGGGGGGGACAAAGGGTAAATGCCAATTTTGAGTAGGAGGGGGAGGGGGAATCTTTTATGATTGATTACTTATTGTTACAATAAAGTGACAAATAGAGGCTAAAAATTTTTTTAAAAATTAAAGAGTTTTAAACTTTGATACTGTGGAGAGGAAGGGGGAAAAAGACAGAAGTGGAATTTTGAGAGGGGAAATTAGGATAAAATTTTAATGAAATGAATGTGATGGAATAAATTGTTAACCCTTAATTGGTGTAACAAAAATTGTCGCATAACTACTGTCAGTGGTCTGCCAGACCGCTTAATCTAAAGATGAGTAAATGGCTACAATAACTCTCAGAATACCAGTTCTGTAGTAAACTTTATGTACAGAACTATTATAATTAAAAATCAGCTATTCAAATATCTCTAGTGATAGGGCTCCAAATGAAACAAAGTTTAACCAGTATGTACAGTTAAACTGAAAATTACAAGTTAAACTGTGAAAATTGAAAAACACAGAAGTCTGTGAGACCACTCACACCAGTTGAGGGTTATTGAAATTTATGATTGGTTATTTATTGTTGCTATAAAATATCAAATAGAGCAGAATTAAAAAAAAAAAAAAAATTAAGGAGTTTTAAAGTTGTCTAAATTTTGGTACTGTGGAAGGGGAGATTGAGAATGAAAAAGAGGGAAGTGAAATTTAGGAAGAAGGTGAGCCAAGGGGGGGGGGGGGGAATTTAGATTATCTTTTTTAATTAGAAATTCAGAGAAAGGCAGAAGAGTTTCGACTCTGATTAAGAAATAATACCACAGTATAATTACGGGCTTTTTGAATAAGTATTTTTAAAGAGTTTCAAGGACTGAACGAACCCTGTTTTAGGAACAAATATATAAATTTATCATTCATACATAAAGAGTATTTTTTTTTTTTTACGTAAATAAATATAACACTAAAACTGTTTCTAATAAAAAGCTCTTTTATAAAAATTCAATATTATCTTCAAAATCATGCCTAATTTCAGTCCTACAATTTATGCTCCCCCCCCCCCCCCCTAAAAAAGTATTATTATAACACATCAATTTGATGTGAATACTGAACTCGATTATTGGAAATTTACTTCTATTTTTACTCTTGGTAAAAAGCGCAAGCCAGTGAATTTTTTTAAATGTATACAATGTTTTGCACTGTTTCATGTTTACGATACAGCAACATGAAGGAAAAAAGAGACATTATTTAAACTATCTTTTAGGACTTCCAAATCGATTTTCTTTTTATGCATAATCATAATTTAATTAAATGTTAAACTATTAATTGTTTAAAACATATTTTTTTATGTTACACTTTTATATTTTATTTTTTAACATTTCAAATGAATCACTGCTGTAGTTGCACTGCTACCTGGCACATTTTGGTGCTGTATTAAAACCATTTTTATAACTCATACAAAATTGTTACACTCGAAAATGTTTGTCGATTTACAGGTTAACCAGTGCAGGTTAACAGGAAAATGCATTGAGTTTAAAGTAATAATCATATATATTAAAACACAAATGTAAAAATTAAAATAAGATCAAAATCGATACAATTGGGCATGCGTCAACTCTTTTTCGAGCCTCTTTAATTTAGTTAGAGGAAAATAGAGCAAGTTTCTACTGACGCAACAATTTAAATCTCTGAATTTCTATAGACGATGCAGGTTTTAGACCAATGCCCTGCAAAATGATTTCTGTAATATTTTTGGTGGTAATTTATTTCTATAATGACATATTTTATTAGGAGAAGTTATATGATTTTAATTTTATTATTTGAATGTTTTATTATTAAACAATATTTAATACAACAATATTTTTAAAAAATAACTTTATATTTAAAATATTTAAACTAAAATATTCTGCAAGTAAATTTCAATTAAATAAATTTATTTGATCTACAGTTTTTGTTATATTTTCTGACCATTATCAAGAATATATATATCATATTTTTCTGCCTACTATCCGCAGTAGCGTATAATCCGCAGTAGCGTATAATCTGCAGTAGCGTATAATCCGCAAGTATCTTTTTCGCTAATTAAAATAAATGTTGCCGTATTATCCGCGTTGCCCTATAATCCACAGTGGATATGGAAATTTCAAATTTGGTCAATAGATGGCATTAATCACCAATAAACTGCTTGATAAAAGTTATATTTTTTTATTACTTCATCAAATGCATAAAACAATGATAAATTTATAAACAGAAAAGGAAAATTTTTAGTAGATATGCAAATCCTCAAGAATTTTTTTAAAGAAAACAAACATTACGAAATAATTTAAAAATAAAGAAAAACACATTTCACATTAAACTTTCATATTTCTGGTATTGGAGATTCAAGCGCTCGAATACGCCATCTGGTGCAGAAAAGATGTAACTTCTCGCTTCAGGATAGTCACGTGCAAGCGCATTGCATTACATGTATTTTAAATTTGTTCAGAATGATTATTCTTTTGCACAATTTCAAATTTCCTGTGACATTTCTGTTCTGCCTTCTAGGATAAAATAAAAGTTATCTGAATTTGAATATCTAAGACTGTCAAATGCATTTACAATAAAGAATTATTTCAATGGCACTTTAGCATTAGTTAAAGGGAAATTAAAGGGACAATTTTCCTGTACCGAAGGCTGCGAGCAGTGCCTCTATAGGCCGTTTTAATTCCCAATTAATATCACAGTCATATTTTTAAGTTTTTACCTTTTATTTATTATTTCTTCATTTTAAATTGATGATAATTCAGAAAATATGCCTAGAATACTTTAAAATTTCACTTACCTGAAATATTTTTCATTATAATAGCAACAAATAATAAATATAAAGCACAATTGAAGATATAATTTAACTTCATTAAACATAATGTTTCCGGTCACGTCACAAGATTATGTTCCGTTACTGCTCTATGGCATGCAGGCTTGAGTTGCGAAAGGAATCGTTGCTTAATTAAGGACTACAATGTCAGACATATTTTCCCAAAGTACATTGTTGAAATCTGCTGGTGCCATCTGTTGTTGTATACGAGGAACATTAGCTCTTCTCACGACTATTCCGATTGGCAACTCAGGGGAAAAAAAACTCTAGATTATCCGCACTGGCCTATAATATGCCACAAAAATTTTAGGACTATTTTAGCACATAATCCACAGATAATAGGCCGAAAAATAAGGTATGTTTGTGAGAGAAATAAGAATTTGCCATTCTTTTCTGTAAAAAATAAAACAGAAAGAAAGAAAAATATTCATATAAAAACTATAAAAAAATTACCTGGATGTCCATGGTTTAATATTTTTAATATGTAAATTAAAATTCAAATATTAAAGAAAATACATTATAAATTGTTAGCTGCATCAAGTTTGAAATTTAGACTTTTAGAGAATGAGACTGATAAAATTAAAATTCATGAAAGTGCTTAATGGTTATGCAGTAAAAAAAATAATAATAAATGTAAATATTGTTATTTAAAAAAAAAGAATGTAGTAAGTAAAAACAATTGCTCTACCCAGTGTTTCTAGGTAAATTTCTGATACAAGCAAGCATAATTGGTTGTAAATTATAAACTAAAAATTCTTTCAATTCATAGAATATGTAAGACTGACAGCACCACCTATTGCCTTAAAGAAATGGGAATCACTTATGCAATATAGAAATTTGTCAAGATTTCAATAATTAACTTAAAAGCAACTAATTAAAAATTTAAAAATTTTTCTAATGAAACATTCAAGGTATTTACTGTCAAATCTTGATGGGTGCTACTAGTTTACAATTAAGTTCTAAAGATATTAAATTGCTGTATTGCCATTGGAAACTTACCTGTGTATACACAGGTAAGAAAAAAAGATATACATATCTTTTTTTCTATATAGTTCTAGCACATAAGAAGGTGAGTTAAAAATCCACAACAAAATTCCATCTTCACCAAGTTCAGTTTCTGTAAAAAAAAAAAAAAAAAAAAAAAAAAAAGAAAGAAAGAAAAACTTTCACCAATTGGCATTCCTTGTTTGTTTTTAAATTGCGTAATTTAATAAAGGAACAGATATGTTTGTGGTCTGCACCATAAACTTGGTGATTTTTTTTCTCGCCAAAGTATTGTCTTTGAAAGTGATCGCCAAACTGAAATCACAACAAAAATCCATTTTCAAATATAGTGATTACTTTTAAAACTCATTAAAATCTGTGCTTTTTTAATAATGAAAATAAATATTTAAAACTAAGGAACAGATGTCATAAGTTCCCCCCGGCCGCCATCTTGGAATTTTCTTGGCGTGAAAACGCTTTTTCCGCCAAGTATTAAATGTCGCCAAGCACCGGTTTATACGCATGTTTGGCTTAACCAAAATAAATGTAAATAATAAACAAAATTCGCTAAAATGGCAACCAGTAATCCTTGTATGTGCGCTTCGCGCACATTTTCCGAAAAAAAACATCACTGCATTCAACACTTCTCGAGGTGTAGCATTCTCAAAATTCAGCAGTTTTCGCTTTCTAGCAATCTCATAATATAAAAACTTTTAAAGCAAAAATACACATAAAAAACAAAATTCGCTAAAATGGCAACCAGTAATCGTTGTATGTGTGCTTCGCGCACATTTTCCGAAAAAAAACATCGCCGAATTCAGCATTTCTCGCGATATAGAATTCTCAAAATTCAGCAATTCTCGCTTTCTAGCAATCACAAAATGTAAAAAACTCAAAAGCAGTAAAATACATAAAATTATCAACATACCTTAACAAACATCTGCTTTCTTGAAAGATCCAGCTCGAAATATTATCGCCGACATTTTCCTAAATAGGCTTAACAATACGTATTCACAAACTATAAACAAACCTTCTTTTCTTGTCAAAATTTCCTCATATTTCCTAATTATTTCAACAACAGCGTTTAAACGGACTACAGAAAACATAGTTAATCAAATACATTCAATAAATTTCACATAAAAATAAAAAGGCAGAACTATACAATACGATATCAAAATACATTCACAATATTCCAACATTAACTTCTCGGTTGCCAGAACGACACGTCACAAAAACACGTCACACGACATTCAACATATCGAGGTTGCCATATCCATAACCACCGTCAACACGCCAACACGCCAACAAAAAATCGCCAAACATTTCAAAACAACAACGGCGGAGGGAACATACGGCATCTAAGCCAAAACTAATAATTTCTATCGCCTCCAGATACACATTCAACAACATTTTTTTTTTTTTTTTTTTTTTTTTAGGAAGAAAAATGTTGTCCACAAATATTTCATTAAAAAAATATACAAAAACGTAATTTTACCAGAAATTTTAAACAGTTAACGATTTCAACTTTCAAAAGTGTTGCCATATTAGAAAATAAATTTTGTTGGTGCTTCAGAAATGCAATCATTTCGAAAACTCATTTTTACCACAAATAAATCAAAAATATTACTTACATTTTGCAGATTCCTTGAAATTTTACAGAATAAAACAAAAAAAAGAGTACAAAAATAGAGAAGAGTAATTTAGATTCTAAAGTTCTATATACACGTCGATTGCAGACAAAACAACTACAAAAAGATAATTAATTAATGTCAAACCTAAAAAAAAATTGTAAAAAGAAATGAATAAATAAATAAATAATGGCAGCAAAAAGAAATAAATAAAGTAAAACTATTACACCAATTCCGGAGATCCATTCAACTGCCCTGTCAAAACAATATGCCAATCTTTGCAATCAGTATATATGATATTTTAATCAATATCGATCTGCATTTGTGAATCACAAATACACCTAAGCATAAAATGGGCATGAAGCCATTATCAAAAATAAATCAACAAAGTAATAAAAATAGAACCAATAAAAAATACTACAAGGAATCTCGCAAAATTATGTCAGCCATCATAGATGATGACACGATGTGCGAAGCAGAAGAAATGAACGTGTGGAAACTATACTGTTGGAAATTTCAAGATCAAAAAACATGTTTCATTGCACAAAAGTCAAAAAATGAAAAACAAGGAAGATCTATTATACAATGACATCAGAGGCATAAAAGATAATCCTATCTCTGCTCCTTCCACTGAAACAGCAGATAGGGTTGCAACAAATAGAATTTGGCATGATTCATGGCACTTTTACCAGAAATGAAGGTGTATTATCCAGTTTGGTGAGATTTTTTTCACACGTAATTTCGCAGATCACAAGAGCATCTATACTAAGAAGTTTTCTAATGAAACATTCAAGTTTTTTACCATCAAATCTTCATGGGGACTATCTAATTTATAATTAAACTCTAAACATATTAAATTGTTGTATTACTGTAGGAATTATACCTGTGTACATCTTTTTAATAGTTCTAGCACAAAAGGAAATGAGTTAAAAATCAACTAAAAAATTCCATCTTCACCAAGTTCACTTTCTGTAAAAAAGAGAAACACTTTCACCGATTTGCATTCATTGTCTTTTTTTAAATTGTGTGATTTAATAAAAAGTATAAAATAAAAAATAATCAAAATGGGTATTAAATATGAGTGTTTGGATTTGGATAATGCAAGGAAAAGAAGTATAGAAAACTGTGCAATGAAATGTAATTTACATCTTAAGGAGATAATTTTTAAAATGTTAACAAAAACAAAATATAACTCAAGCATCGGATATATCTTTAAAATATATACCGATTACAAAGGAAAATGAAAAAAAAAATACATTTTATGCACAGAAATTTGATTAATTATTGTATATTTAAATTACCATAAAAATGACATTAAAATTTACAAATGTGCATGAAAATACCAATAAGATAATAAAATAAATAGATAAACATCAATATCACACCCTTAAATAAGTTACCTTTAAACGAAATGTTGCTTAAATGGTGATCTAAGCCTAACTCGGGACTACGCAGTAACCGGTAACTTTCGTTAAAGTTTTATATTTTTCTGCTAATTTTAGGAAACAAAAGGGAAATATAATAAATCAGACATAGAATGTTATTTTACACAGAAATTAATAAAAATATCGCTTGAAAGGTGCGATCCAATATGCAAATAGAAAATTATGTAACGAGCAAAGTAACGCCAATTTCCGATATAATTTACTGTAGACGCGATATAGTAAAAAACTTTTCGATCTATGTTCGATTAATAATTTTTCATGCCGCCATCTATTGTCGTAGGAAAATTTCAGCAATCTTTGTTGCACATTTCATGTAAAGTAAACCTGGGCATTACGCCCACGTAGGCATTCAAGAAACAATCGTCTTTGATCTTTGAAAGATTAGGTTTATTAGAGGGCTGTGTTTTCCCTCTTACAAGAATTTTATTTGAAAAAATCGGTCGTTTTAAAGACTAATACAATTAGATGAATCACAATTGTTAAGTTATTTCAAGAAAGAGAAATCGTGCTAGAACTTACATAGATAAAATAAAAAAGAAAATGTTTAAGATAAGTGTTTTCAATTAACCACAAGGTATCCTTTTGATATACTATATATTTTCATTATTATACTGAATTAAAAAATTAAAATTATTAAAGCATGATACAGACATGTGTACAACTAAAATAACTTATGTATAATTCATGAATCCTTCATTACTTATCAAATTGTGATTTTAAAAAATCTATTAATATTTTAAGGAGCCACCTATGACGTCATAAAATATACCCTTATACTTCTTTTGAAAAATAATAATTCTTGACTCAACTACAATTCGCAACTACAGAAGGCAAAATGCGGAACCATATCACTAAACTAGGATGATTTTGAATCATATTAGATTAGTTAAGTCTTGGCTCAGTGTTCAATTCTCAATCTAACAAAGATCCCCCCCCCCCCCCCGTCCCCAAATAATTTTTGTGTAATTTAATAGTTATTTTAAAAGAAAATGAAAAAAAAAAAAAATTAGCGAGTCGATTTGTTTAATTTAAAGGAAGTCGGTATTGTTTGAACTATTTTTTCTTTATTTCAATATTCTAGAAAATCTTATTGAGATATTATTGGATGGTTTTACGAAAGGAAGTAATTTATTAAAGTAAAAATGATAGTTTTGTTGTAAAATTTAAAATATTAATTTTTCAGTAAAAGGGCAAACTTTGAAACCACACTTCTATAATTTTGGACATTCTGAAATAGATTTTGTTGGGCACTTTCCTTGGAAATGTATTCTACATAAGGATCAGGTTTTCTAAAATATATTTTCAGAAGAAAATAAATAAAATGACATTATAAATAAAGCAACATTATATTAGAAAAACATTTTTTTATTTTTTTTACATTTTTTCATTCATTGAGAAAATGTATAAAATTGCTTTAAAAAATTAATTTTAATATTTTAAGAAAACTCACATGATTATTTTATTATTATTATTTATTTCATTTTTTTTTTCTATCTACATCAATGACAAAGTGGGTACAAGTACAAAGTAATTTTTAAAAATGTACAATACAGTTGATATAAGTGTATATTTTTAATGACCTGAAAAATATTAACCAAGTAGATTTAGAAGTGTTGAAAGAAAGATTGTTAGGCTTAGGTCAGAAAATCCTTTTACTCACTTCAGGCTTACCAGCTCTAGAGGTTTTGGAAGATTAATTGAAACTGATATACCTGTTTATTTTAATCCCTCACATCTGTCTTTTGTATTCTCGTAATATAAATATTTTTAAGAGTCCTTAAAAGTCTGAGAACAGCATTTTTAATTTTAACTGATGCATAAATATTAGTAATATTTAATTTTGAAATATTTTATTATAAAAACTATACTAAAGTACAATGTTGGATTTATAACGTCTATTAACTACAGATATGAAATTTCCCGAAGTTTTGATGCAGTCTAAGGAATTGGGCTTTTTCCATAAAAACTAATTTTTGAAAATAAAATTTCTTTAATAGTTACATTTTATTATAATTAATAATGATAAGTAACTTTGAAATTTAAACAAACTAGTTTTAGTTATTCTTTAGAATACATTATAAATAGAAAAATAATAATCACATTGCTATTAAAATTTTATTCATTCAACATAATATATTCTAAACAGCCTTTCTTAGTGGATTTAGCATTATGGATTTTCATATATTTTTTAAATAATCATTTTGAACTGACATAAACATTAATTTAAAAAAAAAAGTCAAATCTTGTAAGTTCCATGTTATGTTACTGTAGGGTCAAAAGCAAATTTTATTTTACTATATATCCCATTTATAACCTTTAAACACTGTAAAAAACATTGTTGAGAATATCGGCATTAAAAGTATAATAAAATTTATTAAGGTAATTTCAACAATTTTCTACTCTATTTATTTCTCACCAGCTCTCAGTGCATTTTTTACATCCACATTTTACAATGTTCAGATCTTACTGTAGGCTCCACGCAAAAAAAAAAAAAAAAAAAAAAAAGTCTACTTGTACAGTTTAAAGTTTTGCAATACAAATATCTGCATGATATACTAATATTAGCAGTAGCATTTCAAAAATAATTATTCTTTTTGTAGAACAAACATCTTTAGCTGAAATTTGGTTATTGTCAACTTAAAAATCAGTACAATGTCGTGTGGAGTTCTTGCAAATCACTTTGTGAGGCCCAAAGTTTCTGCTTGCAATATTTGACTAATAAAATCGTTTTTAAGATTTTTATACATAAAAGAATATTTTATAATAAACATATAAAATGTATGAAAAATAACATGCACATTCTTTCACATGTACTGTGTAAAATTATTTTTAATTTCAAAAAATCTTTCATCCAGTATAATATATTTTTATGGTGACTGTTACTTTCAGGATCCGCACATCTATTCATTCCCAGACATTATATCAACTTGTGCTGTAAGAAACACAATTAGTACTAAGTTTGGTTTTGCAAAAAGACATTTAAAGCAAGTTTAAAGAAAAAATATCATTATTTTGTATAGGGTAACGTTATTTCAAATTCTGTAGAGAGCTCGGGGGCCATAACAAGATTTCAACTGTCACATGGTGTTCAGCAGTTGCCCTGATTGGCCGATGATTCTGTGGTCCTGGTCAGCTTGTTGTAACAGACTGGAAAATTATTATTTTAAAGATGAAGGCGGCCATTTTTTTAATGATATTTGAAAATGAGAATTTTTGAAATTAGCATTTTATTTATACCTTCCTACTATCAATAAACAAATAAGTAAGGAATATATTAAATAAAAACTATATAAAAAATCAAAATAAAGTTATAGTACCATATATTATTTTAAATCTATAAACACTATTATAAATACAACATATAGTTTATTGCTATTATATTATGATTGTTTAATCTATGAATAGGGATTATGCTTAGCAGCCTTTTATCAAGAAAACCATAAATTGTAAAAGGCTGAATGGGGCCAAAGACACAACACAAACCTTAACCCGAATTTAATATGTATAATCAAATTTTCAGAATTAATGAGTGTGTGTGCCTATTGTATTAGATTTCAATTACCATTTTTCTTTTAGGCAAATAAAGATTTTTTTTTTTTTAATGATGAAATACAGACAATTGTTTTATAAAAATAAATCTTGTATAGAGTATATTGTACAAATGGTAATCGCAATCCCTAAAAATATAGCTGTTTTATAGATAATTGTAAAATTAATCTAGACTTACACTGAAGGCTAAAATAAAATCTCCAAAACACATTATTCAGAAAAAATTCGTATATAAAATTTAAAAAAAATATTTCAGCAAAAATAATTTGATTGTTATTGATTCCTAATAACATAAGTAAGGTTATGCAAGTGCATTTCCAGATGAATAATGTCTATTACTTTGACAACAACAACAAAAAATTGTATTACAAAATTAAATATTTAATAACAGTCGTTAATTTTCATTTACAAAAAAAAAAAAAAAAAAAAAAAAAAAGAGAGAGAGAAAATATGTAATAGTAATTTTTAAATGAATTTTTATGCCAAGGGAATTAAATAAAATATAAGGAATGCAGAAATCTAATGAGTTAAGTATTTTCAGAAAAAATGCAGTTAAAATTTCTTAATAAAGTGTAAGAAGGACAGTTTTATTAATAGGAAAACTGCAAATTTTGAACAAATGAAAATATTTTTTAGAAATTAAAATGAGTCAGAATTTCATTCCAATTGGGTAAATACTTAGGTTAAAATGAAGTAGATCTATGTAAGAAATGGGTGTATATAATGCTGAACATAAGTTGTTGAACTGAAATACTTTCCAACTCCTCCATATCTATATCAATTTTAATTAGCTCAATTTTTATTTCATATAATGGGCAACAAGCGAACGCTGATTGTTGAAATTTTCTTACGACGATAGATGACAGCATGAAAAATTATTAATCGAACATGCATCGAAAAGTTTTTGGTATCGCGTCTACCAAATTTAATCGAAAAATGGCAATGAATTGCTCGTCGTATAATTTTCTATCTGCATGTTCATTCACATTTCCCACGGCTTATTTTTACAAATTTATCTATTACAAATTTTCTATATCTGATTTATTATCTGATCCTCTGATTCTCAACATAGCACGGAAACATAAAAATTTAAAAATAGTTACCAGTTGCTGTGTAGTCGAGTTAGGCCTAGTGATCACCATTTCAGCAATATTTCTTTTGAAGGTAACTCATTTAAAGATATGATATTAATGTTTATCTATATAATATATTTTCTTATTACTGTTTTAATGCAAAATTTGTCAATTTTATTCTCATTTTTGTATTAATTGTAAACTTGCAATAATTAATTAAATTGTTATGTCCATAAAATGTATTTTTTCAATTTTTTGTGGTTATTGGTATATATTTTAAAGATATTTCAAGCATAAATTATATTTCGTTTTTGTTAATATTTTTTAAATTATCTCCTTAATATGTAAATTATATTTTATTGCACAGTTTTTTTAGACTTTGTTATACCCCTGTTAATCGAAATACTGATTTTTAATATCCATTTTTTATTATTTTGATTACTTTTTATTTTTCACTTTTCATTAAAATCACAGTTTAAATATTTCATAAAGTGTAAAAGAATGAGTTTCGTTATCATAAACCTATTTTAATAATTGAAATTCTCAAACATCTTAATAGATTAACAATCCTGCAGATAGTGGACACTGCTGTCATTTCTTTTAATTCCGTTTACATTTTGCAAAATAACGGTAACTATGTGGAAGATTTCGTTTTAAAATGTAATTATTATTAAAATTACAAACAAAAAGCAGAGTTTGAATCAGTGTGGTATCCCCTATATATTTGACGAAAAAAAGGGATTGTTTCTGTAGTTTGGTGTAGCAAAATCGTTTGTTATAGTAGTATCAGAGATCGATACAAGTTTTTTTCTTTGGGGCCCATTTTGTGAAAAATAAAACTTATTTTTGTGAAATTTTTATTTTTTGGGGGGTGAAAAATAACATTTTGTCTTGGAAAATGAAATACAGTTTCTCAAATTCAAACCAAATATTTATTAATAATAACTTCTTTAAATCCTACTGCGAAAAATTTTTCCTTTATGCTGAGTTTATTTTGTTTAAATAGTACCGTCAACTTACTTTGGTCCATCCCATAAAAAAAGATATTATTCTTTGTATTGAACAAACAATACAAGATAATTCAGAGTTATTGCCCTTGAAAAATATTTTATACCCTATTTTTATATTTGAATAGTTTGGGGATAATTTATTTTTTTAGTGGCAACACTGGATGTGTTTGTAAACAACTGTCTTCGTGTGTAAATTTTAACTCTCAAACTTTCTATAGTGAAACAATCTGGATAAGAGCTACAAATTAGGTAAGTGTCAATATATTACCTTTAGTAACATGTAACTCATGTGTGATCATAGTTTTTCCTTTAACTTTTCATTTTGACAGGAAATGTTTGTGTTTTCATAAAGCTAACTTGGAAACTAGTATTTCCGGTCTACTTTGTACCAGACCTTTTTTGGTCTGAAAATAGCCTCCAATTACTTAGAAATGCTTTTTATACAATCAAATCTCTTAAAACATGTTTTAAGTAACATTTTTTTTCAAATGTTACAGCAGCAAAATGTTACAATAATTGTTTTTGTGCCAGTTGCTGAGAATAACATGGCGAAAACGGCTTCTCGTTCCTTTAATATAAACAATTGGTTTATATTGTGTTTATATGTAAAAAAAAAAAAAAAAATGTTTATCGAGTTTGCAGAGTTAATTTATTAGCAAATGCTATTGCAAAGGGGTTTTAATAAAAATTTATTCATTTACATATGAAATGTATTCATTTTATATGAAACTAAGTGAATGGACCAAAGAAAGCCCCAGTAGGGGCTACTTTGTTCCAAAACTTTAAAAATAATTAAAAAATAAAAAAATATTTTTTAACCTATAAAACCATACATTTTGCTTCATTGTTTAATGTTAATTGTTTACAACTGCATTTCAACGTTGGAAAAGCATATATAATATTTTTTAATTATGGAAATGTGAGTGGAACCAGGAAAAAGTGGCCCAAAGTTGACAGTAATCATTTTAATAGCAATAATCAATGAAAAATATGTTTTTATCAAATGGAATTTTATGAAGAGGCCTGTTTTATTGTAAAGAATTTTGTGCATTGGCCTGTTTTATTAAATAGATTTTTACGAAGGGTCCTTAAATAGGATCCAAATTTTGCCTGGATCGACCCTTAAGTATAAAATATCATTGCCCCTCCAGAAAATTCCAACCTATATTTTTGAGACTTTTTGTTATAAAGTGTATAACAAGCATGTTCAGTTCATAAAAATATTCAGAAAATTGAAATGTTCAGATGTTAAATAGATTGACGTTTTCATGGAATATTCTTTCCTCTACTTACAACTGAAAGTATTCTGCTTATTTAATGATGTGATCCCTCAAATGTAAAAAAAAAAAAAGAGAATTACAGGGCCACACAAAACACTTCAGGTGAATTACCGCCCATGAGCAAAATTTGCGGGAAGTGGATTTTCAATTATGAGTTGCGTTTTAAGTTTAACTAGATTTTAATATAACAAAGGGTGTAGGTAAATTAAATAAAGCATATAAAAGGATCTTTAAAACAATTTGAATAAATTACAAGTGTTTAACACAGGTGTTACTCTTTTTTCATCTGAATTAATTTTCATACTATCATGTAGTGCAAGTACAGCATAAATAAATTCAAATACAGAGTAGGACAAAAGATATAAGTAGATTACCATCTATGACAATTGCCATCAAAGCATTTCCAATTTTGTTGTGCATTTTCCAAGTGAATAAAATTTTAGTATGTTATGTAAAGGTTACAAAAATCTATAGATCAAATTGTTTATATATATACTTAGCTGTCTTCTTTTATCATATGAAAAAAAAATAGCAATTTCATAAAACGATTCCATAAGTATTGGCAAGTTTTCCATAAATTATGCCTGATGCATCATTTTTCTTTATTTATTGTTATTTAATTTTAAAATCTCGTGTAAGCATGAAAGTTAAAAAAAAGTCCTTTAGGAAGGTCAAACTGCTAAATTTACTGTTGCCATTCACTATTACATAATATGCCCCAAACTCCCCGTTTAATTATGAACTTCATTAATTTGGTATTTTCTGTATTAAATATTTTCATGCTAAAAATTATAATTTTAATCTTAAAATAGACACAACTTTAAATTAAATTGTGCTCAACAAATTTTATAAAGTTATCTTTCATGAAAAAATAAATTATGACAAGTAGAATATTTGTAGTATAGTAGATAATTTCAACGTTTCATTCTTTAAAACTTAAGATTTATGGAGAGAAGAAGTTAAAATGCTTGTTTTTAACATGGCCAAGCTCATTTCAAATTTCAAAATGAGCTTAAAAATCTTACTGTCATTGAAGCAAAAATTTATCAAAGAGGATTACATGAGAAAAAAAGAAGAGAGACGTTTGTAAATACAGTAGACTCCCTTAAATCCGCGAATGCCTAAAATCCGCGTATTTTTTCAGATGTAAACAATGAAATTTACAGTTAAGTTGCAGGAATTCAAAATTCAAGATGTCGCCAGAATCAGCGACTACCGCAAGGTTATTTTTACTAAATTTTTTGTTAATAATTACCTTTTGGCTATTACAGCTGATTTATTACTAAATAAATTTATATTACTTTTGATTTTGATATAAATTAGCATATCTATATAAAAAATTCCAGGGTTCGAAATGGAAAAATGCACAAACCGGAACGCTATTTTTAAATTATTGTTCGTGGAATTTTTTTTTTTAAATTATAGACAAATTATTTCTAAACATACAATGCAGTATAAGAAAAGCATTCAAGACTCTAAATAACAATGAAAAAGTTACTAAAATTAAAAGTGCTAAGAACGAATAATGGCGTATCGATCTTACGATCGCTCTACCAATAGATGGCAGCATAGGACTTTTGGAATCGAATTGAATCGATTTTATAGGTAATAATTTAATATTTTTCTAAATTTTTGGGGCCTCAGTGGCCAAGAGATTAGGACACCGCGCTGCCAGCCGCCAATCATTGAGAGAGCGGCAGAGGTCTGCAAGTTCGACTCTCGCTGGCTCCATTGCACACTCTTTGTGGAGCTACCAGATGTAATTTCTCTGTGTTGTAAATTTCATTGTGCTATCTCGTCCCTGTATATTGACAATGACTTATAAGCAGACCTAGATGTCAAGCATACAAGTCAGATGTATGTGTAAACAAATAAAAAATCTAAATTTTTACTTTACATAATTATTTTAATAATTACTTACTTTTAAACTAATAAATTATTTTAATATTTTACTTATTTTAATGTTATTGCAAGCATTCATTATAATTTCTCTTGCTTAACTACCAATCAAATTAATGTTTCATAAATGTAAACAAATCAATGACCAGAAATCCACAAAATTATAAAATCCGCACAACCTCTGGTCCCAAGGTGTGCGGATTTGAGGGAGTCTACTGTATTAACTCAATTTCTTACAGTAAAAGTTGATATAATGTCTGGGAATGAATAGATGTGCGGATCCTGAAAGTAACACTAAACACCGTAAAAATATTATAGAGGATAAAAGATTTTTTGAAATTAAAAACAATTTTACACTTTACATATGAAAGAATGTGCAAGTTATTTTTCATACATTTTATATGTTATACTATAAAATATTCTTTCATATATCAAAATTTTAAAAACAATTTTATTTATCAAATATTGCAGTAAGAAACGTTGGGCCTCACTAAGTGATTTCCCAGGGCCCGATGCAACAGTGGACTGGTTTTTAAGTTAACAATACCTGATAACCTGATTTCAGCTAAAGATGTTTGTTCTATAAAAAGAATCATTGTTACTGAAATGCTACTGCTAATATTAGTAGTATATCATGCAGATATGTTATGTTGTATTGCAAAACATTAAACTGTACATGTAGACATTTTATTTTATTTTGCATGGAGCCTACAGCAAGATGTGAATGTAGTAAAATATAGATGTGAAGGGAGGAAGAGTAAAAAATGCACCGCAAACTGGTGAGAAATAAATAGAGTAGAAAACTATTGGAATCACCTTAACAAATTTTATTATACTTTTAATGGTGATTTTCTCAACAATGTTTTTTACATTGTTTAAAAGTTATAAATGGGATATATAGTAAAATTAAATTTGCTTTTAACCTTACAATAACATCACATGGAACTTACAAGATTTGACTTTTTTTTTTAATTATGTTTATGTCAGTTTAAAATGATAATTTAAAAAAATATCTGAAAATCCATAATGATGTACTAGGAAAAGGCTAGTTTGGAATTGATGATGCTAAAAGTTTAAAAATTTAATAACAATGTGATTATTATTTTTTTTTATCTATAATGTATTCTAAAGAATAACAAAAACTAGTTTGTATAAATTTCGAAGTTACTTATTATATATTTATCTATTTCAAATGAAAATCAAATTTTCAAATTATTTTTGCTTAAAAGGCACAAAGGCCAACCTAGTGAAAAAGATTACATGCCGGGGCTCGAACCCGGGCAATCAGTATAGCGCACTGACGTTCTACCGACTAAACCACATGGAACGATACCCAGCCTGGAACTTCTATCTATTACAGGTTGGCAAGGCTACAAATGCAGCACAAGATGGAATATTTTTTCGTGAGCCACTGATATGGGGCAAAAACAGACTCATAATTAAACCCAGCATCGATCTAATCTATTATTATTATTTTTTTTTATCATTATTTATAATAAAATGTAACTATTAAAGAAATTTTATTTTGGAAGATTAGTTGTTGAGGAAAAAGCCCAATTTCTTACACCTCATCAAATTTTCGGGACATTTTATATCTGTAGTTATTAGACGTTACAAGTACAACATTGTACTTTAGTGTAGTTTTTACAATAAAACATTTTATAATTAAATATCAGTATGTATCAGTGATAAAAATATCAGTTAATATTAAAAATGCTGTTCTCAGACTTGTAATTTTATATTTAACGATGCTTAAAAATCTCTATATGATTAGAACACAAAAGACAGATGCGAGGAATTAAAACAAACAGCTATATCAGTTTCAATTAATCTTCTAAAACCTTCAGAGACTGTAAGCATGAAGCGAGGAACAGAATTTTCTGATCTAAGCCTAACACCTTTCCTCTCAACACTTCTAAATCTACTTGGTTAATATTTTTCATGGCACTAAAAATATATACTTGTATCAACTATATTGCACATTTTAAAAATTATTTTGTACATGTACTCATTTTGTCGTGGATGTAGACAGCAAAAAAAAAAAAAAAAAAAAAAAAAAAAAATTGAGTTTTTTCAAAATATTAATTTTTTTAAAGCACACTTTCTCAATTAATGAAAAAATGTAAAAAAAAAAAAAAAATATTTTCTCATATAATGTTGCTATATTTATAACGTCATTTTATTTATTTTTTTTCGGAAAATATATTTTAGAAAACCTGATCCTTACGTAGAATTCATTTCTAAGGAAAGTGCCCAACAAAATCTATTTCAGAATGCCCAAAATTATAGAAGTGTGGTTTCAAAATTTTTCCTTTTACTGTAAAATTAAAATTTTAAATTTTACTACAAAACTTGCATTTTTACTTTATTAAATTATTTCCTTTCATAAAACCATCCAATAATGTCTCAATAAGATTTTGTAGAATATTCAATTAAAAAAAAAATAGTTCAAACAATACCAAGTTCCCTTAAATTAAAGAAATCGACTGGCTAAAAAAATTTTTTTAATTCATTTTCTTTTAAAATAGTTTATTAAATTACGCAAAAATTATTTGGAGGGTATCTTTGTTGCATTGAGAATTGAACACTTAACTAATACAATATGATTCAAAATCATCCTAGTTTAGTGATATTGTTCCGCATTCTACCTTCTGTAGTTGCAAATTGCAATTGAGTCAAGAATTATTATTTTTCAAAAGAGGTATAAGGGTATATTTTATGACGCCATAAGTGGCTCCTTAAAAAATAGATTTTTTTGAAATTACAATTTGATAAGTAATGCAGGATTCATGCATTATACATAAGTTATTTTAGTTGTACACATGTCTGTATCATGTTTCAATAATTTTAATTTTTAAATTCAGGATAATAATAAATTATATATATATATATATCAAAAGGATACCCTGTGGTTAACTGAAAACACTTGAGTTAAACGTTTTCTTTTTTGTATTACCTAAGTTCTAGCACGATTTCTCTTTCTTGAAATAACTTAACAATTATAACTTAGGATCTAATTGTATTGGTCTTTAATACGACCGATTTTTTTTTTTTTTTTTTTTTTTTTTTTTTTATAAAATTCTTGTAAGAGGGAAAACACAGCCTTCTAATTGGCTTCATCTTTCATGAAATGTGCAACAGAGATACACAGATTGCTAAAATTTTCCTACGACGATAGATGGCAGCATGGAAAACTATTAATCGAACATGGATTGAAAAGTTTTTTGTATCGCGTCTACGCGTCTACCATAAATGTAATCGGAAAATGGCTTTACTCTATTCGTTACATAATTTTCTATCTGTATGTTGGATGGTAACTTTCACATGGTATTTTTATTAATTTCTGTGTAAAGTAACATTCTATGTCTGATTTATTAATTTATCTTTTCATTCCTAAAATTAGCAGAGAAATATAAAAGTTACCTGTTACCACCTCGTAGTCTCCGTTTAAGCCTAGATCATCATTTAAGCAACATTTCGTTTGAAGGTAACTTATTTAAGGGTATGATATTAATGTTTATCTATTTACTTTATTTTGTTAGTGATGTTTTAATGTCATTTCTGCGGTAATTTAAATGTACAATAATTAATTAAATTTCTATGGGCATAAAATGTATTTTTTTTTTCAATTTCTTTTGTAATCAGTATGCATTCTAAAGATATTTCCGATGCATGAGTTACATTTTGTTTCTGCTAATATTTTAAAAATACTCCTTAAGATGTAAATTACTTTTCATTCCACAGTTTTCTATATTTTATTTTGCTTGTATTACCATAATCTGAACACCAATATTTAATATCCATTTTTTTTTTTATTTTTTTATTTTCACTATTCATTAAATCCACACAATTTAAAACAAGTTGGAAATTGCTCGTCAAACGTGGCAAATGAGGTGCGTTCGTACTATAACAAGTTTTATAATTATTTTTTGCACCCCATATTGTACTGAATGTATAATTTTTTGCACTTCATAAAGTCCATAGTCTTTAACATCATTAAAATGCACTCCCAATAATTTTTTCCCATTCCCCGAACACTTTTGACTGTCCCTGTAATTAAACTATACATCCGATTTTCCTAAAATTTGAAATGGCTTGACAAAATTTTGTAACAATTATATATTTAAAATTTCAGACCATTTGGAAGGCTGTAACATCATTAAAATGCACTTGCAATAATTTTTCCCATTGGCTGTAATGTAAAGAAAAACTTTTGACTGTCCCTGTAATTAAACTATACATCTGATTTTCCTAAAATTTGAAATGGCTCGACAAAATTTTGCAACAATTATATCTTTAAAATTTCAGACCATTCGGAAGGCTGTAACGTCATTAAAATGCACTTGCAATAATTTTTCCCATTGGCCGTAATGTAAAGAAAAACTTTTGACTGTCCCTGTAATTAAACTATACATCCGATTTTCATACAATTTGAAATGGCTCGACAAAATTTTGCAACAATCTTATATTTCAAATTTCAGACCATTCGGTTGGGTAGTTTTTGCTCTGTTATATGCGGACAGACGGACGGACTGAACGACGACTATAGGTGCTACGTATTTATATAATTACGAACGCACCTAAAAAGAAAAGGAATGCAGATCGTTGAAAGTGTTTCTCTTTTTTACAGAAACTCAACTTGGTGAAGATGGAATTTTTTAGTTGTTTTTTAACTCACAGCCGTTTTTGCTAGAACTATTAAAAGATGAACACAAGTAAGTTTCCAATGTCAATTTAATATTTTTAGAACTTAATTATAAACTAGATAGTACCCATCAAGATTTGGCAGTAAATAACTTAAATGCTTCATTAGAAAAATTCTTGAATTTTTTATTTTTAAATTAATTATTGAAATTGTGACAAATTTCTGTATTGCATATGTGATTCACATTTTATTAAAGCAATAGATGGTGCTGTTAGTCTAACCTGTTCAATGAAATGAAAGAATTTTAAGTTTATAATTTACAACCATTTACGCTTGCTTTAACAGAAATTTACTTAAAAATACTGTGTAAACAGATATTTTTACTTACTATGGTCTTTTTTTATAACAATATTTAACTTCATTTTTTTTTAATTGCACAACAATTTAAAGCTTCCATGAATTTTATTTTTATCAGTCTCATTCTCTGAAAGTCTAAATTTGAAACTTGATACAGCTAACAATTTATAATGTATATTTTTTATGACTTGAATTTAGTTTTACATTTTTATACATTTTTTAAATTTTAAACCACAATATTAAGGTAATTTTTTTATATTTCTTATATGAATAGTTTTCTTTCTTTCCATTTTATTTTTTACATAAAAGAATTGCAAATTTTTCTCTGTCACTCACACACATATATATTCTTGATAATGGTGAGAAAATATAATAAAAAATGTAGATCAGCTGAATTTGTTTACATTCAAAATATTTTAGTTTAAACATTTTAAATATAAAGTTATTTTTTCAAAATATTGTCGAGTGTTGAATTTTGTTTAATTATAAAGCATTCAAATAATAATAAAATATAAATCATATAACTTCTCCTCCTAATAAAATATGTCATTATTAAAATGAATCATCACCAACAATGTTATAGAAATCATTTTGCCGGGCGCTGAGTGCGAACTTGCATCCTCTACAAAAATTCAGAGCTTTAAATTGGTGCGTTAGACCGCTGCTTCCCTAGGAACTCGTTCTACTTTCCTCTAAATTGAAAATGTTTGAAAAAGAGTTGATGCATGCACAATTGTATCGATTTTGATCATATTTAAACTTTCATCCTTGTGGTGTTACTTTGGTCCATCCCATAAAAAAAAGAGTTTATTGTTTGTATTGAACAAACAATACAAGATAATTTGGAGTTTTGCCCTTGAAAAATATTTTATATGCTATTATAGGATATTTGAATAGTTTGGGGTAATTTAAATTTTTGTTAGTGGCAACACTGGATGTGCTTGTAAATGAAAATAAGTTGAAACTGGTGTGAATTAATACGAACTAAAATAACTTCTTAAAGCACCATCAAAACCTTAAATGTACTCCAGTATGCACATTTAAGGTTTTGATGGTATTTTAAGAAGTTATTTTAGTTCGTGTTTGTAAACAACTGTTTTCATGTGTAGATTTGAGCTCCCCAAATTTTCTATAGCGAAACAATTTGAATAAGAGCTACAAATAAGGTAAGTGTCAAAATATTACCTTTAATAACCTGTAACGCATGTATGATCATAGGTTTTCCTTTACCTTTTTTTTTTGACAGGAAATGTTTACCTTTTCATAAAACTAACATGATAACTGTTTTTTCAGGGCCACTTTGTGCCAGGCCTGGTTTGGTCTGAGGTAGCTCCAATTACTTATAAATGCTTTTTACACAACCATATCTCTTAAAAAATGTTTTAAGTAACATTTTTTTAAGTGTTACATTATTTTTTTTTTTTTTATGTTATGTTAGCAAAAAGTTAAAATAATTGTTTTTAAACTTAAGCTTACACTATGCACAAAACATATATTATTAAAACATATTTTAAACTTTTTAAAGATGAATTAAGCATTTCTATTTATTTATTTACTGATAATTGTTTTTGTTCCAGTTGCTGAGGATAACATTGCGAAAACTGTTTCTCGTGTCTTAAATATTTACAATTGGTTTATTGTGTTTAAATGTTATTAAAAACATTTGTTTATTGACTTTGCAGTGTTCGTTCATTAGCAGATCCTATTGCAAGAGGGTTTCAATAGTCCAACATATGAAATGCATTCAATTTATATGAAACTAAATGAATGGATCAAAGCAGTGGTGTAGTCGTAAAAATCACAGAGGGTATACGCTCAAAGCAGAGGGTATACGCTCAAGGCAGAGCATATACCATAGAGTGTATATACTACAGCTTTCTTGAGAAACAGAGGGTATACGGTGTTCCTTAAAAAAATCCAGAAGGTATACGGCGTATACCCCCATATACCCTCCACTACATCCCTGGATCAAAGAAGCCCCTAGCATGGGCTACTTTGTTCCAAAACTTTAAAGATAGTTAAAAAATAAATATATAAAATCTTGCCTCTTTAAAACCATACAGTTTGCTTCACTGTTTCATGTTAATTGTTTACAACTCAATTTCGACGTTGAAAAATCATATATAATATTTTTAATAATGGAAATGTTAGTGGAACCAGGAAAAAGTAGCCCAGGTTGATGGTATTCTGAAACGTAATGTAATATTTTATTCATCTTTATATTAAGTGGTCTGACAGGTCACTCACAGTAGCAAAGTGGCAATTATTGTCATACCAGTTAAGGGTTAACAATTTATTCCATCAAATTCATTTATTAAAAAAAATTTCCTAATCCCCCTCTCAAAACTTTTACGGCCCACTTTTGCCCCCCCCCCCCCCCCAAAAAAAACCCCTCCCACAGTATCAAAGATTTAAACTGTTTAATTTTTAAAAAAATTTCGTACTCTATTTGTCATTCTATATTACAATAAATAACTGATCATAAAAGACTCTCCTCCCTACTTATCTGAAATTCACATTTACACTTTGAACCCCCTCCCACCCCTAGCAAACATATAAAATTTAAAATCTTTAAAACATTTTAGTTTCTTATTTTTTAATTGTAAATTCTTATTAGGGTAAGTGAATAATAGGTTATCTAATAAACTACCCCACCCCCGAAAAAAAGGCTGCTTTTATCTGTGTGCCTCTTCAGCTCACAAAGCTTAAAACCTTAAATGTTGTTGCCCTATTTAAAAAAAACTTTTATGCTCTATATCTGTTAGTTTACTGTAACAATAAATAATCGATCATATAATTTTAAGCCTCCCCTCACCGAAATTGACACCCCTTCCCACACAGCACACAAAGATTAAAGTCTTTAAATCTCTTTAATTTTTATTTTCTTGTCCTATTTGTAAATCTTTTGTAAGGTAAATAGCTAAATAATAAGTCATCTAATAAACCCACTCTCTGCCCAATTGTTGCAAGCCTTTCCCTTCTCTTTTCAAGTTTCTTGAAGAAATATTATTTGTAATCTGATTAAAATCAATGCTTGAGTACAATTATAACCATTTCCCATTCTTTTAAGTGTGTTTCTTAATTAATAACTCAGCTAATTATTAGAAATTTAAAATTCTGAGTCTCTTTTGCATTCGAATGTGTCTTGAACTATCCTCATACAGGCTTTCAGCCTTGTACATGCAGTAGATTTTGTTAGCCATCGCAGACACACACACACACTAAAAGTCTCTTTTATTACTATAGATAAAGCTGTAGGTATATATATGATTAATTTATATATGCAGTAACTTAATTTTTATGTCCCATATATGGTGTACAGTATGTATACAATGGTGCATAGCATATAAATTACATATGTAAGCCGCATTCCTTTCGGGTGTTCTTGAACCAATCCCTTGAGTAGGGGAGGAGGCCTGGAGCCCGACACAGTATGCAGTAGTGATATGGGACCGGGGCAGATGTGAAATAACCACAACTTCCTACATGTACTCTTTGGAGTACAGCAGCTGGTGGGTAGCAGAAGTTGCTCATGAGTTCCGATGGATGTTAGTCGCATTCAAACATCGAGACTCACAAAACTTTGTGCTGATCATTCCTGGATATTGGAGTTTTCTGTGCCCGATGATAAGGACTAGCTGAGTCTCAAACTAACATTCAAATTACCCAACTCCGAGCCAGGTGTTCCTACGACTCTCGTGGAAGGGGATTTTCCACACCTCCAGGGATAGCTAGTGTTCTTTATCTTTCTGGTAGCGGTCACCATTGCAAGGTCTAGAGGCGGCCATGCGATAAATTTGTCTGATTCGGATCCCAAAAGTTTAACCTGCTTTGAGACTATACCATGGTATCTTTCCACCTGGAAAGGTCAGGGAAATTTTTATCACCTGAGAAAGTTACGGAAATTTACTATTTCTGAGGAAAAGTCAGGGAAATTTGAAATTTCTAAGAAAAAAATCAGAGAAACTTTAAACTTCTGAAATAAATTCAGAATTTTTTTTTTTATTATAAAACTAAAGATTTGAAACGACAGTGCCAGGAAAATCTAGATGATTCAGTTTGCTTATTTATCTTTGTTTGGAATTAATTATTTTTTAAATATTTATAATCCTCAAATTTGGTTAATTATAGAGCAGCTATATTACTTACAGAGAATTTTTTATTTTATTAAGTATAGCAGCTTGACTGCCAGACTTGTTTGGGTTCAGGCTGAGTGATGTGCGCTAGGCAGTGCTCGATGGTTGTCAGGGCAGTTTCACATTTCCGGCCCATGGAGTGCAAGCCTTGCAAATCAACCATCTCGTCTGACTAGTACAGTAAAACCTGTAAAGTTGACCTCTGTTGTCAGGAACCAAATTTATCCTATACAAAACTGAAAGACAAACCCTTTGTAACCTGACCACCTGTCTATCTTGTATCTTGACCACTGAAATTATTCACATTTGACTAGTACTATTATAAAATGCCCATCAAAACCCTTTATAACTTGACCATACAAAAAGCTAACAAATCATGTATTAAAAGAAAAACTAACTCTCCACGAAATTTCCTTTTTTTTTTCTTTTTAACTACAATTTCCAAAAGGGTGAAATAGTTATATTCCCAGCAAATGCTTTTAGTAGTGTTAGGTATAGGTAAATAATTTAAGGCGTATCTATTCTTACATTGTTGCTCTTGTGGATTTGGCTAACTTTACCAGTAAATATTCAGCAAGAGCTGGTCTTTGAAAAATCGTTTCTCTCATTTGACAATGAAATCGTTGTGCACGAAGAAGTTGAAGAGAAGCAGAGGACATAGCTGCTAATATCTTAGCAAAAATGAAAAACCTCTATAAATTGAAGATAATCAAGAAGAAGACAGTGAAGAGGTAAGAGGAGACCATTAAGGAAAACACATGGAAGACTCCTTAACTTTTTCAGAAACTTTAGACTGTGTACAAAATTTAATATGCTATGCTTCTGATAAGCAGCCTGATATTTCTGAAAAGATAATGGATCTGTATTTTTACACTGAAAAACATTGGGCTGATGTAAATTCCAAAAACTAGCGTCAAACTGCACAAATAGGTAATGTAAATGACAAACTTAATTTTAAAATTTTAGAATGTGTATGTGTCTTAACATGTGAAGAAAACAAGTGTTTTTTTAATCATTTTTATAAATTGTGTAATTACTAGTATAGTTTGAGGAATCACTAATTGGCTGTATATTGATTGACTGTTTTTTTAAATAAATAGTAGTACTACTAATTGATTTTAAAATTGATACAAAACTATTAATTCACTCTTATAGTTAATCTTTTCTTTTATAAGGTATTAGAAATATGGTAATACAATATTATTTTAAAGCCCTGTCAATAAATAAAATTTTTTGGGGAATAAATGATGTGGTATGAATATTACATTTTAAAAAAAGCTAAATTTATCATCACCCTTTATAAGTTGACCACTAAAGTGTACACCACAAGTGGTCAACTTGCACAGGTTTTACTGTACAAATTTATGAGCTCCTGAGAGTCTATGTCGTTGGACAAAGGCTCGTCGCATTGGGAGGATGGGAGATAGATTTTTTTATATCACATATGTAATATAAATTTAGGAACTTACTGAAAGCATAACTGTATCCTTTGCATATTTATAAATGTGTGTGCTTCCATAACAAGGTAGTACAGCGTTTTTAGTCTTTTAGGTTTATTAAGTAAACTAAAGCCCATTTATAATTTTAAAATACTTCATTGTGCTTTCACTAAGTTTCATGCATTGCTATGTTCTTGTATAGTTAAACATTAGTTTTTCCTATATTAGTTCCTAGAGCAATGCTTATCATGCCCCTGTTCACCATAATTGTAAATGTGGATGTTGCAATAACAAGGTAGTATAGCGTTTTTAGTCTTTTAGGTGTATTAAGCAAATTAAAGCCCATTTATATTTTTAAAATACTACAATGTGCTTTTACTAAATTTCTTGCATTGTTATGTTCTTGTATAGTTAAGCATTAGTTTTTCTGTAATTTACATTAGTTTTTCCTATATTAGTTCCCAAAGCGATGCTTATCATGACCTCATTCATCATAATCGCTAAATTAATGAATTGCATTCAATTCCACATTTTTCTTTTTTAGATTTCTGTAAGGCAAATTAGTATAGATTCTTTCAGCTATATTCCTGAGACAATCTAGCTCACTGTTGTTTAGTGACCATTTTACACCACACACCATTTTACTCTTCGTGTAAAGTCTTCACTGCAAAGTAAGCCTATTGAAAAGTTTTCTAAAATCTATTCATCATTTTTAAAGTTATGAATGAAACTTCAGGTAGAATAAATGAATTATGTATTATGAATAAAGCTTCAGTTTGACAGTGAATTGAGGCAGGAAAAATTTCAATATTTCCACCGAAATCACCTTTTTTAAAGAGTCATTATGACAATTTCCGAGTAAGATGAAAAAAAAAAATTATGGTAGAAGAGAAGAGGGGCAGTGGCGCAGCCATGATGTCTTATCGGAGGGTAGTCCAAAATTTACTTTATATGTACAATAAGACCTAGGAAAACAGAACCTGTCTGAAACCAAAAAGTTTCGTTGTCCCGACAGAAAGAATGTTAAGCATAAAAATATACCTTATATGAAGGAAACCTGTATGAAACAAGATTTTTTAAAATTTTATACAATTTTGTTTTCACAAGGGAAAAAATTTCATTTTTTACTCCCAATATTATGGATAACATACATTCATACCTCAAAAGATGGGAAAATGTCTAAAGAAGAATTTTTTTGCGGTTTGTTGCTTATATATAAGATATGTATCTATATACAGGGTGGTTCAAAAGGTCATGTCCAAATGGCACTTGTGTATGTCAGGTCATGAAGAACAAGAATTACATAAAAAACTGGGATTTGGAAACACGATTGTGGTGGTGAAATTGCAATGTGATTCTGGCGCAAAGAAAAGATAACAAACTGTGCAAAACAAAGCTTTATTTTACAAAGAACTTAAAGTACAAAATACAAATCAAAAATAAAACGTAGCTTTATTTTACAAAAAAACGTAAAGTACAAAATACAAATGAAAAATATTACAACTCGTAACAACGAGACACCTGTTATATTGGCCATGGACCTCATGGCATGAATTGCTGAAGCAAATGGAAATGTCTGAGAGAGTACTGTCCAAGTGGAACGTGTTCGTGATTCTATGCAGTGCCAATGTGAATCATCAAAACTAATGGAGCATATTATGAGCACTTGTTACGAGTTTTAACATTTTTCATTTGTATTTTGTACTTCGATTAAATGTTTTGTAAAATAAAGGTCTTTTTACATCATTTATTATCTTATCTTTGCGTCATGGTCTCGGTGCAGTAGCACACTTTCATAATCATGTTTCCGACCCCTTGCTTGCTCCTCAAGACCTGACACACCCACATCTGCTGTTTAGACATGATCTTTTGGGCCACTCTGTATATATATTATTTATTTAATATATATATAAGACGTCGGTATTAACAGAATAGCAAGCAACTGTTAAAAAAAATTCTGTTTTAAACATATATATATATTTATTTATTTATATATTTATAATATTTGTGTAAAAAAGTATTTTAATAAACTTTCAGATACTAAGTATTTCCTTATTAATACCTTATTTTTAAAAAATTGCTTATGAAGATAAAGAACTGCACCAATCTTAGTAATTGCATCTATTACCTTGTAGCATAGAAACAGATTTTACAGCCGCTTGAAATGTGAAAAGAAAAGACCATTTTTTCATAATCTAGGAAATAAAATGTGACCATGAACTATAATAACCTCTTCCGAGTTACTCACGATTCCGAAAAGCAATCTTTATCATTAGAAACTTGAAGAACCAATATATTTTCGATGTTTAAAGAAGCAATTTTAAGTAAAAAATATTTGTTGTGACCACAGATTTTTGGAAACGTTTCCAACTATTTTAAAAGTCCTGAACACAGTTTGATGGTTTTTAGAAAATGTCTGTTAGTATGTGACAAAAATTTTGTGGGCACTCTATCTCAAGAACGCATGCATGAAATTTCACTTAACTTTAGATTCGGTTCGATCTTGATATAAGCTAGTGCTGATTAGTTTTTGGTGTATATCGACTTGCAGGTGGTGCTGTTATTCTGCATTTTGCTAAAGCTCTGTCTAAAAAACTATCACACAGATTTTCATCAAACTTCAGATTAAGTTACAAGTTCACTTAGGTTGTTGCTTATTAGGTTTTGGTATATATCGCCCAACAGGTAGCATTGCTACGCTGCATTTTTCACAATTTCAGCATTAACTCTTATTTTAAGAACTAATGTAAATCATTTAATAAAACTTTAGATTCAGTTAAACCTTGATTTAGACTGGTACTGATTAGTTTCTGGTGTATATCGTCCAACAGGTGGCGCTGCTGTGTTGTAATATGTACGATTTCCGCAATAGCTCTATCTCAAGCACAAATTTTCATCAAACTTCAGAGTCAGTTAGACGTTGGCGTAAGCTGTTACGGATTTGGATTTGGTGTAAAGTGCACAACAGGTGGCTCTGCTGAATTTTTCACGATTTTTGCAAAAGCTCTATCTCAAAAACTAATGCACTCAATTAATCAAGCTTAATTTTCTGTTACATTTTCACTTAAATAAATTCTTATTAGACTTGGGTGTATATTGAATAATAGGTGTTTATGTTATAATCTTTGATTTGGAAATTTTGGTTGTGCGCATCTAAGAGGATGGGTTCCAAAATTCAATGATTTGTTTGAAACAATATATTTATATCTCCTTGTTAAATGCATGCAATTCAACGAACCTATGTATCTTTATGTTCCTCAAGATGAGCATAGATTGTCATTTAATTATGGCACTGTGATAGCGAATTTTGAATTATTAACGTGTATGAGATAGAAGAAAGTTCTGGGATTGGCACATTCGACTATTTTTTATGATTTATTAATAAACTTCCAGAAGTGGGAATGTAGGATTTTAGGATGCTATCCATTGTCTATGAAACATTTTCAGTTACTTCAAGCAATTTATACATGCAAGCGTAACAAAATTTTATCGAATTTAATGTTAATTTTAACGCTGTTCATCTTTAAACTGTAAAACATGTTCGTTGTATATTAAGATTTTTACTTGAGAATGGATTGCATCCTAAAATCAGATAGAAAGTGATAAGTACCCTATAAAAACAACTAGGGTCAGGTGGGGTGGAATGGGTATAAAAATACAAGTTTTTGAAATGATTATGGAATCATTCCTAATTGGAAAGGAATTTATAAAAAATAATGATTCAGTGTTTACACTGCATTTATAGACATCACATTTTCATCATAATTGTTTTTTAAGATTATTTATTAACTTTTAAAAAAAGTTTTTCTAATGGCTGTTTCTATACCCATTCCACCCATAGGGTGGGGGTGGAATGGTTAACCAAGTTTAAAAGGCATTCAAACCAACCAATAACCCAAATTTCAGTGTATTATATATTTTATTACATCAAATTATTTATTAACAATTATATTGGTCGATTTCTTTCTCATTAAATACATAATGTCCCTGATTATTAAGTGTTGGTTGACTAAGCTTTCTGAAAGCTGTTTACTGTCAATTTCTAACATGTTATCTTTGTTAGGAAAGGTATAGAAGTTTCCTACCAGGGGCGTCGCCATGGGGGGGTATGGGGGGGGAGCCTCCCCCCCCCAATATTTGTGAAGTTGGGAAATTTGAGCTTAGAGTTGGGAAATTCTGGATTTTTGAGACATTATGAAATTTTTATTGTTTTGGTGATTATGTTTCTGATTGAGTACTGTAACAGTAAGCAAGTTAAATTATCAAAAGAAATCAGCCACACTCAATCTATCATTGTATTTTTCAGTTCTACGAAAATATTATACATCTACCAGACCTAAATTTCTCTACTCCTATCCATCAACAGCTGACTATCCAGTTCCTTTATGTCCTTCAAAACTTTGTTCCTTTCTCAAAAATATGTCACCCTTCCTCCCTTTCCCCTCCCAAAAGAGAATCCAGCTAATCCAAAGGGATTGCAGCTTCTTTTGAAAATTGGAGATCACTTGTAGCACAACAGATAGGAATGTAGTCACCTACTTGAAACACAGCTGGGCAAGAAGATTTGATGAGTTTTCACAAATTGCACTAATTTTGCGATTTTTGGACAATATTTTACTCATTCTCGTGATTTTTTTGCTCTAAAAAGTAGTTAACCCTTCGCTGTCAAGACAAAAGCATTATATGAGCAAATGTGAATATAAGAAGTCGTTAGTTTAGATAAATTTGCCTCATTTTACCTTTATTTGTGTGAGAAATATATATATATGTCCTGTTTATTTATATTTATAGGTGTTTATGAAATTTTAAACCAAAAGTCCAGTGTTGTGTTTTTAAAGCTGTTCTAAAAAATGACTATAAATCTTAGAACGAAAGAACCCTTCATAAAAGAAAAGAGTTTTCGTGCAAGATTTTGGAGCATCTAAAAATCCATTCGAGGATGAAAAAGGTAAAAAAGTGGATGATTTGAATTTGGAACAGAAACATGACCATGAAAGCAGTCCATCAACTGAAGAAAAAAATCGACATACAGGTTGACATAAACACTGACAGGTTGCACTTGAATAAAATTTTGAAGGAATAAAGATTTCCTTATAGACAAGTTCATAAACAATTATGAATATTAGGATGTGATTGAAGAAGCTGACTTCTGAAAGCACCATGGGAAAACGGTTTCACCAAATGGAATAGATAAAAATAATAGCATAGCAATGGACATTGATACACATAAGTTTTACAGGGAAGAGTTATAAGAAATAGAAGAAAATTTCGGCAATTTAGTAATGGGCTTAAATGACAATGTTTCCTATATCAGGAGAATATTGCACCAATACATTCCATATTTAAATTACAATTGTGCAAGGCAAATCTGAGTATCACTAACTTAGAAAAGTTAATAATGTTTCCACCTGGATATGAGAAACCAGATGTACATGACTTGCAGAGTTAAATAGAAATAAACCAAATCCCAACTCACTTAACAAACTTTTTACTCATGCCATGAAATTCAAAGACTATTTGTGTCACACTGTCAAACTATATACTCGTACCTTAACATTCACAGCAGCTTATCTTTTTGGCGTTGCATCTAATGAAAGAATCTTTAGTCAAATAAAAATTTAAAAAATATATATTGCAAGCTACAATGAGGTCTGACAGACTTGACAGCCTAATGCTTTTAAAATGTGAAAGTGAAATAGTGGATTTTATTAAACTGGACGATGTTAGGTTAGCTTCATCAGGGTTAGCTTCTTTGAAGACCAAAAGAATTGATGTTAAATGAAAACAATTTTGATGTGCCAATCCCAAAACCTTATTATATCCCATACATGTTAATACTTCAAAATTTGCAATCACAATGTTAAAATTAAATAACAATTCTATGCCCATAATAATGAATTCTAAAGGTTTAATTATGTGCATTTAATTTATAATTCGTTTAATTGTGTGCATTTAAAAAGGAGATAGAAGCATCGCATTTTTCAAACAAATCATTGAATTTCGACACCCATGCTCTTAGATGTCTGCAACCAAAATTCCAAGCCCAAAGAGCTCAAAAGTGATACCTTTGGATTTGGACAGTATACACCCAAGCCCAATAAGGAAGTGTAACCGAATATGAAGTTTGACTAAATTTCCGTGCATTAGTTTTTCAGATATAGCTAACGCGAAAATCGTGAAAAATGCTGCACAGCAGTGGCACAGATATATACAAAAACCTAATAAGCACTAAATTATGTCAAGGTTTAACAGAATATGAAATTTGATCAAATTCTGTGCAACAGTTTTTGAGATATAACTATCGCTAAAATGATGTAAATCGTGAAAAATACAGCATAGCAGCGCCACCTTTTGGGTAATTTACACCAAAAACTAATCAGCATTAATTTTTATCAAGGTATAACTGAATCTAAAGTTTTATAAAATTCCGCGAATTGGTTCTTGAGATAGAGCACCCACAAAATTTGTCTCACATTCACACAGACAGACATTTTCTAAAAACAGTCAAATCATGTTCAGGACCTTCTAAAACGTATCAAACCGTCGAAAACCAGTTGTAGAATTTTTTTACAAATTCAATACTTTCGTCTTGTGAAGACAGAAGAAAGTAAAACGCGTGTTTGTTGTTTTATTAAACAAATCAATACTAATTAGAATTTTTATGTTTCTAGTTTCAAAATTTTTCTTTGGAAAGGAATTTTTTTTTGCCTAAGCTTCATTATCATTATTACACACTTTGTGCATATCACTTTAGTTGAAAGTTGGAGGAATTTGTTTCAAGTTGGGAAATTTTCGAACTCTCCCCCCCGAAAAAATATCTGTAGCTACGCCCCTGTTTCCTACTGATGATTTACACAGGAATTTTACAATGCAAGTAAGAGGATCTGATGTTTCAATTACTTGGGCATTAAAATATTTTTTAGATTTTTTGTACCTAAGTATGATTTTCCTAAGCCTAATCATATACCCATTTCACCCTACTTTACATTTTTAATTATCACTGTTAAAAAAGAAAGAATTTTTTACACGTTTGTTTCAGTCAATAAAGGACGTTGCTATGTACAAACTATGTAGTAAAAAAATTATTTCTGCAATAAAATAAAAAAAACACAATAAAATTAATGCAGCACTAAGTGATGCTGATATTCACCATGTGCCTTTCAAAACTGTTTCTAAATGGTCTAAATGTTGCCAATATTTTTTTTTCTAAACTTAAAATGGAAGTTGAATGGTTAACAAATTATATACATGATTTACAAATATTTTTTGTTCATAGTATTATTTTAATTCAGATACAAAACAGTATTACCCATTCCACCCCACCTGGCTCTATGGAGTGTTTTTGAAAACTAGTGGCTGCAAATGAAACTTTGTTTTTATAAATTCTCCTTTAAAAATCGAAAATACATTAGTTTATGTGGTTTCTAAAGGTAAAGAATTTTTTCTCAATCGTGGGTGACTAGGAAGAGAGTACATTCTTTATTTTCGTTTGGGGGGGGGGGGGGTATATTATATTTTCCTAAATTAATATTCATTTGTCCTTTTTTCCACAGTGTATTGAAAAGGTAAATGTAGTGAGATTGTATTCCATGCAAAGTGCACATTTATTAAATTAAAGTTATGATAAAAAAGTTGAGTTTATAACAGCAGCTTTCTTTTTACATTTTTTGCCATTGTATCAAGAACTTCTTCTGCGGGGATGGATATTTGATAATGAGTTGACATAAGTGGCATCCCCATGAGCCTTTCATCCGCCATGGAGTTTTCAAGATACGTTTTTATTCTTTTTAAAGAAGAAAAAGGTCCCTCAACTTTGGTTGCAGAAACTAGTGGTGTAGCTAATAGAGTAGACTCCTTCAAATCCGCACAGCTTGGGACCATAAGTTGTGCGGATTTTAGAATTTTGGTGATTTCTGGTCATTTGCTTTGCTTACATTTTTAAACAGTAATTCGAATCTAATAATGCAATCGAAATTATAATGAATGCTTGCAATATAGTAAAATATTAAAATAATTAAGTAATAAACTAAAATAATAAAAAGTAAGATAATTTTAAAAATGATTAAATTATTAAAAGTAAAGGACAAGTAATGTATAATTAAATATTCATAATAAAAATCAGATATATTTTTCTTGAATTATTTAATGAAACTTTCCTCTTAAAATGTAACTTATTAATTGACATCAAAATAAAAAAGTTAAGAAGTTTTATTTCAGGTTTAGCCAGTCTTAATAACCAAAAAGTTTGATTAATGCATAAATATATTTGCTAAAAAGATTGTGATTACCACTGATATCAGAAATATCGTGATTTATTCAGAAATAAATTTATAATTCCTTCGTGAAAAACCATGAGTTCATTCATATTATCGAGAGTTACATATTAAAATATACATACCGAATGATATAAAACTAAAAAATTGTGTATTTTTGCCCTTACATCTAAACTGAAAGTTTCATTGTTTACATCTGTGATGATGTGCGGATTTGAGGGAGTCTGCTGTATACACAATAACTATTTTTAGGAAAAATATGTTTGTTATATTTGTCTAAAATAGGCATAATGCCTTTGAGTTTCTCCATTTCTTTCAGGCTTTGCCATTTTTTACACCAAAGTAAGTATTCAACTTTAATGGTTGTTTCCAATACCCATTGGTTCAAGACTTCAGTCTCAGGACGTATTTCAATCCTGGAGAGATTATTGACTGAAAATTAAGTGCTTAGATGATAGCAATTTTACTACAAAAAACTTATAATCACTTTCTCTTATGTAAAAGATAAATTTTTAACCCTAATGCAAGTCATATGTATATCTTTTAGCCCATTTCATTTGGTTATATCTTATACTCAGGAAAGTTTTCAGTCTTCATTTGGATGAACATCTTGCACACATGCCAATACCTGTCATTATAAAATATTCAAGCAATTTGATTGTTGATTGATTAACATTTTTTGGAAGTAGAACATCAAAACCTCCCAAGAAGCTTCTATTCTTCCAAAAATGATTAAAAAAGAAACAGAAATAAATGTATCTAAACATCGATATTCTAAATTATTCTTCTGGATTCTCATAAGGTGGATCTCTTTGTTTGTTGGCACAGTTGGTGGGGAGGTGTGATAATTGTGTGAAAACTTTCTTTAGCTAAAGATTCGGCCTTTGTGAATAGGTCAGCAAACTTTTGAATATGAGTCTCCTGTTCCTTACTTGCTGACTGACGCAAACTTTGTACAATTCAAATAATACTATCAGCATGTTTTAGAACAGAAGACAAATCAAATTCAGGTTTTTGCGGGTATTTTGAAATTGGCAACATATTGCTGAATAAAAATTCTCAATAACTAGTCAACGATTAAATTACTTGAATATTAAAGACGTGAATTTTCACTTTGCTATCTAAGTGTAAACCAACAGAGTGAAAAATGTCCAAGCCGGAAATCGAACCCGGGCCCCTGGAATGATATTATATGTACTTACAAAAAAATAAAATTCCCCTATAAAAAGTAATTTACTAGTTTTAATCAAGTTTAAGAAATGTACACATATAAAGTAAATAAAAGATACACTATAATGATAATCTTATAAATTTATCAAATTCATTACTTGTAAACTCTGCAGGTGAAACACATGCAAGGTGACGATTTCAACAAGTAAATAAAAAATGTTTCTATAAATAAAGTAAGGAGAATTTCCAGAAATACAAAAAAAGGAAATATAAACAAGATAAGCATAGGATAAGCCAAGACCTTTGAGCAAGATTTTTGACCGATAGTAAATTATACTTTATGTACAGAATTAATACCAATTTTACAAGCAAAAGCTTTTAACCACTTTCTTTTAGTGTAAAAGATGAATTTTTAGCTATATGCAAGACAGTTTGACACTTAGCTCATCTCCTTTAATTATAATTAATACACAAACGTTTCCTGCACCCATGTAGAGAAATAACTAAAATTCAATAAAATGAAGAGGTAAGAATTTAAAATTAATAAATTTAATTTAATGAATGTGTGATGAGGTTAATAATTTAACTAGTTTGGAAACGAAGGTAGAATCTCGTATGTTTAGATTACCATAAATTAAAATAAAGCTTAAAGAATTTGGAAAAGTACCTTTTCTGAAGATAAGTTTAACTAGTCGGATGTACCAATCCCAAAACTTTCTTCTATCTCAGACATGTCAATACTTCAAAATTTGTTATCATTTTGCAAAATTAAATGGCTCATCATAAGGATTCTAAAAAGATGAAATTCCGTGCATCAGTTCTTGAGGTATGACTATCGCTGAAATCGTGTAAATCCAGCAAAATGCAGCATAGCAACGCCACTTATGGGGTGATTTACATCAGAACCTAATCATCATCAACTTAAGTCAACATCTAACTGAATATGAAATTTGGGGAAAATTCGTACGATCTCGTTATTGAGATAGAGCTATTGCGCAAATCATGACAAGTGCAGCATAGCAGCACCACCTGGTGAGCGATTTGCACCAACACATAATCAGCAGCAATATTAATAAGGTGTACTTGAATCTGAAGTTTGATGAAAATTCGTGCATTAGTTCTTGAGATAGAGTTATTGAGGAAATCGTTCTAAATGCAGCACAGCAGCTCCACCTATAGGGCGATTTATACCAACTCGTAGTCAGCATGATTTCATATCAAGGATTAACTAAATCCGAAGTTTGATGAAAATGTGTGTATTAGTTCTTGAGATAGAGCTACTGCGAAAATAGTGTAAATTCTGCAAAATGCAGCAGTGCAGCGCCACCTGTTGGTTGATTTACACCAAAACGGAAACAGCACCAACTCATATCAAGGAGTAATTGAATCTGAAGTTAAAAAAAATCTGTGCTGTAGTTCTTGAGATAGAGCTATTGCGGAAATCCTGCAAAATGCAGCATTGCAGCGCCACCTGCTGGGCGATTTACACCAAATACTAATCAGCACTAATCTATAGCAGGGACTACCAGAATATAAATTTTTATTAAATTCCGTGCATTAGTTCTTGAGATAGAGCTCCCACAAAATTTGTGTCACATACAGACAGACGGACAGACAGACAGACATTTTGTAAAAACATGTTTTCTGGAATCTCTGACCCCTAAAACGTGTAAATCCATCAAAAACCGGAAGTCGAAAATTTTCATGAATCCAATATTTTCTTGTAAAGATAGAACAAAGTAAAAATGGAGAATACCGGGTGAACCAAAAGTCCGTTAAAACTTTAAAAATTCATAAAAATGGAAGTAATTATGATAAAGAAGTGTTGTTTGCAAGAAAGTGCTCACAAGGTAGTTGGATTTCTTTTAGAAGCAAAAAAAAAAAAAAAAAAAAAAGATAAAAAATCACATGTAGAGGGCCCTGGCGACCCGAAACACAATGAACAAGACAATACGCTCCATTCATTAGTTCTTCTAATAACAAATGTTGAACATGACCTCCAGAACATTCTACGACACAACTTTTGTCCTGTTCATTGTGTTTGAGGTCGTCAGCACCCTCAACATGTGACTTTTTAACTCATTTTTTTTTTCTTGCTTCTAAAAAAATCTGACTACCTTGTGAGCACTTTTTCAGAAACCGCACTTCATTATCATAATTTCGTACTTTTTTACGAATTTTTAAAGTTTTAACGGACTTTTGGTTCACCTGGAATGTGGAAAGCTATGACTTTATATATTTTCATCAAAATTAAGTAAAATGTTGCTTCATTATCTGAAAGGTAACTGTGTATATCTGTATGCAATTTTGTAGTTGACAGCGTCAAATTTCTGGTCACAAAGAGTGACCTGGTAACTGGAAGTTTCACACCCAAATTTAGATTAATTTGGAAATTAATACTGGATTGTTTAAATTTTATATATTATAAAAACATGAGTTAAAATTTTAAAATTATTGCATCCTCCCTACCCCTACATATCCCATTCTATTCCAGAGCAGTGTTGTATAGTCTATGTTTCAAATTTTTAGATTGTTTTTTTTTTTTTTTCTAAATTATTACAATCTGAAAAATAACATTGCTTTTAAAGTTTTGCCGAGTCAGTACTTCATGAGATTAGTTAAAGTGTGCATCTCATGATTTTATCCCTTATAAGCATCCCTTCCATTAAAACAAATAATGTTCCGGTCCTATCTAGTCTCCCTTATAATCTCTAAATTATAAACGAGCATCAATCAGTTTAATTTTTAAATTAAAACAGTACTAAAAAACAATATTAATTTGCAGTAAAAGAGAAAAAATATGTAATGGAGTTTACATTTAATAAATGAATTTATCTTCTATATATTTTTATACAATTGCAAAGAACATTTTGTGTTTAAAACCATATTTTAAACAATTGGAGTAACAAAATTTATGGAGAGAAAGTACACATACATCATTAATTAAAGATTTTGATCGAAATTCGAAACACATGTTAAACAAAGTAAAACTGACACCAGATTTATTTATAAGGAAATGTTTTTTAGAGTAGTTTAGCAGTACGTTCTGGTAGCTCTTCTGCATTCTATTAAATGGAAATGCAACAAAAGATGTTGCATTTATCTAAGTCATATAAATTAATTATATGGAGTTACAAAAAATATAAAATTCAAATAATTAAAGCAGACTTATTAGACATACAAAACTGCTACTTAAATTTAGGCAGACAGGGATTATATTGCACATCCAAGGCACGTGTGATGTAACTAAGCATATCTGTAAGAACAGCCACATTTTCTCAATAAGTTCGATCAACGAAAATTATTTTCGCCATTTTGAATTTATTTTAACCGAATTACTGTTTCTCAATTGTGTGTTGATTACTTTAATTGTCATTGCGTTAGTGTAAGAAAGTGGTCAGCGTCGTAAAGAATGTAAAGGGACCTCGGAGGGCAGGCAGAACTCCGCGATTCACAATTTCTGCGACACAGAGAGGAGTCTCCTCAGATTCATTCTCAAATAACAGAAAAAACTTTTTTCGTGAAATATGTTCTAAAATATTTCCACAAATATAATTTAAAATGTAATTGTAATTTAAGAATATTTTGGCTTACAGAAAACGTCTCTAATTTTTTTTTTTTTTTTTTTTTTTGCTACTTAAAACTATCTATGTTCTTAAAGATTAATATCTAAATAAATAGTTACTAGAATATTTCTTATTTTCATTTTGTGGATGTTTAACCCCTTAACAGTGACATTTCTTTTCTTACAAAAAAATTAAAAATGGGGCTGGACACCACTTTTTCCATACTAAAATATTTACCTTACTTAATCGAAAAATATCTGACAATCAATAAAGATAAATTTACAGTTACAAATTAGTGGTATCAAAATGCTTTTAATAACGAAGTAAGCAAAGTGTTCTTGCCTGAATCCAGTTCGGGCCACACTGTTAAGGGGTTAAGTTATTGAATTCTTTGAAAATTTATAATTTATGTTTATTTAAATCTGCAGATAGAATAATTTTTTTAACGTTTTATATTTAAAGGTGGAGAACTAACATACTTGTTTTAAAGTATAAGAAGCATTTCCTTATAGAATTCTTATGAAGTATCTTTTTATCCAGAAATTTTACCTTCTGTGTTCTATGAAATAAATATTTTTCCTAAGGAAAATGTCAGCTCCTCAGATTCACTCTCAAGCAACGGAAAAAACTTTTTTTTGTGAAGTATGTTCCAAAGGATTTTCCCAAAATGGTCATCTAAAAGTACATTTACGTATCCATACAAAGGAAAAACCTTTTGTGTGTGAAATATGTTCCAAGCGATTTTCACAAATTGGTTCTTTGAAAATGCATCTGCGCACCCATACAAAGGAAAAACCTTTTGTTTGTGAAATTTGTTTCAAAGAATTTTCACGTAGTACTGATTTGAAAGTACACATGCGCACCCATACGAAGGAAAAACCTTTCGTTTGTGAAACATGTTCCAAAGGATTTTCAGGAAGTGGGGACCTAAAAAGACACTTGCGCATCCATACTAAGGAAAAACCTTTTGTTTGTGAAATATGTTCCAAAGGATTTGCACAAAATGGTGATCTGAAAGCACACTTGCGCTCCCATACAAAGGAAAAACCTTTTGTTTGTGAAATATGTTTCAAGGGATTTTCAGGTAGTGGTAATATGAAAAAACACTTACTTACCCATACAAAGGAAAAACCTTTCGTTTGTGAAATATGTTCCAAAGGATTTTCAGAAAGTGGCTCTCTGAAAGTGCACATACGTATCCATACGAAGGAAAAACCTTTTGTGTGTGAAATATGTTCCAAGCGATTTTCACAAAGTGGTACTTTGAAAACACATTTGCGCACCCATACGAAAGAAAAACCTTATGTTTGTGAAATTTGTTTCAAAGGATTTTCACGTAGTGATGATTTGAAAAAACATTTGCGCTCCCATACAAAGGAAAAACCTTTTGTTTGTGAAATATGTTTCGAGAAATTTTCAGTAAAAGGTTCACTGAAAAAACATTTTCGTACCGTCCATACAAAGGATAAACCTTTTATTTGTGAAATATGTTCTAAAAAATTTTCTGTTAGTGGCAATCTGAAAATACATTTGCGCACCCATACAAAGGAAAAACCTTTTATTTGTGAAATATGTTCCAAAAGATTTTCACATAGTAATGGCCTGACAGTACACATGTACATCCATACAAAGGAAAAACCTTTTGTTTGTGAAATATGTTCCAAAGGATTTTCAGTTAGTCATAGTCTGAAAAAACATTCATGTACCCATACAACAGAAAAACCTTTTATTTGTGAAATATGTTCCAAAGTATTTTCAGTAAGGGATAGTCTGAAAAAACACTTGTGCACCCATAAAAATGAAAAATCTTTTGTTTGAGGAATATGTTCAAAAGGATTTTCAGTAAGTGGTTATGCTGCGCACCCATAGCAATGAAAACCCTTTCTTTGTGAAATATATTCAAAGGGTGTTTTGTGATAAAGAATCTAAAAAGACATTTGCATGCCCATAGAAGGGGAAAACCTTCTGTTTGTGAAATATAATCCAAGAGTTTTCACAAAATAGTCATCTAAAAAACATTTTCTTACCCACAAAAACCTTTTCTGCTTGTGAAATTGGTAATTTAATGAAATATTATTTTACACATACAAATTGAAAAACCTCTTTTTCATTTACATGCTCTAATCAATTATCACAAAATGGCTATCTAAAAACACATTTGCATGTTCTCGCAAATAAAAAACATTTGTTTTTGAATTGTATCCTAGAGGATATTCTTAAATATATCCATGTTCTCACAAATGTAAAGTCGATCCTTTGAGAAGTATATCCTGGAGCAGGGTTTCCCGAACTTTTTTTTGTACTGTACGATTATTGAGATTGTATTTCTATGACGAAGCTCCTTAATCCTAACATACCCTACATTACTAAGTAATGACTTTTAGATACATTGCTTTGACGTACAAAAAGGGGGAATGGATTATTATCTAAAACATTGTGATTTGTCCCTAGAATAAAAAAATATTTTGAAACACTATTTTTAGTGCTGGTTTTATTTTTAATAACCGTCAATACATATGATTTTGTCAAAAGTTTCCAAACTTAAAAATTCTCCAAAAATCAAGAAATCATATTTGGATTTGAATAAATTACATTGTTTGCATAAATTATATATATTTAATGTAGCATGTGTAATTGAATTTTTTAGAACAGCGGTTCCCAAACTTGGGTACGTGTACTCCTTGGGCTACGTAGCGGGCCTGCTAGGTGTATGTGAAAATAATACTTGTAATGACGGAATCACAAAAATCATTAATAAAATCACACAAACTTTAGAAATGATATTGTAATCTGTATCGATTTATTAAATGGTTGTTATAAGAAGATTACTAATGAAAAAAGCATGCTTGTGTTATTTAGCTGAGTGTAAGGAAAGGGAAGAGGGGAGTGTTTATAAGAAATGGGCGTACTCCGAATGCAAAAGCTTAAGAAAGGGGTACGTGAACGAAAAAACGTCGGGAAGCGCTTGTTTGGACGAATATCAGAATTCCAGTCCCAATTGCTTATTACTTGCTGGCAAATACCGTGTTTCACAAAAGTTTAATTTAAAAACCACCTTCTGCACTTTACTTTGGTGTCTGTGTAAGTCAAAATTCGTACATCATGGCTCATGGGCAGTGTTACTGATCGTAATTAAAATCTCCCGTACGAGGGCGCTGTGTCAGCGCCGTAATTTTATTTATTATTCCAATCGTCTGCGTGTTGACTATAGATTGTAATTTAGTTACTAGTGAGTGGAAACACTGAATTTTTGTTGTTATTTGAAATAATGGAATGTTTGACTTGGAAACGGCCAGAGAGACTGTTTCACTCTTAACAATTATTGTTTTAAAATAAAGAAATATACAGTTCACTGCGAAGAGTTCCTTAAAAATGGTGTCATTGAGTAACTTATTGTTTTATTCTTAACAAAAATTGGTCCGTCGAGGCCAAAGTAAACGGATTTATCGTTTGCTTTTAGAGTCAAGAATCAGCGACGAGACTTGGTTTCTTCGAATAAGGTAGGACTTTTTCTTTAACATGTCTACTGAATTAAAAAATATTTTGACAAAAAAAAGAGTTTTAAAATGTTAAATTACTAAATTTGTGAGTGAAATTAAATTAAGTGACTCTGATGAATGCTCTTTAGAACTTGTAAATACGAAATGTGATCAATTCAATGCAGAATTGAAAGAAATGTTTGATAAAATTTATTCATTGTGCGATGAAGAGGAAATTGATAAATATATCGATGAACAATCATCGATTGAAAAAGAGTTAGATGAAACTTGGTTAAAAATTAAAAGAGCGAAACAAAAACAAATAAATGTTCTTAATGAATCAAAGCCGAAACAAGAGAATAGTGTAACGGAAGTTCGACTTCCCACGATTAATCTACCTTCTTTTAGTGGAAATGTACAGGATTGGATATATTTTAGTGATCTTTTTAAATCTAGTGTTCACAATAATAGCGCACTTTCGGGTGCTCAAAAGTTATCATATTTGAAATCTTCGCTTCATTCTGAAGCTGCAAAAGTTATACAAATTATAACGATTTCAGATGATAATTATCAAATAGCGTGGTCCTTATTAGAGGAAAGATATTCCAATAAAAGACAACAAGTGTTTGCTCACATTAAAAAATTAATGTCCATTAATTCAATACAAAGTGAAACACCTAGTGCTATTCTTAATTTAGCAGATACCGCCAGTGAATGTATCAGATCTCTAGAAATTCTCGATCAAAAAATTGAAGGGTTTGCGGATACAATAATAACTTATATATTGTGGCAGAAATTAGATGGGTCCACAAAATTATGGTTTGAACGTGAACAAAAAAAAGACGAGCTACCAAAATTAAAAGAATTAATCGAGTTTTTAAAAAGACAAGCGAGAACACTGCAAGTTTCCAAACCTCTTATAAATAATGTAACTCCTAAACGCAATGCTCAACAACGAATCACTAGTATGGTATCTACATCTAATGGTAAAAACTCAAAAACATTTAAATGTGTTAAGTGTCAGAGTAATGAATTCCACGGTTTGCACAAATGTCCAGAATTCTTAAATCTTTCAGTGGCTTCTAGATATGAATTCGTAAAGAAAAATAATATTTGTTTTAACTGTTTAAAATTCCACTCGGTTAGAAATTGTAAATCTACTTATTCTTGTCAGAAATGTATGAAAAAACATTCGAGTTTACTGCATTTCGAGAATGAAAATGAATATCAAATTCAAAACAGCGATAGAAAAAATGAATTTATTTCAAAACCCGAGGTCAGTGATTGCAATACCCAAAACCAGAATCAAATCGTAGCGCATTCAAATCTAGACCCGAATGCTGCAACATTTCACATTTCTAACGAAAGAGTATTTTCAGGTACATCTGTTTGTGAGATGAATTATTTAAGTTCTGGCATCTTATCAACTGTCATTGTTTATATTAAAAATAAATTTGGTGAATTTAAGCCGTTAAGAGGTTTGATTGATGCTGGATCAATGAGTAATTTCATTACGATTCAGTGTGCTGATTATTTAGGAATTAAGAAAGAAAAAATAAAAGTTGCAGTTTCAGGATTAAATGGCATCTCCGTGAATATTAACCCCAAGGTAAAAGCATTAATTTCGAACAATTCAAATTTTAAGGCGGAAATAGAACTTCTTTGTGTACCAAAAATATCGGATACTATTCCAGTAAATCGGATTAACGTTCCAACAGAACATTACCTTAATAACATTAAATTAGCGGATCCAGAATTTTACAAACCTGGAAAAATTCATGTTCTTTTGGGAGCTCAAATATTTTATGATCTTTTAGAAGTCGGTCGAATTGAAGTCCCCAATTCTAATTTAAAATTCCAAAACTCGGTATTTGGATTCATTGCCTGTGGAAGCGTATTAAATCCTGACAATCAAATCACGCAAAATACTCATTGTGGGCTTGTTTGTAACTATGAAGATTTGACAAAAGAAGTTCAAAAATTCTTTCAGTTAGAAACATTAGGGATAAAAGACGATCCCACATGTACTGACGAAGATAGAGCATTAGAAATATTCGAAAAATCTGTTTCTTATAAAAATAAACGTTACGAAGTTACCTTACCATGGAAAAAGGATTGGCGAGAAATGAATGACAATTTCAAAATAGCCAATAATAGACTAAACTGTCTTAAAGTGAGAATGAAGCGAAAATTAGAGCTTCGTGCTCAATATTGTGAGACTTTGAAAGATTATGAAAATAAAGAAATCATAGAAAAAATAACGGAAACGCACAAGCCAGGGTCAGCTAGGTGGGGAGGCCTACCAAATGGCTTAAGCACTCACAAGCCCCACCCAGAACGCACAAGCCAGTGGAGAAACCACTTTTTTATCTTCCACATCAACCTGTCTTTAGACAAAGCCTGACAATGAAAATGAGAGTAGTCTTCGATGCCAGCTCACACGATGTTCGCGAATTATCGTTAAATGATTGTCTTTGGCCAGGTCCAAATCTTAATCCAAACTTATTCGATCTACTTATCAATTTTAGATTAAACAAAATAGCATTGATAGGTGATATAGAAAAGGCCTTTCTGCAGATATCCCTAGCGGAGAAAGACAGAGATACAGTGAGGTTTTTATGGATTGGAGATAGAGGTATAGAAATATATCGCTTCAACCGAGTTCTTTTTGGTATGAATGCTTCCCCGTTTCTTCTTGCTGCTACTCTAAGAAAACATATCAAGAAATTTCAAGTTAGATATCCTACAACAACAAAGTTATTAGATAGGTGACTCTACGTTGATGATTTCATCGCTGGTGCTGACAACTTGCAAGATGCGTTAGAAATCTCTCGAAATGCTGTTTATATTATGAGCGAGGCAAGTATGAAACTCAGAAAATGGTCAACTAATGATAACGATTTGATGGAGCAATGGAAACAAGAAGGGTTTGATACTCAGCCTCTACATAACGCAATTGAATTAGGATTTGACTCAACAAAGGTTCTAGGAATGTCTTGGCATACGAGTGAAGATTGCTTTATCGTAGATGTAAAAGGCTTATTAGAAATTTTATCAAAAAATGAAAACACCAAGCGCTTCATCCTGCGTGCTATTGGAAAAATATTCGACCCTCTTGGCTTGCTCACTCCTTATACTATTCGCATGAAATGCCTATTTCAAGATCTGTGGTTGAGGAAAATTGCTTGGGATGAAGATCTACCAATAGATGTTAAAGAAAAGTGGCTTCAATGGTGTTCTGAGATCCCACGCCTCTCCGACCTAAAAATTCCAAGAATTGTGCTAAATTCAACGAAAGAAGAAAATTCAGATGTGGTAGAGATTCACTGTTTCTGCGATGCTAGTAAGAAAGCCTTCGGCACTGTCATGTACCTCAGAATTGTAAAAGAAAATGCTATTGAAGTTAACCTTGTGACTTCAAAAAGTAGAGTTACACCTCTTAAAAAATCACTTTACCAAGATTAGAGCTATTGGGAGCTTTACTTGCTGCCCGACTAGGTAATGCAGTCAAGAAAATAGTAGATCATAAGAAGCCATCAGATGTGTTCTTCTGGACAGACTCGAAAATCACTTTGTACTGGATTAGAGGTTCTAGTAAAAGATGGAAATCATTCATAGCGAATCGTGTCAACGAGATTCAATCTTTGACTGACTCCAATTCGTGGTTTCATTGTCCGGGAAAGTCTAATCCAGCCGGCCTCCTTACCAGAGGCGTCAGTGTTGATATGCTCTTAGAAAAGGATTTGTGGTTTAAAGGTCCCCCCTTTCTGAGAGAAACTGTTCTCCCAACTAATGACTGCAACATCCAAAATTCGCCAGATGACTATTCTGATGAACTAAAGAAAACAGTTAAATGTGAAAATGATAACTCTTTAGTTACTCTAGCTATTTATGATCAAAATTATTTATTAGATTATATTATTAGTGTTAGTAATAATTATATAACTATCATTGGTATTTTATGTTATGTGCTTAGATTTATTCATAACCTTCGAAATGTTAATAGAGTGAAAGGAACGATCATCTTACTTCTAAAGAATTGAATGCTGCAGAATTATCACTGATAAAGATGGTTCAACAAAGTGAGTATCAGGAAGAAATAAAATGTCTTCAGAAAGGTAATTCAGTACCAAATAAAAGTAAACTAAATTCTTTAAATTGTTTCTTAGATGAAAGTAATATTTTAAGAGTTGGGGGTAGATTGGTTAACTCATATTTGACAACAAATGAAAAACATCCTATGGTTCTGCCAAGTAAGCATCCCCTTACTTTAATTATTGTAAGATATTTTCATTTAAAGTATTTACCTGTAGGATCACAAACATTGTTGTACCATATTCGTCGTAAATTTTAGATAACTAATGGTGGAAACATATGTCGCAAAATAACATATGAATGTGTCACTTGTTTTAAAAACAAGCCTGTATTAGCGAGTCAAGTTATGGGTGACTTGCCCAAAGAGCGTGTTACACCTTCATTTCCATTTTCCATTATTGGAACTGATTATTGCGGCCCTTTTTACATTAAATTCAAAAATCAAAGGAAAGGCACATATAATAAAGTGTATGTATGTATATTCGTTTGTCTCTGCACCAAAGCTATTCATCTAGATTTCGTTTCAGATCTCACTTCTGCAGCCTTCATTGCTTGTTTTAAGCGCTTTGTTAGCAGAAGGGGAAAGTGTTCAAAAATATTTTCTGACAATGCAAAAAACTTTGTAGGGGAAACTTAGAATAGAAAAGGCTTCACAATTTGGTTAGACACCCAGATGAAGCATTAGCTGATTATTTTGCAAGGGAAAATATTGAATGGAATTTTATTCCTCCGAAAGCGCCGAACTTCGGTGGTCTTTGGGAGGCAGGGGTTAAATCATTCAAATTCCATCTAAAACGTGTAATTGGTAACGTGCACCTCACTTTAGAGGAATTTCTGACAGTAATTCTAGAAATTGAAAGTGTTTTGAACTCAAGACCTCTGTCCCCATTATCATCAGATTTCGACGATTTCGAGACTCTGTCACCGGGTCATTTTCTTATAGGTAGACCCTTAACGTCTATTATTGAACCCCAGCTCACTGAAATTTCGGAAAAAAAACTTAGCATCTGGCAAAAAATAACAAAATATAGCCAGCAAATATGGAAATTATGGAAGCGGGACTATCTGAACACCTTACAGCAACGTAATAAATGGCAAATAAATAAAAACAATATAAATGTTGGTTCTCTCGTATTGATCAAAGATGAAAATATGCTCAGCACAAAATGGGCAACAGGTAGGATTTCCGAGATATTTCTCGGTAAGGACAAAAAAGTTCGAGTAGTGAGCATTCGTCTACCTAACGGTAAAATAATAAAGAGAGATGTGAGAAGTATTTGTCCCCTTCCAATTAATGGAAACTAATTCATTTAATGTATATATTTGGTATATTTTGAATATATTTTGTTGTTTAATTTCTATAGTATGTTTTATTGTATTCAAATGTAAAGTAATTTTGCCATTTTTCCTTTGTTATTAATTATATCTTTGCATTGTTATATGTAGTATTATGTAATTTTATATTATATATTAGAGTAGTTTTGAAGTTTAGTTGTTAGTAGTTTGAATTAGAGTTGCTTTGTTTCGATGAGTACGATGTCTCAGCGAAGTCATTTGACAGATTCAGAAGCTTTGAGAATTGTTGGTAGGTTAGAAGGGGGCCAAACTCAAGCCGAAGTAGCGCAAGCCATTGGAGTGTCACAAAGTGTCATTTCCAGGATCTGGAACCGTTTTTTGGAGAGTGGATGTGCAGGCCGAAGACCAGGGCAAGGTCGTAGACGGGCAACAACGCCCAATGAAGATCGATATTTAGCGTTAACAGCTCGGAGACACCGAACCATGAACGCTACTCTTCTCCAACAACACCTTCGCTCGGCTACAGACACCACGATTTCAACTCAGGCTGTTCGAAACCGGCTCCATGCTGTAGGTCTGTATGCTCGCCGACCGATGGTATGTGTTAGATTAACATCAAGGCATCGTCGCGACTGCAGGGAGTGGGCAACCGAGCATGTCAACTGGAGGAGAAATGAATGGAGCAATATTCTGTTTTCTAACGAGTCCCATTTTTCTGTGCATCCGGATAATAGGCGTATTTTCATCTGGAGGGACCGTGGCAGTAGGAATAATCCTGCGTTCGTGCACGAAAGTGTCAGATTTGGCGGTGGAGGAGTGTTGGTGTATGGTGGCATCTCCATTGACGGGCGCAGTGACCTCTACATCATTCGAGATGGAGCTCTGACTGGTCGCCGATATAGGGATGAGATCTTCAGACCTATTGTAGTCCCTTACGCTGCAGTAATCGGAGATAACTTCATTTTAATGGGCGATAACTGCAGGCCACATCGTGCAAACCTGGTGGAGGATTTCCTTTTCGAGGAAGGAATCGTTCGAATGGAATGGCCAGCGTGTTCTCCAGACATGAATCCAATCGAGCACGTTTGGGACGCTCTAGGAAGACGAGTTTCTGGCCGCCAACAACCCCCACAAACTCTCCAAGAACTGGAAAGAGCTCTTCTGGAAGAGTGGGGCAGAATACCCCAACTCGTCATTAATAGCCTCATTGAGTCCATGCCTCAAAGGTGTTCAACGTTGCTGGCCGCCCGTGGAAACCATACCCCCTACTGAAAATGATTTTCTTTGAAGAAAACACCTTTTCTTATTCTTTTTTTCTCATATGCACAAATTGTGTTTTTTTTCCTTTAGTATACAAATGCGCAATAAAATGCATTTTTTTCTGCCAAACGTGTAATTTATTCTCATATAACCTACTATGTCTGTCGACCATGTATCAATCAGCTAAACAGTTTACCAGATACAAAATCCACCTAAAACTGCAATATCCTTTAATTGTTTTGAGCAGTGTATATATTTAATTCATACTTGAAAAACGTGCTATACAGAGTCTGATACACTGATTTTAACCTGCTCGTTATTGTGCATACAACTAAGTACATCTTTAATACAATATTTTTTTTTCAACAACTATGTTTTTTTTTTGTTGTTGTTTGTTTGTTTGTTTGCTATAAGAACCTATCAAAACCTATTGTCGCCCTGTCAAAAACTTGCCAATATGATAGTACTAAGAAGACCTATAACAAATTCAAGCTGATTTGATATCTTGTGAATTGACGAAGTTATGAAATTTTTTCTTCTTCAACCCCCCCCCCTTTTTTTGTTTTTGTTTTTATTTATTTATTTTCAGTAAGAGTTGGTCAGTAAGACTTGCCAGTATAAAAGTTGTAAAACATATTAAGTAGATTTATAATAAATTTAATTAGATTTGATATCTTGAGAATTGACGAAGTTATGATTTTTATCCCATCTTTTTCTCCCCTTGAGCACATTTTTAATTTTATCAAAAATCTGTCATACATAAATTTTTGTCATTTTTTCTAGAAGTAACAGTAACTATAAACTGATTCGATATGTATTATAATTAAAAGGTTATGGGGTTTTTTTTGTCCCCCCCCCCCCAATATCCATCCCCTTGGTCTAACTTTGCCTATTAACGAACTTGACTGAGATTTTCTACCCCTTGATTTTATATATCAGTTTGGAAGAGATTTTTGCAGAATTATGGAAACTATCGTGTCTATAAAAAGTTATATACAGGCATCCCCCGACTTACGTAAGTAATGTGTTCCACAAAATTTTACCTAACTTGAATTTTACGTAAGTCGAATTTCTAAATTGATTACGTAAAATTTTGTAAGAAACTGCAATATTTATTACATATATATAAATATTAATGATAAAGAAGATGATCATAACGATAATTTTTAACGACTTAGAATTTAGTACAGTAACTTATTTATGAATATAATATGTATATATATATTATTTATACCGTATTATTTTATGAATAAAGCATCATGCAGCAGTATTTACTCGGGTATAAACTATAAAAATATGAAAACTTATAAAATTCGAAGTAAAAGGATACTTTTCAAATAAAAAACCTCTTATGGAATGTGAGATTTATAAATTTAGCATTGATGAATTAATTTAAACAATTTTCAATCTACATTAAACAAACAGGTGAAGCTAGAAGAAAAAAAACAACACAATAAAACACTCGTTCCCCTTCATCGAAATTTTAAAATTAGCTTTCGTTCTAAAACTATATTATGGTTGTGGTTTTAAATCTGCATATTTTATTTATAAAACAATTATCAAAAGTATGCAAATGCATATCAAACACGCTAGTGTGTTCATAAACGTAATTTTCGAGATTTATTACGTAACTGCGAATTTACGTAAGTCGCATAATACGTAAGTCGTGTAATGCGTGTATATAGGTAGATAGATAGATAACATTTTAAACTGGGTGTGTTTTGGGGTTCTAGTGGTTAAGATTGGTGTAGATTTGCAAAAAGTTTTCAGAAATTCCAACATATAAGAGAAGGTAGTATTTCTTACATATAAGAGAAGGCAGTATTTCTTACGAAATCCGCCTAAAAACAAGAAACAGCCTTCTGGAGAGACATACATCCCCCCTTGTTAGGAGGGACTTTCTAGCTGACATTTTTTCTCGAGATAAATCAGCAGAAAAGCTGTTGACAGATGAATACAGGTGGAAAGAAAAGCCAAGCTTGGAAGCAAATATTCTTGGTTTTGACCAGAGACGATTTTCGACCGTACAAATTCAGGGAAACAAACAGGATATGGGGTAGATTTTCTATCAGAGGCTCGCCGTTGAAGTGGTTAAAAAATTTCCTATTTACAATTGTTGACGAATTTTAATTTTGGCATTTTTGGCCAGGTTCTTGGGTCAAATATTCTGCTGTGCGCCTGTTTGCCACGCTACAGGCCGCGAGTTCTGCTCCCGTCTTGTCAAGGTTCACTCAACCTTTCATCCCTTCGGGGTCGATAAAATGAGTACCAAGCTTGCTTGGGAACTAAATACCGAAGGTCTCGCGTTGGGCTGACCACCTGATCGGGGCACATGCTGCATAGCACCTCGGGGCCCAGGGTCAAGTAAACAGAGTTGCGCACTGTAGGCCTTGATCCTTCATGGTAGAGGTCTGCACGGGCCGACATTTCCAAGCCCGATACAAAAATTAAAAGTTCGGCCAGGGCCCGAGTGAACTTCTACAAAACAGTGATTTTTACGTCGAATTGGTTAAAAATTTGTCTCGTACGAGAAGTTCTGACCAAAAATATTTATCTGAACTTATTTTTCAAGTTTATAATCTTTATTTTTATAGAAGTGCAACAGGCTGCGATATTTATTTTTTTAATGAATCTCTATTTCTTTTATGTAAATGTTTCAGTTATCATTAATATTGTTAATCTATATTCCATGTATTAAATATCGGAAAAATGCTATACAATAAATTCTTCTAAGATGGAATTGCATAGAAAAGAAAAAAATGCGTTATAGACAAGTTCCCTTCTTAGCAAGTGTAAATATATTACATATTCTTTTCTTACTTATTAGTATATTAATTTTGCATGGATCAGCACGTTTTTCAGTTTAAAACAGGGTTCCGTCATAGGCAGGTTCCTTTTCACACATTTTACTGTATTTTAATTTAGTTATATTTTAATATGCGTAGAAATCTATTATTCTTTAAAAATAATAAATTTTAATGTTTAAGCGTAGAATAATGGCGATTCAAACATGTATGCGTTTTTTGCAAAAACTTTTGGGCCAGGCTTAATTTAACTGACCTTTAAATGCACCAGGCCACGCTGAGACAACGATTTTCATACGGTCTGGCTCAAAACTAGGACTGAAAATTTTGGGCCGTGAAGACTAGGAATGAAACCAGGCCCGGCTCTGTACAGAAAAATTAAGTTAGGCCCGGCCCGGCCCGGCCCGAGTGCCATGAATGAAAATCGGCCCGAGCCCATGCAGATCTCTACTTCATGGATCGTACAGCCACAGATTTAGTTTTTTTTAATTTAAATTAAATTGGAATCAATTACGTAGTTTATTGCAAGTTAAACCCAGTTACGTGTATAAGAATGTAACTAAATTTATAAGTAACTAGTTGTATATCAGCATTAATTTATATTCTTATTAAAACATAATAGATTTTTTTAATAGAATTGCATATTTAAGAACTATCAACTTATTTTTACGTAATTATTCATTTTCTAGAAATAAGTTTATTTTTTCAAACTTATTTAATTCATACTTGAAAAACGTGCTATACAGAGTCTGATACACCGATTTTAACTTGCTCGTTATTCTGCATACACCATAATTCTACGAAACGATATATTTTTTAAGTAAGTTTCATACCCAGAAAAAAGTAAATATATGGTGTTCAAAGTACAGTAGAACCTCTTTTATCCGAAACTCTTTTAACCGAAATCTATTTTGAAAGTTTTTCTTTTTTACTATCACATTCCTTGTCTGCAAAATCCCTTTTGAAAGTTTTTTTAACCATCATATTCTTTGCTTGTAAGCGGTTCTTTTCGAACTACAAGTATATATAAATATTTTCGATCCCTTTTTTGGGAGTTCCTTTGAATTTAACTTGAGCTCTCGTAAGCTGCGGAGTGGAACGAAGAAAACGAACAAATTAGCAATTCTGAAGATTCTGAATGTTTTGCAAAAGGTTTGGCATGGCTGTAGCTGCAGAAAGACAGCGATACTCGTGAACTAATAATATTTAGAAACTCTGTAATAGAGCAAAGGAAATCGATGCTTCAAAGCAAAATGCATCAAAGCAAAAATGCTTCAAAGCAAAGAAAATGCTTCAAAGCAAAAGAAATCGAAAGTGCTATAAACAAAACATTTTTTCAAGCCCTTGTGATATATGTAAAAGGTACTTAATTTCAAAATTAAAATGCAGATAATTTATTCTTGTTTCTATTTTGCTATTGATTTATTTTTATTAAGCACTTTTTTACAATAATGAGAAATATTGCGTATATTTCTCCTTAATCTTAAAACTGAAGCATTCTCGATAATCCGAAAATTTCGATTTTCTGAAAGAGGGTCGGTCCCAATTACTTCGGATAATCGAGGTTCTACTGTATTACAAAATGTAAAAATCTGTTTATCGCTCTCGAAAGGACAATTTCACGTACTTTTAACCTATAGATCTTAAATATCTCTACGGTTTAAGTTATTATATATAATGTATTTAAATTTTTGTTGATAATCTGACGATTGAGAATGTAATGGGCTAAATTCCATAAAAACTTGTCATGTCTGTCACTCAGCTGAAAATCGCTATGCTTGTTGGCCACCGTTATTTTCGAAAAGTTTGCTTCGCGTTATTCAATTGATGAAATATCTCCGATAAAATAAGTAACATTTTTCCGTACTAAAATACTGGTAGCTAAAAATCGTAGTATGTGACAGACATGACGAGTTTTCATGGAAATAGCCAATGTTGAAAATGAAGAAGCTCAAATTTAACCATCCATGAGTACGTTTGGGTTCTGACACTTTGTTCCTGCTGTTTAGGTCACAGGGCTTCGATCTCGAAGTTTCGGTCACAGTGCCTTTTCAGTCCCTAATTATTTCAGTCCAATAAAGTGACATAATTTTACAAAAGACATTGTCCTTTTTTGTTACGAAAACCACCAAAATTTTACCACAGCGAGAATAGAAGAACCCGATAGCCACAAACACATATAACTCAAATCTAAATTGTCGACACAAGTTTCGTATGATAAACGTAACAGTTTTAAGGGTGGTGGAGGGAGGTCGAGGCTCTATAGATATTTTATAAAAACCCTCCCAGATTTTAGTGGATCAAAAATATAAGAGGCTGACAAATTAAAACAGTTATAACTCAAGCTATAATTATCGTAGAACACCTATACTTTGTATGGTAAACGTAATCTTTATAATGGGGAGGGTGACATTGTAGGAGTTTTTAACAGATGCCTCTAACTTTTACTATAGCACATATATAAGTGCCCGTTAAACATAAACACTTATAACTTGGATCCAAGTTGTCAGAGAACATACAATGATATTCCATATGATAAAAGGAATTATTTTAAAGGGGGAGGGGAGACTTTTTTTTGGACCTATTTGTAATTTAGAATCTTTTCTTGAAATTGATTCTGTGTTTATAGTTGTAAAAATAAAATAAAAAGTTCTATATTTAAAATCCAAATTTGTCGAATTTCAGTTTACCTTTTTATGCATTTGTTTCACAAAAAAATAATTTTTCACATGTTTGGGTAATATCGGAATGTATACATTATATTTTTTATTATTTTCTAATTAATAAAAATACTTTAAAGTAGAGTCATGCCTTTGGATGGGCATCAGATTTCGACGCTTTCCACGATTACTTATTTTTTTAGCGCATTTTTTATTTTAAACTTTTTGCATTTACGAATATATTCGTAAAATTGATTCAGTATGTATGATTGAATAAATTAAAGTTTTATACTTAAAATCCAAACTCATCGAATTTCTATTTCTATTTTTATGAATTCTTTTGATAAAAAATTAATTTTCATATGCTTGGATAATATTTGGATATTTCAGTTTTTAATTAATTATTATTTTGTAATTACTTAAAAATACTTTAGAACGTAGTTCTGCATTGTGTCAGGTAATCCTATTTCTACAGCGAGATGAAAGTGTCGTGGTGGAGGGGAACACATTCATAGGATCTTTTCCTCGAATCTGTAATTTTCCTCTTTTTTATCCTTTTCTGATCTTTTAAGACTAGATATATTTTATTACTATTCCTATAAGCCAATGGTCACAAAAATTTGTGAACTTTAGCAGTAGGTTGCTCCGAAGCTCGTACACTTAATCCTTCTCTATCTACTACATGAATGTCAGCATCTTTATTAAACAAATTTTATTATAATCTAAAATCTAAAAGATAATAAAACTGCACCATATGTTTCATACATCTTCACTTTATTTATTTTTAACTTTTTTTCACTTCATGTCAAATTATTAGTTAAGTACATCTTTTCACATCATCGAATCTGCTTCTGTTTTACCACGATAACTTTTAATACTGTTTCAGTAAAAAAAAAAAGTTTTTAAGTTGTTAGCTAAGTTGGGTGCAATTTAAGAGAACTGAGTGAGAGCACCCCTTAAGTAATTTAGATCGTAGCAGCCTTCAGAAATCAGACAACATAAAATATTATTCATTTATATCATTTCTTAATGGATGAATTTATTAAATTTGCTCATTAATTTTTAAAATGCAAAAACCGGAAGATATCTTGGCTTTCCAATTTTTGTATGTGTAAAATATATATCTTTTCAAAACTACTGGGAAAATTTAAAAAAAAATAGTAAACTATATAAAGCAGAGTTGATGGGGTGATTTCAGGCCTAATTTCAATCGCTATATTAGCCTGATGATAAATCTCGATTTCAGAAATTTTGACATCGTCCAGCCTTGATCATAAATATAAGATGCTGGTAACTTAAACCATTTATAACAAGGGATTTAATTATCATATATCACACAAACATTGTGTGGTAACGGTAAACTTTATAAAGGGGAAGGGAGGATTGTCGGCGTTTCTCACAGAAGCCCCTAAATTTTAGTATACAGCAAGTATAAAGGCTCAATAACCACAAACACTTAAAATTCGGATCCAACACGTTGCAGACTACACAAATTTTATATAGTAAATGCAATCGTTTTAAAAGGGAGGGGTCTGTTGATTTTTTATAAAAGCCCTTGTAATTTAATGTATCATAAATCTAAAGGGCTGTTAAATTAAAATAGTTATAACTCGAGCAGTAATTATAGTAGGACACTAATATTTTCCATAGTAAGCGTATTATTTATAAAGGAGAAGACCGTTGTTTTTTTTTTAACTGAAATCAACTAAAAAGTAGTATATCGCAAATATAAGGGCTCTACAACTTCGAACATCGATAATTCGGATCCAAATGGCAGCAGACAATACAAATTTCATATGATAATCATAAAAGAATTAGGGAGGGTTCTGTCTGCAGAATTTGCCCCTTTTGCAATTAAGAATGTCTTCTTGAAATCTGATAAATTCTGAATAATCTTGTTTATGATTTAAAAAAAAGGAAACTTTTATATTTAAATTCCAAATTCATCAAATTTCGGTTTGCATTTGCATGCATTCTTTTGAGGATTTTTTTTTTAATTTCACATATTTTGATAATATTTGAATATATATGTTTTAGTTTTTATTATTCTCTAAATAATTAAAACACTTTAAAGTAGAGCCATGCATCGAGTTATGCATCCGATTTAGACGCTGTCCACAATATTGTTTGTAACGCATTTTTTATTTTAATTTTTTTGCAATTAAGAATGCATGCCTAAAATTTATTCAGGATTTATGTTTAAAAAATTTTTAATTTTATATTTAAGATACAAATTAATCGAATTTGTGTTTGTATATTTATGCATTATTTTTATGAAAAATTAATTTTCAAGTGTTTGGGAAATAGTTGAATATTTTAGTTTTAATTTATTATTATTTTGCAATTAATAAAAAAATACTTTAAAACAAAGTTTTGAATTGCAAACGTAATTTCTACAGTGAGGAGGGGGGGGGGGGGGGGGTCTTTCCACTGACATCCATGAGTTTTCCCTGCGAATCTGCAATTTTCTGCATTTTTGCCATTTTCTGATCATTGGAAACTAGATGCATTTTATTTCTAATCCTGCTGATGCAAATGGTCACAAAAACTTCATGAATTTCAGCAGTCGGCTCCTCCGTGGCTCCTATTTTCAATCCTCCTCTATTCACTACATAAATGTCATCATTTATGTTAAACAAATTTCATTATAATTTAAAACCTAAAAGGAAATAAAACTGCGGCATAAGTTTTATCCATTTTTATTTTTACTTTTTTTTTCATCACGGAAGATTATTAGTTAAATTTAGCATCAGATTCATTGAATATGCGTCTGTTTTTCCTCGATAACTTTTTAACGATTTTTCAGTAAAAAAAAATTGTATTTAGCTCTACGATACAGGTTAAGAAGGCTATGGGTGTGCCCCACACTCACACATTATTGAATTTAGACTGTAGCAGCCATTAAATGTCAGACAAAATACAATCTTTTTCTTTTATATTACTTCTTTTATATACTTCTTTAAGAGCGAACTTATCAAATTTTTCAAAATAGCTCATTAATTTTTATAGTGCAAATCCCCGAAGGTCATTGGGCATACGAACTTTTTAATGCTTAAAATATATATTTTATCAAAGTTACTTTGAAAATTAAAAACTACTTACTATAAACTATACTATATAATACAGGGGTGTGGGATTAAAGACCTTATTTCGTCACTGTAAATTAAAAAAGGGTTCCCTATTCTAAAGGTAACATCACAGTTAAATATATTTATCACTAAATCACGATATTACTTAGAGGATAAATCGCTTTAAGAAATTTCTACGGCGTCCAGTCCTCAATAAGATGCTGACAACTTCAAACACTTAAAACTCGAACTGTGATTATCGTATAACACTCATATTTTGTATGGTAAAATTAATCTTTATAAAGGTGTAGCTATGTCGGGTTTTTTAACAGGGATATATAAATTTTATTATACTGCAAATATAAGACCATAATAACACCAAATACTTTTATCTTGCATACACATTTTCGTAACCCCTACAAATTTCTTGTGTTAAACGTAAACATTTTAAAAGAGTTGCTCTCTGTTCATTTTTCATTATAGATGTACCATATATTTTTCTAGATGAAACATAAAAGATGCTCTCAACTTAAAATCAGGCAACTCCGGTTTTAAAAAAAAACTGCCAAATCCCCCCCTCCCCCTTTTTTAATAAAGATTACGTTTACCATACAAATTATGAGAGTGCAAGTTATAAGCGATTGATGTTCACGGCACCTTATATTTATGGTATAGAAAAATTTGGGGGTTTTGATAAGAAATCAATATAGCCACCACCTCTAAATGATTACACTTGTCATACAAAATATACAAACAGAACCTCCTACTTTAAAACGACTGCGTTTAACATATAAAATTTGTGCAATTACAGAATAATAGAAACAGTAGAAAAATATTCAAATATTACCAAAACATGTAAAAAATAAATTTTCATAAAAAAATGCATTAACATATAAACTGAATTTCGATGAATAATGATTTTATGTACTAAACTTTACTTTTCTTATCAAAATTCAATAGTTAGTAGTCCAAGAGCTGTTAAACATTTTAGGGAAGGTATTTGAGGCACCCTGAAAATTTGTGCAACACTTCTTTTGTAATGGCTGAATACAAAATCGAATGTCTGGCTGAAGGATCGTGGCCCAAAAACTGTGCCAGACACGTGTCAAGTGCCATTTTTTGACTACCCAAAAAAAAGGTATTTGAGGCACGCTGAGATTGAGACATATTAATATTTATGCTTAGAAAAAAATATTTTGAAAACGACAGACACTTTAGTCGGCCCAAAAACTGTGCCAGACACGTGTCAAGTGCCATGTTTTGACTACCCAAAAAAGGTATTTGAGGCACGCTGAGATTGAGGCAGAATAATATTTATGCTTAGAAAAAAATATTTTGAAAATGACAGACACTTTAGTATCTGTCTTTACTATCTTTTAGTATATCTTCTTATCTGTCTTTTAGTATCTGTATGACACTTTAGCCAAATTGCACTTGACACGTGTCTGTCACAGTTTTTGGGCCACGATCCTTCAGCCAGACATTCGATTTTGTATTCAGGCATTACAAAAGAAGTGTTGCACAAATTTTCAGGGTGCCTCAAATAACTACTCAAAAATGTTCAACAGCTCTCCTACATGTGCTAACCAATTTCAGAAGAAAAAAATCCCAATTGCAAAAAGGACAAACATTAAAAATTCTATGCGATTTGCGGCAATATCAGGCTATCTGATCGACTATATGACTAGTTTAAAGGGAATGAACTAATTGCAGAATATTAGAAAATAAAACAAAACTATTCACAGGGGTCGATACAGGTAGAAATTGGGGCCTATTCAGAGCCCTTTCACAAAATCTATTCAGTAAAATAGGCCCCTTCACAAAAATAAATTTAATAAAACAAGCCTCTTCACAAAAATAAATTTAATAAAATGGGCCCTTTCACAAAAATAAATTTAATAAAATGGGACCCTTCACAAAAATGAACTTAATAAAACGTGCCCCTTCATAAAATTCCTTTTAATAAAATAGACCCCTTTGTAAAATTGTTTTTCATAAAAAGTGTTTTAAAATGTGTAATTTGTAAATGAAACTAGATTGCGAAAAACAAAAGCTTTAGAAAGAAGATTTAAAGAAGTTTTTGGTACAAATTTGAGTAACTGGATTTTAACTTTCGTTACAAATGTTATTTTTCACAAAATGGGACCCAATAATTCAAGTATTATTGGGTACCCCTGATTCAAGTATTAACCAAATGTGAAAAATTTATTTTTCATTAAAACAATGCATTAGTATATAAATTGAAATTCTAAAATTTTGGATTTTATGTTTTAAACTTTAAACCGACAATGAAGTTTACACTGAGAAATAATAATAATAAAGATAATGTCTCCCCTTTATAAAGATTACGTTCACCTTTCAAAATGTGAGTGCAGTACAATAATTACAGCTCCAGTTATAACTGCTTTATATTGTCAGCATCTTATACACTAAAATATGGAGGAACTGCTATAAAAAATACCCCCCCCCCCTTAAAACGTTTAAGATTACCATACGAAATCTGTGTGAGATGCGATGTGACAAGTTGAATTCGAGTTACAAGTATTTATCATTACGGAGACTTAATATTCGCGCTATCCTAAAGTTTAGAAAACTTGGGTTAAAAAAGCCCATAATGTTCCCCCTTTATAAAAGTTAAGTTTACCTTACAAAATAAGAATGTTCTACGATAATTACAGTTAGAGTTATAACTGTTTTAAGTTGTCAGCAACTTGTATTTATAATTTACTAAAATATGGTGGGCTTATATAAAAAATCGACAAACCCCCTACGCTTTAAAACGACTGCGTTTACCATACGGAATTTGTCTATGTTACGACAATTTATATCGGAGTTACGTGAGTGTTTGGTGATTAGGCCTTTATATTTGCGCTATACTGAAGTTTACTGGCCTTCGATAAAAAAAAATCTCCCTCCCCCCTTCACAAAGATTACTTTTACCATACAAAATATAAGTGTCCTATTATAATTACAGTTTGAGTTTTAAGTGTTTTAAGTTACCAGGCCTTTATATTTATGATACACTAAAATATTAAGGAGGGGTGAAGTTTCAATAAAAATTTGGTAGGTTATCCTTGTTTGGAAATTCTCCATTATCATTAAAATACTAATTGCAATGTTTAGCATCAAATATCATCCTCATTATAAGGTCATTGTAACGCAAATTTCTTAATTCTCATCAAAATAATAAAATCTTAAAAATGTATAGTCTCAAGCAGGGTTGCCATTAATCATTACTTTTTTAATCAATTGATTTGTCGATTAAATGTTCAATCATCCTAAGTTTAATCCTGATTCAATTTATCATGATTTAAACTGAAAATGTAATTGATCTTTCAAAAATTTTTATGATTGATTCAATCTGGAAGAATTCAATCTCGATTAATTCAATCGCGATTAATTCAATCGCGATTAATTTAATCATTATTTACGTAGAAGAAAATTAAATATGGCAGCCATTTAACTTTCTTGAATAAGGTTTCATTGCTACGAGATTGTTATTAAGAGTCACTATGTGATTTTCCTTATTGATATTATACAGGATCACACAGAATTATTCAGATATACCGACGTCAAAATGAGTAAATTATTTAGGGGAATAGGAAAAGTTTAAACCCTTTTTATAAAACTGATATGAATTTTGTAACTATTTTAGGCAAATGAGAACAATATTATCAATCAATTATTATATAAAAGCAACGTTTGTTTGTTTGTAGGGGTAATCTCTGGAACTACCGAACTGATTTTGAATGTAATATCGGTCAATTGATGGTGACAGTCCCTGCTCCAATATTGGCTATATTTTATTCCGGCGCCACTAAGTGCATCGAAGCACAGGAGCGAAAAAGTTATGAAAATGCGATTTTTCTGATACTGAATTAGTCAGAAACTTGAATTTTGAAATTGTAGTTACTTATAAGAAATAAAAGCTCTGGAGTTTCTAAAATGACTTAAAAGGATCAAATGAGCAAAATGCATTCTAAAAAACGTTCTAAATTACAATTTCTATGGAATATTTAAGGATATAAGCATGGTATTTGACATGGCTCCTTCTTTTATGACGCAAATGCACGCACAGAACAGTTTTTAAAAAAATTCGAAATTTAAAAGGTAGCGGAAGAGCAAAAGTTCTAAATTAACGATTTTAGTGAAACTGAAACGATTAGAAACTTGGAATTTGGCATAGTCGGTTACGTTTAATGTACAAAACCTCACTAAGAGTGACTTATAAAAAAAATTCGAAATTTAAAAAGGTGAAATAAGCAGAAAGCATTCTAATAACGCTTTAAATTACGATTTGTAATAGAATTTATAGAGATGAAAGCATCTAATTTGACATGGCTGTTACTTTTAAGGCGTAAATGGTTGCAGAGAACAGTTAAGGTTGAAATGAGTGAAATGAGTTTTAAAAAGGTTCTAAATTTTTATTGAATTGTTAAGGATAAAACCTTGAAATTTGACACTGTTGCTACTTTGAAAACGCAAATACATGCGCAAAACAGCAAAAAAAAAAGGACTTCAAACTTGAAATTTGGCATGGCGGTTACTTTAAAGATACAAATTATAGCTAAGAATATTTTCTAAAAAAATTCAAATTTTAAAATGATGAACTTGAAAACACTTAAACACTTTTTTCTTGACGACTGTTGAAAGAAAGGTAACTCCTAGCACAGACGATTCCCTTCCCTTCCTCTGAAAATTTAAACTTAATTTTCATTAAGTTAAGAATACTGGGATCAAAGAAGGCGCTAGCTTTTACTACATCGGACGTTGGCAGAGGCTCCAAGCTGACTTATTACTATCACATTGGTCCTCTTATTCTCGTATCGTATTAAAATATCACGAGGCAAATTATAGTATTTTTATTATACTGGTTAAGATCTGCAAAATATGTTAAAATTTCATGCCGAAATTGGAAAAAATGATAGTACTGGCAAAATGATAAATTGGTGATCCGTTCTGCTTAATCTTTCTAACAAGGGAACCACATTTGATGCTAATCGCACATAGCATTGAGACATGGTGAATTTTAAAGCCCTTATATTACGAAGTTTGAGAACCGATAAAATTTTTCTGTTAAAATAATATTTCTTGATTTTACAGCAGCATAACTTTCTGAAAATGCAATTTTCCAGACCGCTTATCGTACTATTAACATGGAAGTTTTTTAAAGAAAAGCATTTAAAAATAAAAATTAGTTAATAATAAGAATAAAATATTTAAAAGAGTTTAAAAATTCTTTCAAGAACCCAGGAATTTGGTTTTGAAAAATTGCAACATTATATTTACATTTTTGGCAGAGAAAAAGTTGGCGTTTTTTTTTTCTTCAAAAGTAGAGCTTTCCGGCAAACATAGCTGTTTGTCTTGTGTGAGGAGTGGGTTAGAACTAATTAGCCACAGTAATTTTCCTAAAATGTGTAAAAATATTAATTTACTTTATGATTACTTTTACCAAAGGACCATTTAAAACAACAATATTTCATTTTAAACATTCGAAACTTTATTGCATTCGATTTCAAAAGAAACTAGTTTGCTTGTTTTGTATTCCACTAAAAAATAGTTTTCGATGATCTTGAAAGCTTCTATAGAAATACAGGGTAAGTCAAAATGAATATAGCGATTACAAACGGCTATTACTATTTAATGGAAAAGAATTTATTGATAAGATTAACACAGAACGCAGACGGAACTTCAAAATTTTGTATACATACGTCATACATGTTCTATGTGACTTCTCTTGGTCACACGAATAACATCTAGGCGGTAGTCTATATCACGCCATACATTCTGAGGCATTTGTTCAGTCACCGACGCAAGCGCATTTCAAATGTTTACTTTGAGTTCAATTGTTTTGTGCATGGGAGGCACCCTTGTCTTTCACATAACCACACAGAAAAAAACGGCCATTTTTACCATCATAATTGGCCATTTTGACTAATGAGACGGCCGCAATGAACAGGTTTCTTGTCGTTGCAAAGTTTCAAATCGCGCATGTGTAGGCTTCCGCTTCACTGCACTTGCCTTACGTACGGACATTTTGAAGTTTCGTCTACATTCTGTGTTAATCTCATTGATAAATTCTTTTCCATTAAATAGTTATAGACGTTTGTAATCGGTATATTCATTTTGACTTAAACTGTATATTTATTATTTATATATTTATCGTCTGCATAGAAAAAAAAGAAAAAAACCTTATTCTTTTTTTATGCTAACAATTATCAAACAATTCGCAATCTGATATAATTCTAATATGTACTGTACGTTTACTCCCCGAATAAAGCGGGCGGAAAAATTGTAGCGCCATATTTGGCGACTTAACACACTTTTAGCGTGAAATAAACAAATAAAAATGTAATAATAAAAAATTAAAAGTGTATAAAAGTATATAAAATATGATAATTGAACAGAGAAATTTTATCGGTTCTCTAACTTTTATGTATAGGTCTACAAAATGCATCAAGTCTCGATGCTAGGTACGAGCAGCACCAAAAGTGGTTTTCTTGTAAGATATCACGAAGAAGACTAAATATTTGCGTTTTACGAATCAGTATCTTCAATTGATTAAAATTTCATATTGAAACACAATCGTACGATAGTATTTCCAAAATGAAGATTGGTTACCCGTTATACTTATATTCTACCAAGATATCATGACACAAAATGAAACATTCATATTGTACTAATCGGTATTTACAACATATTAAAATTTCCTGCCGAAATTTGATAACGTGATAGTATCGTAAAATGACGGATTGGCGACCCGTTCTGTTCATATCGTACCAAGATATCACGAGGCAGACTGAAATATTTGTATTGCATTAATCGGTATGTTTAATGCGTTGAAATATTGCCCAAATGAATGTCGAAATTCAATGACGTAACATTACTGCGTAAATGAGGAATTGGCGCCTACGCTGCTCATATAAGTTGTGGCCGAGGCAGAGCAATCATTTATTTATCTATTGCTTATTATCTTGTCCTATATCATAATTTCATCCTATAACTCGATGACGTAGTCAGTTTTGTCGACGACGCCTGTTTTATGATACCAAATGTTAAAAAAAAAAAGAAATCGCAAGAAAGAAAGAGAAATAGCCCTGTATCGGAGAACAGGAGAATTAAAATAAAGGTTGGGACAATATGCATATAAATATTTCCATTAGAAACAATACCATTGTTATAACATTCATTTATAATATAAACATGAAAATTTTAGTTATATAATGAAACATGCTAGAGTAACGCCCACTGGAGAGCTTTCTGTTTAAAAGATGAATACTGAAGCCGCTAAAACTGTGTTAACATATATTCGTATAATTTTGAATGGTCCCGTTAAAAAAAAACTGTGACTCTATATAGGAGAGAGTAGTACACAATGAGACAGCAGCCCCTTTGACATATAGTTGTAACTTTTTAACTCAGCTGGCAAACACACATAACGAGCTCATCTTATGCAACACGTGGATGTAGTTTTGGCACTTCAGTTACTCGTCCGACAAAATAATAAATAATTCTTTATTTTATGGTGGTTAAAGTTATATAAACGTCTATTTTAGAGTGTATTTCCTTCAACATGAAATATATTTACTTAACCAAACCTAGCTATATCTAATAATAGACTGTTTCGACAAAACGGCATAAACTTTTTAAAGCGATGAAATTGATATAACAGATGTGACACCCATTTTATTGCAACGTAACGAAAGTACACAGTGAGACACACAGTTGTGGTACACAGTGAGACGTGTCTCAGGCTGGGCATCTTTCTAAGTGGTTCAGTTGGTAGAACGTCCGTGCGCTATACTCGGGTTCGAGTCCTGGCTTGGACACTTTTTAACTGTCTTGGTTGTACGCTTTTTAAGCAATTAAATTTTGAAATATTAGGCAGAATATCTTTTAAACATTTTTGTCAAATACCGTGTTTTAAGCTGATTTCTGAGATTCGGCAGCGGTGAAACAACTGTCATAAAATAGCATAATCAACATTTCGAGGAAAACTTAAAAGGTTAGACGATTGCAGAGAAAGAAAGGGAAGGGTACACTGCAAATCACCGAAACACATTTTACTCACAATACAATGCATTCATAAACGCCTAAGATGTCAAGAAGTGTTTCCAGCCTGATAAATGCGGTCTCAGGTGTTTGAGAATATGTGAGAAAATGCGTTTCTCGATAATCGGTATCAACTTTGATAAAGATTGAATGGCCAGCGAAACACATACTTATAACAGAGCACAATCAGAACGCATCTCAGTTAACGCCATTTTCAGTGTTAAATTACAGATATTTTTATCCGACAAGAAGACTTTTTGCAACTAGGGGAGAAATTGAACTTTCTGAAAACTAATTAATAAAAATTTTGAAAACTTCCGAGTGTTCATCTCTTTTAGGCATCTGGCAGGGTCGAAACTAAGGGGGGGGGGGGCAGAGCGAGCATGTGCCCCGGGTGCCAGAACGAATGGGTGCCAAATGAGATTCTTTTGTCAATTTTTCTCACGACTATGTTTAGCATGGTATTGTTAAATTCATTCCGTCTGGGGTATGCCAAAGCATAGAAGAATCTAAGGATGATATGGCATAAGGATCCTGTTTAAAGCGAAATTTTTTTCGATTCCATTTTCATGACTTCAATGAGTCAATATTTTACAAAGCATATTACGTAGTTCAGTATTACATGTTTTATGATTACATATTTTAAAATAAGTCGGCTATTAGAAAATTAGTAAAATTCTCTTGTATTTCATTTTTATTTGACTAATTTGATTCAATGTTTTGTCTGTAACTTAAGAGTCAAAATAGTATTTGTTAATTCCCTGTTCTGTAGAGTAATTTGTCAATTAACTGTTATTTAATATTTTTCATTTTAGCTAGCAGTGACATAATTTATGAAATCATACAAGGAACCTTCTCTTAAAATTTGAATGCCTCACATTTGTTTGTACATTTTAAAAATAGTAATACATATATACAGGGGGTGGACAAAAATATGGAAACACCTCGTGAAATGCATGTTTGAACGATGTTGATTCTACCCAATCCTTTGAGTAACGCTGTTGTATTTTCCCATTAATGCCACCTGTACAATGCCCTCAATACGTTGCAAGTGTCAGTCGTTGTCAGAACAGTGTTCTGTGTATGCTCATCTCTTTTTTTTCTGAAAATCTATTCGTTACTTTTTTAGATATTTACGTGGTAAGTTTCATTCGTAAATGAGATCAATTTGCAGGAATTATTATTCCTATATGAAGGCATCGGATAGCATTTATTTTTTCCAATAAAAGGCAAGGTATTTTTCAAACACTATTGTCGAATATGGCGTTTTAAGTGGATTTATGACACTTGACGACATGGATTGGTGGTCATATAAAAGCAGGAAAAGGAAAAACGCTATATGATGAAAGTTAAGGGCGGTTGCTGATATCTTTACTTTTGGGGAAATTCTATCTCGTTACTTTTTTACATATTCACGAAGTGAGTTCTTTCGTGAATGCATTCAATTTGCAGAATTTTTTATTCCGTTAACAAGGAATCGAATAGCGTTTCTTTTTTTCCAATAAAGGCAAATTATCTTTCAAAGAATGTTGCCGAAAATGGCGTTTGAAAGTGACTTATAAGTCTCGACATACGAGAAAGGGTCTTCATAAAGGAGCAGAAAACGCAATACACTATGCGATTGAAGAAGAGGCAGAGGGTGAAAATCTTTCTGTGTTTTCCGAATTTCTATATTTTTATTTTTTAGGTTAAGTATGCTGAGAATTTATCTCTATATGTCAGTCAAACACATGGAGTTTATGATCACATATTTAAAAGTGTGCGTGCTTGTATGTGTGCCAAGCTCTAATATATGTTCTGCGTATCTGTTTGTTTCTAAGTATATTAATTCTAAGATTTTTTTAGAAAATAAAACTTTCAAATAGTTATACAGATCTTGTCTTTCCGCATCTATTTTTATTCCATGTTTTTCTGTGAAATCTAGAATTTTTATGAAATTTTGCTCCTCAGCAACATTCCATTCAAATAACCTTTGGAGGTTTGCTTTGTTTACAAATGTATTACTGCTCTCATCAGTGGGGAAAGTCACTGATATATCAAGATCACTTTAGCAGTCTAAATCATTATCAGCATAATTTTCAGAATCGAAATCAATCATGAGTTTTTCAATCTCACTCCAAGAAAGACACTTATATCTTGGATCCATGATTAAAAAAAGCCGCCGAACGCTACTCAAAACTGAAGAGAAATGACAAAGAAAAAAGAAAACCGAGCAGTGACACATAAAAGAAAGACTAAAAAAATCGCCAACAAGAAAATATTGTTATCTCTTACTATCGCCAAAGTCAAAAACTTCGAATAAATGGTTGGCTATTTCAGAGACCAAAAATAGAGATCGATCCGTAAATGTAAAATGATTGATGACACTGTTTTTCAGGAAGGGGAAAAAGAGCTGGGGTTGAGCAGTTCTATCAGTATTTTAGTCGAAATTTATTTTGGAACAACTGTTGATCCAGCCGAAATAAACATGTTAAATTCTCACCTCCTTATCTATACTGGGGGAAACCATTTAGTTGTCAAGTATGCAATAAAAAATTTACTCATTAAAAAAGTTTAGATGTTCATATTTATGTTCATACTGGGAAGAAAACGTTCAGATGTGATATATACAACAAAAGGTTTTCTCAGAAACCTTAGTTAAATACATCTTATCCATACTGGAGAGAGATCTCTCTCTCTCTCTAGTAAATCTGATTTAAATAAGCACTTTTCATACTGAAGAGAAAACTTTTAATTCTGAGGTATACAATATAGCATTTTGTAGAAACTCTTAATTAAATAAGCTTTTTTATGCAATCCATACCAATTAATTTTTATATAAAGCTTTCAATAAACCATTTTTAGGAGCCTCTTTTAATTGTACATTCCTACTGGTTAACCAAATTTTTCTTTGCAGTGTGCAAGAAAATATTTCGTTCTACCATTTCTGCTAATTAAGCTCCATTTTACTCATAAAGATGTTTAAGATATAACCTAAAATTTCGTCACAACTCAATTAAAAGGTTTTGTCAATAAGAAACTTTTCTTTTTTGAAGTATCCTGTCAAGGCTAAAGTCAGCAGAAGAATTTATACCTTATGCATCATAATTATACTGTAAAGAAGCATTTCATTTTTTATGTGTTTGCTGCCAAGAATGTACTTTGAAGTTAAAAAAAAATTAACTACAAATATTTTTTCTTTTTGAGAAGTACGGTTGCCTTATAAATCTAATTTTTTTTTCTGTTTAGAGAAAAGGAAAAAAATTAACACTTTGAGTTCTAAGCCCGAGTGTTATTTGGGTTTCTGCTTTCGTTGAAACAAACTAAGCCCGAGTCTCTCGGGGTCAACTTTTAACTCTGAGCTATAAAAACACCTATTATATATCGCTCACCCGCAAGAAAAGCGACACATCTCGATAAAATTCATTTTTAGTATTATTCCATAAATACCAGGTTGAGCAAAAAGTTCTGGGAAATTTGTGAAAGTTGCGTTTTTATGCGCAAATTAACACCAAAAGCAACAAGGACTATTCTTTAGAGTAGAGACCATCATAGTCCACGACTTTCTGCCATCGTTCTGCCAGATTCCGGATTTGCTGGAAGTACCATGGCGGCTCCTTGGAATCGAAAAACTCTTGACATGCTTCTTCAACTTCATTAAAGGATTCAAATCAACGGCCCTTGAACAAGTGTTGCATTGATCGAAAGAGGCCATAATCAAATGGAGCCAAGTCTGGACTGTAGTTGGGGTGTGGAAGAATTTCGACGCCGTCCAACTGTGCAAACTTGGCCTTGTTCCTCTGAATTTCCAAGAACTTTTTGCTCACCCTAATAGGTCTGTCATAAGTGTGTCTTGCTAAACAAAAAGTTTCATAAGTGTAGTTATACGGAAAATCCCTTTATTTCGCTATTTGTCTGTTCGTGACCACAAAAGAGGGGTGGATTGTGTAGGGAGATAAATTTATCCAACCCTCGAAACCTCACCACATGCCTTCATTCTCAGAGTTTTTTATATTTTTATGCACGTTTTTACTCCCGCATGTATAGCTAAGTGCTATAATTTCATGTTGCAGTAAAACCATGCAAATTTTCTTTTGCCTCTCCGGTGAAATTTACTTTTGTCGAGATGTGTCACTTTTCTTGCGGGTGAGCGATATGTTCGCAATCTTTTCAGATATTGTCTACGAACCTTTTATTTTGAAAACAAAATAGGTGGCAGCACTAAACAAAAGTAAGTATATGAAAATATCTAGAATCAGAGCTTAATTCGAACTTTCAGTGAACCTTGTGATGTTGCTGTTTGTGCTTTGAAATGTACCACACAAAAGCAAATTTTACAAAATAATGTTTATATACAAATAAAACCTATTTTCAGATATTTGTACAACATTTGGGTAAGTTTTTATTCAAGTCCATGTAAAATTTTACGTTAAAAAAGGATGTTTTCTTATGCGGGATTTTTTTTAAATATAAAACATGCTTTTTTCAATAATTTCTCATTAAATTTTAGTACATTGAAATAGTTCCTTGATTATGAACAAGAACAGTTTGAAGTTTATAAGAAAAAAATATTAACATACGTATCTTCCAAGTATTTCTTTTAACAGGAAAGTACGAAATACCCTTAGTACAGAGGGAGGTTTTCAGTTGTAATACTTCAGACCTCAAAGTGTTAAAAGATTTTTATTGGTTAATATAAAAAATAAAACTTTTTAATGACTTGAATGAAATGATTAATGTTTATATGAAGTTTAATAATAACTTTAATTTTTACTTATTTGTATATGCTAGATACTTCAGTGCTAAATATAAGTTTGTTCAACAACGTCTTTATACATGACTCTCTTCCTATGGTCATGAAAAAGCTATTTTTGTTACAGTTTTCATGTCATAGCGAGGCTTTACTTCCAGTTTATCAAGCAAGAAATTTCTAATGCCACAAACATTATGCAAAAACGTGCAATAAGAGGGCAATGTTATTCAGCAAGATGGAATTAAAGTGTATTTTAGAAAACTTTTTTTTTAAGTAAAAAGACAAATTGCATTATTTTTAAATTTTATGTAAACAGTGCCGCAAGAATATAATGTGAAATGCATAGGCTTTAATGTTTAGAGAAATACTGTTAATAAATTAATTTTATATGTTAGTTTTTGTCAAGAGTATATTTTCTTTCTTAAGTCATTTTCATGTACATGACTATCTTAATTTAAAAAACCGTAACATTCTTATCTACTGACTAAATATATATTTATTCTAGTTTAATACAGTTATCCACAACAAATATTTACACATCTGTTGACTATTTCAACTCAAATTGAAATCGTTTGAATACAAAAGCATGGTAAAATATCATCAATCCAAAATTAACAAAATGCATAAAATAGATAAAACCTTGAAACTATGCATGTGTAACATATTAATTTAACATAATATTATAGTCTGTCTCAAAAGTTTAAGCACAAGCATAAAATGTTGATGTTTAATGAATAATAAAAAGGAAAAATAAATAGCATTTTTTTATATGTGTATTTCGCAACTTCTTTTAAATAAATGATATCAAAAGTAGAAAAATTTAAATTACATATTTGTAAAAAATATAATTTGAAATTTTTTCAAACAAAACTGTCTCAACAGTGTATGCACAATGGCAAAAACAACTACATTTATCATTTTTACAAAACTGTTACATACAAATTATTCTTCCGTGATTTCGGATTAGTTCAAATAAATGCGCGTATATTGAAATTATTAGTTTTTGTAGGGTTTCTGGTGGCAAAGAGTACCATGCTTTCTCTATGGCCCCTTTGAATTCTTCAAAAGAATCATACTGTTTTCCATTGTTGTAAACATGACGGGTTAAAATGCCATAGATATTGTCAATCGGGTTTATGCGAGGGCTTAAAGCTGGTGAATCAAGAATAAAAAAAAACTCTGCGAAAGCCATGGTTATGTAGTATGTAATATGTACATTGAGGCATTAACTTGTTAAAAGATCCATTCAGGCGCCCCCCCAAAATGTCACCGAATGGAAGGAAATGTTGGTTCAGCGTCTCTTAATATTTTTGGAATTATACCTTCCGTTTAGAAAATCCAGAGAGGGCAGGTTGTTGAAATAGAATACCCCCAAACCATAACAGGCTTACCGCCTTGCTGCCTGCTGAAAAAACTCCCTGGTTCCTTTCGGAGATCATGCCAATGCATGTTTCATCAATCAGGGCATCTAAGTTCCATTTTTTAACACCATTGAATAAAGTAGTAAGCCACTTTTCCCCGCAGGACATTTGTTTTTTTAGCCCAGTTCATTCTTGCTTGTTAGTCGTGTAGTTTGAGACATGGTTTGTAAGCCCTTTTCTTTAGTATGATGTAGTCATATTCTTTGATACGTCTATGTACAGTATCTTTGAACACCTGTACACAGATATTATCTTTAGTTTGCTGTATGGGCATATTTTATCTAAACAGGAGAATCCCCGTATTCTCCTATCCGTCTCAACAAACGTCATACGTGGTCGTCCACATCTTGGTTTCCGGTTGAAATTATCATTTCTAGAGAATACTTGAAATAGATACATTGTTTTCATCAATTTGAAATTTAAAAAACAGTTTATTTTGTGATTTCAAGTTTAAAAAATTTAAAATCTCACATTTTGTGAATTCTTTACCCTTCGGCATTTATAAAACGAGTGGAAATATTTTTTCCCTTTATATTTTTATAAAATTGGAAAATGACGTCATACAACCTCATTACACCCATCCAATCCCGTTTTTCTAAAAATATTTGCATAAAGTGCTTATACTTTTGAGACAGTGTTTTATCCAGAAAAAAGTAAATTAAATAAAAATTAAATGTAATTTTTATTTTAACCAACAAAAACTGCTTATTTTATTTGATTTTGATTAAATATCGAGTATTTATTGTAAATTGGCTTCATATATTATCATCTTCAATTATTTTTAACCATATTTAAAGAGTGCATAAACTTTTGAGACGGACTATATACACCAATTTAATATAATGCTGCGACTTTTGCATTTAAATTAATCAGAATGGTACAAACAGTGAAACCTGTCTTAAAAACAGTGGATTAGTATAGCCAATGTTTATATCCAGTGTGTATAATATATATGGACCATGATAGTCATGATATTGTCAAGGACAATTTGCTGATTCACAATATGATGGGCTTACAGCACGTGGAACAGGATCACACGATTCATGTAAATCAGCAAATTATGCGCATTATTTCTGAAAATCCCCTTCCTCAGCAAAAAGTGTGCTTTTCCTACATCGAGTCTGCGGACGATGAAAGTACAGTTTTTTCGCGAGGTGTTCGTGGTCGAGGTAGGTTGCTGTCGGTCCGGCTCCGTGCTTCAAGTTGTGGTATCCCCGTTTTGTCTCTAGAGCTACAGGTTGTAGTTTTTCCCTTTTTTTATTATTGCTTTTTGTTTCAAAGTGGTCTCCAGCCCTGTGTGGCGTGGTAAGCTTTCCGCGTTTGTAAATGTTTACTTTTTGCTGTGTTTAAGAGTTGTTTATTTTTATTTTTTTCTCTGACTCGCAGGTCGAGGACTGGTTGTGTTGTTTTTATCGTTCAGCATGTCGTCCATTTTTACTATTACAGATGCGAGTGCTGGTGACCCAGAAATATTTGTGCAAGAAGTTAGTAGTCCTTCGCAACAGGTTACTTATGCGTTCGCAAATGGAGTCTCCAGTGTTTGCGTCTTTCTTTAAGCGACTGAGGGTAAGATTCCTCGAAATAGGCCTGTGGCTTTAAAAGCTGATTTTGATAAAATTGTTGGTCCAAATGCGCCTTTAAAAATTCGTTTCACCAGGACGTATAAATTGTTAGTCGAGACGTCGGATGCTCAATGCGCTCAGGCGGTCTCTGGTATTGACAAATTACTTAATGTGCAGGTCAAGGCGTATATTCTACAGGAAACTATTACGTCACGGTTTGTCTTACACAATATCGATACGAGTATTAGTCTCGAAGAGTTGGGAAAGGAAATTCAAGCCGAAAATAAGCTGAAGGTTAAGGATTTGCGGCGTTTTACCAGAAAGGATAATGGTGTTACCAAACTAACGGAAACTGTTTTAGTGACTATTTACGGCACATTTATTCCTGAAAGGATCAACTTGTTTTATATGACGGAAAGAATTAGACTTTTTTATGACAGACCACGCCAGTGTCTTAACTGCTGGCAATTTAACCATGCTACCAGCAAATGTCCGAATGAAACCACCTGCAGGAAGTGTGGGGGTAATCATGCGTCTGCACATGCAGTACTGCCGATCTTACTTGCTCTAATTGTCAAGCCTCCCACCTGGCGTCTGATCTGAAGTGTCCAGCCCGACTAAGGGAAATGGATTTCCAAAAATACAAATCTGATAACCATTTATCAATCACCGAAGCTCGTAGACTGTATGCTAAGATTTCTAATCCAAAAACGTATGCTGATTCTGTTAAAATGAACTCTGAAGTAACCTTGAACCCCACATATGTAACTAAAGCAGATCTCGAACAAACGATGGAGCTCTGTTTTCAGCGTACTCAAGAGTGCATCCTTAATGTGTTACAACAACAAACGAACTTATTCATACAAACCATGGAAGGATTGGTTAAGTCTTTCACGGCGGCCTGTGCGGCCAATACACGGTCTGCTGGTGCTTCTAAATATACGGTTGGCAGCTCTCCCTCCGATCGGCCAAAGAAACTAAAAAAACAAAAGGTGACGGGCCCGCGGCTATCCTTAGCGAACTGTCGGGAACAGGTTTACAGTAAAACGTGCGGGAACGAGTTTGTTCTGAAATCGGGCTCTGAAGAAGAGTCTGGTGACGGCGACATGGAACAGGTTTAGCGCCCCCTCCTTCTTTGTTTTTTTCCTTTTTTGTGCTGCCCTTTTTGGTGTTCGCCTGTTTGGACTTTTTGTTGTTTGTGTGTTTCCCAGGTGTTCTTTGTCGTTTTATTTATGGTGCAGTTTTCGATCCCCTTTGCCGTGATTCAGTGGAACTTGCGAGGCATTAAAAATAAAGTCCATTGGTTGAAGTGTTCCCCCTTTTCGAAGGCCGATGTTTTTGTTTTTCAAGAATCTTTTCTTAGAGTGGATGATTCTTTTGCCTACCCGGGTATGGTGATCTATCGTCAGGACAGAGCTGGCAGGGGTGGTGGTCTGCTCACTGCTGTGAGTAGTAAGCTTACCTCTGTAATGCTCGATTTGGGCTCTCTTAGCACCCAGGGTGTGGAGGTCCTTGGGCTTAGGGTTTGGATGGCAAGACGGTGGGTGACTATCGTCAATGTTTACGCTCCCGAGGGTAGAGTTAGTGAATCGTGACTCCAGCAGCTTACCAATAAGATTTCGCATCCCTTCCTGATACTCGGTGACTTTAATCAAAAGCATCATGCCTGGGGCAGTTCTTGTAACACTTCGGGCTCTGAAGAGATTCTAAACTGGCTTCTCAACAATAATGTTTGCATTCTTAATACAAATCATCCAACTCACGTCACTCATTCTGGCTCTGCATCATTGATTGATCTCTCTTTTTCAAGCCCTGATTTTTTTCGGCTCACTGACACATACGTTCACCCTGATCTGTTTGACTCTGATCACTGGCCTATCATCCATAAAATTAACCATGTTACTACGAACTACCTGCATACTTCTACTAATTGGGATGGAGTCGAGTCTTGCCTTAATCGGGCCCTGGATAATCATGACGTCACCTCATTTGAGTACCTCCATAACAGCTTTCGAGATGTTCTTTCTCATAACTCTTTCAAGCATAGGGTGCAGCGGCGAGATAACCCCCCCCCCTGGTGGGACTCACGTTGCGCGTGGCTCCTCGGCCAAAAGCGGAAATTCCTGAGATTAGCCAGAATAAACTTATCGAGGGATTGCTGGAAATCGTATGTCTTATGCTGCTCAGCTCAAGCGCTACATGAATTATCAGGCTCGCAATTACTGGGGCGATATATGTGAAAAGGCCGCCAAAGGTACTATCTATCGAATCATCAAGGCTTTAGCCAAGAGGAGTAGCTCTGAGGAGTCAAATTTCTATTTGATGGACGAGACTGAAGAGCTTCTCGATAGGTCTGACCAAGCCAATGCTTTTGCCGAGCAATTTCGAAGCACCCGTGAGTTCTGTAGTATCCCTTTTGATCTTAGCAGTTCGGATGAGCATTGGAACAACCCGATCACGTTCGAAGAGTTGAACCGTGCAATTCAGGACACGAAGAATACCACCTCTGGCGAAGACGGAATTCCGGCTCGTGTTTATAAAGCTCTTACAATTGGAAACAAACAAAAGTTGCTTCGGCTTTTTAATGATAGTTTCATGTCGGGTAGTGTTCCGGATTGCTGGAGAACTGCGGTGATCCTGCCTATCTGGAAGATTGGGAAACCTAAAGTGTTTCTTAGCAGTTACCGGCCCATCGCTCTCACGGCTGTGGGGTGCAAGATTATGGAGCGCATCCTCCTCAAGAGAATCCTCGACTGGGTTATGCCTAGACATCTTTTTAATGATCGACACTTTGGTTTTCTTCCCAATAGCGATTGCACGAAGGCTTTGAAGCTGTTTTACTTAGACATTAAGCGTGCCAGATTGGAGAGGAAGTACATTATCGCTCTCAAGCTTGACATCCACGCGGCGTATGACTCTGTATGGAGGGATGCTCTTATTTACAAGATGGCTAGCCTGGGCATTGCTGGAAGAACGGCCTTGTGGATCTTAAAGTGGATCGAGATTAGGAAGATCAAGGTTAAGTGGAGAGGTGTTTTCTCTCATCTGGTGAACTCTTTTCGTGGTGTGCCGCAGGGCAGTGTCCTTTCGCCCATCTTGTTCATGATCTTCCTGTGGGATTTATTCGAAGCTGTTGATTCGGGGGTTCAAATCATTGTATATGCCGATGACATCCTTCTCTACTTTTCAGATCTTTCCTTAGAAGACGCTTTTTTGAAACTTCAGGAGATGCTGAACAGGATCAATGCTTGGTGCACTTATTGGAAGCTTGAGCTCCGGCCTGATAAATGCTCGGCAATAAATTTCTCTCGGCAAAAGGATCTTCCCCTGCAGAATTTCAGTTTTCATGGATCAGACATCCCGTGGCAGAATACTACTAAGATCTTGGGTGACATTTTTACTCACAACCTGTCTTTCAATCAGCATATTGAGTTTTTATGTAAAAAATGTATGAAGCGCCTTAATTTATTAAAAGCTGTAGCCAGTCCTCAGTGGGGAGCGAAAACCGTCCATCTCATTCCTTTGGTCAATTCCCTTATTCGGGGCGTTATTGATTATGCGTGTCCTGTGTACGGCGTTGCCGCTAAGACCTCTCAAAAGAAGCTGGATGTGGTGTATAATGCGGCTCTCCGTTTTGCGACCGGCCTGCCCAAGTGGACTCGCATCTTCAAGCTTTATCGTGAATCCAACCAAGCTCCTCTTAGTTTTCGACGAAGCTATCTTACCTCTTCTTTTTACATCCGGTGTACGTCTGCTGTTAATTTTGGTCGTCCCTGCTCCAATTATTTTCCTGATGGGTTTTCTTGGACTACAGACCATGCTATTGTGACTCCTGATATGCTGATTACTTCTCACTGGCCTTGCGGGAGCTTAAAAGATGTCTGTAAGATCATAGTTGATGAGTTGCCGTTTCAAACTAAAAACCTCCCTCCCACCGCCATCAGTCAGTGTTTCAGTCTGTACATGGATGAGTTCCGTCATCTTACCAATTCTTGTTTTATCGCTACGGATGCTTCGAAAAACGATTTTAAAACTTCTATTGCTGCTGTTAATATTACTGAAGATACATCCTGCGCTTACCTCACCCATCATTTAAACTCTACTTTTACTGCAAAAGCTCTAACCCTTAATCTGGCTGTCCAGCGCTTTCTTGTCAAGAGTTACAACTACTTTATTTTGTCGGATAGCAAGTCTGCCCTTGAAGCTTTAATACATATTAACCATAAGTCCCCAGCTGTCATCTTACACCTTTTCCAGTCTTTATGCAGCGTCCGTGGTTCTGTGTGTGGGATTACCTTGATCTGGGTCCCTGGTCATGTTGGTATCCCTCCTAACGAGAAAGCTGATAATCTGGCAAGAAATGGCCCGTATGCGGTTAGCACTTATAGTGGGGTGGCCCCTGAAGACTTAAAGAGGCATTTAAAGGATCAGCTTCATGCTAGCTTCCAGAGCTGGTGGGATGATTGTAAATATGCGGTCGATTCGCCGTATCTTGGTCCGAATATTTATAAGTGGACGCATAACCGTAAAGAGGATGTTTTTATTGCTCGTTTCCGGACGCAAACGGCTGTCACTGACAGGAAGTTATATATTTTCAAGCTAAGTATTTCTCCCACGTGCTCTCTTTGTTCTACGGAGGATGGGACGGAATTCCATTACGTTTTTAAGTGCCCGGCTTTTGATGCTGAAAGAACGATGCTACGGGATGCCATGGCATCTGTTAATTTCTTTCCTGATGACTGGACTGACCTTTGGGAATGTATCAACTCTAATCGTCATTGATTTCGTCTGTTCATCAATCTCTTCCTCGGGAGCGGGCGTTTTTAGTCGCCTTTTTCCGTTTATCCTTTCTCGCTTGCTTCATAACTCTTTCTTAATAGCTGTGTTGTCTTTTTGATTTTGGTGTTGCTTGTCTGGATGAGTTGTTTGGCTCCTTCGTTCTAGGTTGCCCCTGGTTTATTGATTCGGGTGCGTCTTTTTTGTGTTTTTCGGGGTAGTTTTTGTCCTCTTGTTGGGTTATCAGTTCGTGGTTTGTTGTGTGGGCTGTCCCACTTTGTTTCTGGTGGTGAACTGGTTCTTTATGTTTCGTTGGTTTGGGTATATGTGATCATTTGAGGTCATGCCGGCCGGAGCCGCAGCACCTACCTCAAAGCTCAAATAACAAATAACAAAATCCAAAGCTATTGTTGCTATTGCAAGCATTCAACATTTTCTCTAGGAAGAGCTTTTTATACTTGCACTTGAACGAACGCAAAACACCTTGATCCATGGGTTGAATTAACGCAGTGCAGTTAGGCGGCAAAAAACGTACGATCATATTCTCCTTGCGTAACACTTCCGCTTTAGGATGCGTGGAACAATTATCGAGCAAGGGGGGGGGGGGTCGTGTTCCCCGCGCCACTGAAATAACTTATTTTAATTGTTGCACATTGAAACACTGCACTGAAAAAAAATTAGAAATCTGTAAAATTTTCGAAAAAATTTTGAAATTACAAAATTTTAGTAAAAATTTACAAAGGTTTAGAATATTTTTCTTTCCTGGATTTCGGGTCCTTCCGAATTTCGGAATTCCGGATAATAGGTCCTGTACTGTACTCCAAATTTGGTATACCGGTTTATTATGTTAAGGAGCTTCAATGATTAGATTTGGAGGTTCATTGGTTAAGTATAAAGGGGGAAATGGGGGCTAATCCCCTTCACTTTTTTTTTGATTTAGTCATTCGGTACCATTATTCTTTAAAATAAGAGTATAATATACAATTAGTGTAAATAGCCTGTGAGCTCAATGCCATCAGATTTGCTGGGCACTTTTCTTTTTTATTAAATTTTTAGGTAGATTTCGTAAGAAATACTACCTATTGCAGTTGTTACCATGTCGTTAACTTTTTGAAAATTTCCTTCATAACTTTTCGTTATATGACCCCAGGAACCCAACCCTCCCCCACCTGAAAAGTTTATATATATATCTGTATGTATGTACTAAATTTTGTCCGCACGATAAAAGTCACAATTATGCATGGATCGTCTTCAAACTTGCCAAACACATTGAGATGGCACACATCTCGGTGGGGATTGCAAATGAGAAAAATCGGCCCAAGGTAGTAGAAATGGGGGAGGGTTCAAAATTTTTAATACCGCCTTAACATGATTCTGATAAAACCAGCTCTTACAAAGAAATAACTGGAAAAATAAAAAATAAATCATTATAGCAGTTGCCAACAAAAAAAAAAACAATAAAATTCTTACTACAACAATTACTTTTCTATTGCAAGATTTCCACGTGAAAAATAAAAATCTATATATATATATATATATATATATTACGCTATCGTATCTCCATACACATAAAGGGGAATTCTGTTCTGTCGCCAAATGCAGCCAAGTTTATCGCTAAATTTGGCGACCAAAATTAGTCACCACAAACGGCACCAACTTGTCGATATCTCTAATATTTCGCTAAATCCCCATAGACTTCCATTGTAAGTCAATAAGATTTACTTGCTTACAGAAAATCAACAAATTAAGATATTTTAATGCAACAAAAACTAATATTGGTACTATTTGGTTATCCCGTCTACCAAAAATTTATCGCTAAACTATAAGATTAAATGCCAATGGCTGATCATAAATGTGACATTCATTTGACTTTAAGCAAATTACACGTGTTTACGTCATCAAGTAATTTTTATTTCGATGTTTTATTTGTATTTTTATTAATTTTATACTAATTTATCTGTTCTTCCGTTATTTAAAATAAAAATTTAATTTTAACTTCGAAATCTACTTGCACCTGTAGTCCAAGCTGGCAGGGATTTTTTGAAATTTATTTCTCAACATGTAATCATAATTATTATGAAACTATTAATCGATTAAAGAAAATTGATATTTTTATGTTAGCTACGCATAAATGTTAGCTACGCGCTGGTTTTGCCAAATAATTTTTGCAACAAAAAAAATAATGATTTTAGTAAAGAAATTTTTTTTTCCTATGATAGTCTACACTTTATTAATTCAAACTCTGTAATGCATATCCCATTTTTTTAAGATTTATATATTTTCTGTTGGGAAACTTTATTTTTATTGGCGAATTCCATGAAAACTTGTCATGTCTGTCACACAGCTGAAAATCACTATGCTTGTTGACTACCAGTATTTTAGAACGAAAAAATGTGACTTATTTTATCGGAGATATCTCATCAATTGAATAATGTGAAGCAAACCTTTCGAAAATAACAGTGGCCAACAAGCATAGTGATTTTCACCAGTATGACAGACATGACAAGTTTGCATGGAATTAGCCTATTGTCTTTCTAAATTAATTTAACTGAACTGTATAGTTAAGGGAATTTCAAGATATATTAGCCTGTGAAACGCTCACAGGCTATATATGTATATTGTGTATTCAAATTTCTTCAGTAGTTCCGGTGAAAAGTTAAAAGTAAATATCAGCTGTTTTCCATAAAATTTTGCAACTGTTGTTTGACCTTTGAAAGTTACCATTTGCTATAACACTATTACATCGTTCACTAGTCACGAGTGCATATCGTTCGTCAGACGTCAGCAGTACGTCTTTCTCACTGGGGATGGAGTGTGTAGCGATCTCATCTCACTTGATCAGTATAAAGCGAGTTACTAGCTTAGAGTAACTGGCTTGGCCTTTTGCTCGACGCAAACTTTCTCGCCTCCGGATCATGAGATCCCTGGTTCGTATCCCATCGGCACCACTCTCACTAAATGTTTTTCAAAAATCTGCGATTAAGTTAAAAATTGGGGGAAAAAACAACATCAATTGAAGGGAGATTACAAAATATTTTTCTGACAACTAGAATTTTTTCAATTTGTTGAACTGTGCCCTTCAATTTATTGGGACAATAATACTTGTGAAATTCTTTGGGAACAGCTGATATTAAAGTACATTTTTCCTAGGAACTTAGTAGTTAAACTACAGATTGATTATTCAGCAAGAAACAAAAATAAAATGCAATAGTTATGCGATTTTGCAAATAAGCAATCATAATTTTTTTTTAAATTAATGTTACTAAAAAAGAATAATAATAAAAAAAAAGATTTAAATATAACTAATTACTATTTCTCTCCCCCCCCCCCGAAAAAAAAAATATATATATATATATATATATATATATATATATATATATGTATATGTATATTGTGTATTCAAATTTCTTCAGTAGTTCCGGTGAAAAGTTAAAATAAATATCAGCTGATTTCCATAAAATTTTGCAACTGTTGTTTGACCTTTGAAAGTTACCATTTGTTATAACACAATTACAAAGATGATTATGAGTAAAAAAAAAAAAAAAACTGAAATTCAAAGCGAATCTTCTGAAAAGTTACAGCAGAAATGGGAAGGGGGAAATCTCTCCCTGTGCTAATTAATTCTGTTGCAGATCGAGTTAGCTCTGTTTTGATTTGGATCGATTTCAGGCTGAGTGTAGATTTCTACAAGTTACATTCGGGTTGAGCACAATTTTTCAAAAGTTAATTCAGTATGTTATTTCATATTAAAAACTACACCTACAATAATAAACAGAGATGCTTATGTGTGTGCTGTTTTCTAAGCAGACTGCTGAGTTTTTTTTTACGATCTTTCGAAAAAAACTGCTTTTTGTCCGCAGTCTTTTGACAAAATTCACCCCTTCTTTTTTTTTCTGCGATCCTTAACAATTTTTATTTTTTTAACCTTTGATGAAATTTGTGACTTTTTGCAGTCCTTTGACAAAATTCGCATTTTTTCAGAGATCCTTTGATGAAGTTCACATATTTTTTGTGATGCTTTGACAAAATTGGAGATTTTTTTTCTGCGAACAGTTTGACAAGATTTTTTTCGCCGCCCATTTGTCAAAATTCACGATATTTTTTATGTCTGAATTTTCAGACTGACAGAAGATTTGGAACAGAGTCCACCTTACAACGTTAGTCCAAATTCGTATTTTAAAAACTGAATTGTCTAGTACAGGGTGGTCAAAAAGTCATGCAACCCTTGAGAAATAATATGTTTATTAAATATACATACATGATTCAAATTATAAACATAAACTAAATTGAAAGAGTTGTTGACAGATATATTGTGAAATATAATCTCCAAACAAGGACATTAAAATAATCAAGCGAAGTAAATTGTTTTTTCATGTGTCAAATGTGATTTACAAAAGTAATTATCGAAAGTGTTTATGATCTAAAAGAAGGAAGTGAAATTGAAAAGTGATTGCACAATCGTAAACAGATACTTTATTATAAACATTTTCGCAATACTTATGAACTATAAGACATTTATATACTTTCACTTTAAGTTATCGTAAATATAAATATTGATACAAATTATTTGTTATGCTGATTTATGGGATTAATTTCCTGTTCTTTATTGCTAATGATATTTTATTCATGTATTTTTTTCTCTACTTTTACTTGTAACTCAAACTCTCAAACTGAGAGATGTGTATGTTAAAGCTCTTATTAAATTTAATTTTACTTTTCTATTTATAAGTTCGGCACAAATTTAACTTCACAAGTGACTCAAAATATGCGTCTTTTTAAACAACATGAAGTTCAGACCATCAGTCACATATACGGATTAAATAAGAAATACAGGAAGAAGATATAGTTTCATTTACCTTTCCGGAGGAAAAATACCAGATGACAAACGGATATACATAAATATAAGGTAAGCCCAATTTATCTTACCTATGCTTTTTATATTGAGAAATAGATAATTAATTTTTGAGGATAAAAAGCGAATATCACACAAATTTTATGACAGCAAAGATTAAATATTGCTAACAAATTGATTATGAGACTGAAAAAAATTCTCAATAAAAACATTGTCACTGAAAAAATAAGAATACAAATCTGGTAATCCGATAGGGTAATTTATTAGAAAAAATAAAACGAATCTTGGCAACATTATGGCTTCTTCTACAAAAGATAGCACGACCATTGAAAAATTGAACGCCAACAATTATACAAATTGGCGGTTCAAGGTCGAAATGCTATTAATTCAAGATGAACTTATTGAAGTTATCACGCAAGAGGCCCCCACTCCATTGAATGATGCTTGGACCAAGAAAGACAGAAAAACAAGGACTTTAATAAATTTGTCCATTGACGACAGTCAAATAGTGCATGTCAAAAATTTAAATACATCTAGGCAAACATGGGACGCACTTAAACAAATCCATGAGAGATCTAATGTCTCTAGTAAGCTGTACTTACTAAGAAAACTATACAGCACAAAATTAACTGAAGGTGGCAATATGACAGCCCACATTACTAAAATTTTAGAGATAATGGATAAACTGTCAGCCATAGGTGAAAACATAACTGACTCGCACATTTCAGCACTGCTGCTGTGCTCGTTGCCACCGTCCTACGATATCTTAGTTACTGCCCTGGAGGCCAGAGATGAAGCTGAGTTAACCGTACAATTTATAAAAAGCAAGCTTTACGCACGAATATACTCGTAGAGTAGATAATAATGAAAATTCCGACAACAGCAATAAAGACTATAAAACCCAAGGTAAATTTAATCATTCAGAACAGAAAAGAGGCAGCAATAAGTACTGCTCACACTGTAAAATGAAAAAACACTCAAATAAAGACTGCTGGTTTCTAAAAACGAAAAACAACAACAGTTACACTAATAACAGACACTATAAAAATAAAAACAATTCAACATCACTAGTTTATGAAGAAAATAATTTACATAAAAATGCGGAACCTGAAGAAAGAAAAGACACAGTAAATGAAAACAACAGTGTCGCTTTACTAACCGAAGAGTCCGAAAATAAAGGCACTTTTATAGTGGACAGTGGCAGTTCCAGCCACATAGTAAATACAAAGGAATTTTTTACCAAAATTACAAATAATAATGAAACAAACGTCACAGTCGCTAATGGTAATAAACTGATTTCATATGGATCTGGAGAGGTAATAATTCATACCGAAAATAAAAACAAACAAGTTATATTGCGTGACGTACTATACGTTCCTGACATAGAAACTAACCTGCTGTCAGTGAGTAGGGCAACTAAAAACGGTTGCAAAGTCAAATTTGAAAAAGATAAATGTGATATAATTCACGAAGGCAACGTTATACTTCAAGGTAAACTTAAAAACAATCTGTACGAAATACATGTTAGTAAAGATGAAAATCACAAGCACTATGCAAATGTCACCTACAACTGCTCAAATGCAAATTGCATAGATTTGTGGCATAGGCGAATGGGGCATAGGAGCTACGACACAATAAAGTCCATGTTATCAAAGGACTTAGTTGAGGGAATTAAAATCAACAACTGCAAACATAATGCTAAATGTGAGGTATGCATCAAGTCAAAAATCAGCGAGACCCCATTTCCTAAATCAGGTACATATAGAGCTACAAAAAGGCTCGAGTTAGTCCATACTGATGTATGCGGCCCTATAAATACACCCACAATTGGGGGGAAAAATACTTCGTCACTTTTATCGATGATTATACACGATTTTGTGTAATTTATTTAATGGCAAATAAAAGTGAGGCTTCAGAAAAATTGAAAGAATACGTCTCAACGGTGAAAAACAAATTCGGAAAAATGCCTACTGAGATCAGATCGGACAACGGTGGTGAATATACGGCTAACGAAATAGAAAAATACCTAAAAGAAAATGGGATTCATCATCAGCTTACCGTACCATTTAACCCAAGCCAAAACGGTGTCGCAGAGCGTAAGAATAGGTCCCAACTTGATATGGTTAGAAGTATGATAAATGAAGCAAATCTCCCGCACAATTTATGGGGGGAAGCCATATGTACCGCGAATCACTTACAGAACCGGTTACCTTCAAAATCGGTAAGCACCACACCCTATGAATTATGGACGAATAGGAGACCAAATTTGAAATAAATCAAAGTTTTTGGCTGTAATGCATACGCCTACATACACAAATCAAAGAGAGAAAAATTAGATAATAGAGCGGAAAAAGGCACTTTTGTCGGATACGACAGTCGCTCTAAGCGTACAGAATCTATAGAAGTGACGGAAGAGTAATATTGGCCAGAAGTGTAAAATTTATAGAAAATAAAAATAATCCAGATACTAACGAAAATCTAGATAGAAGAGAATTAATCGCGGAAACAAACAAACAAACACAACAGAAAGACACGAATGAAATGGAAATAGATCTGACACCAACACAAAATGAACTAAGTCCACCACCCGCGTCACAACAACAAATTCCACAAGTGAGAAGATCAGAGAGAACCAATAGAGGTGTGCCGCCGGACAGGTTTGCTTATGCAGTCCGACACGATCCAGTATATGTACCTAACAGTTGGGAAGATATAATGAGCATAGAAAATCCTATAGAAAAACAGAACTGGATAAAAGCGACAGAAGAGGAAATGAATTCCCTTAATGAAAATGAAACCTGGTGTTTAGTTGATCCCCCACAAGGAGCAAGAGTAATTGGGTCGAAATGGACTTTTAAAGCGAAATATGACGAATTCGAAAAAATCAAGCGTTACAAAGCGAGATTGGTCGCACAAGGATTTAGACAAAAATACGGACTAGATTTCGATGAAACTTATGCGCTAGTAGTTTCCCATACAAGTTTAAGAGTCTTCATAACTGCCGCAGCATACTACAATCTCAATATTAGGCAGATTGACATCAAAACTGCATTCTTACATGGTGAATTGGAAGAAAATGTCTATGTATCACAACCTAAAGGGTATATAAACACTACAGAACCCAATAAGGTTTGTAAGTTAAAAAAAGCCCTATATGGACTAAAACAAGCGGCAAGAGCATGGTATTCAAACATTAGTGAAACGCTAAAGAAATTAAAATTTAAACAGAGCAATGCTGACAATTGTTTATTTATAAGAAAAGAAGGGGAAAACACGGTTTATATAGCAGTATACGTAGATGATATTCTCATCGCAGGAAAAGATGAAAATATAAATGAGATAATAGATAAACTAAAATCTAAGTACGCACTTGAAGATTTAGGTCAAATTTCCAATTACTTCGGGTAAAAAATACAAATGACTCACAACGGCTTTAAACTAAATCAAACAGCAAAAATAATAGAAATCGCAAAAAAAATTAATTTAGAAGATTCTAAGCTATATGGCCCTCCAATGGAAACAGGCTTTCAACGATTAGTCAATGAAGAAACATAAATGCCAAACAACACTAAGTACCGACAAGCAATAGGTGCGCTGTTATATGTTGCTACAATAAGTAGGCCCGATATTTTAGTAGGTATAAACATTTTGAGCAGAAAAAACGAAGCGTCGTCTGAAAGAGATTGGAAAGGTGTTAAAAGATTAATAAGATATCTCTATTCAACAAAAGACTTAAATTTAGTAATCAGCACCGAAGAACCACCCATCCTAGAAGCATATACTGATGCTGATTGGGGTGGAGATCTAAAAACAAGAAGATCGACAACAGACAATTTGTTCCTTTAGGAAAGAATCCAATACAGTGGACAACAAAACGACAAACGTGTGTCGCACAATCATCTGCAGAGGCAGAGTTCGTAGCAGCGGCGAGCGCAACACAAGAATTAATAGGGCTGCTAAAACTATTAGAAGATCTCGATATACCGCAAAGATTGTTTATAGTAATTTATGAAGATAATAAATCTTGCATAAAAATGATAGAATCCGAAAAGTTTTTTAATAAATTGAAACATATTGATATCAAATATAATGTGATTAAACAGCTGAAAGAAGATAAAATTATTGAATTGCGTTATTGCCCAAGCAAGTCAATGACGGCGGACATACTTACGAAACCAGAGCCCAAGCCTGAATTTCTAAGTAATAGAAACAAACTGAAATTACAGAACAATCCTCGTTAGGAGATTAAGGGGGGAATTGTTGACAGATATATTGTGAAATATAATCTCCAAACAAGGACATTAAAAATAATCAAGCGAAGTAAATTGTTTTTCATGTGTCAAATGTGATTTACAAAAGTAATTATCGAAAGTGTTTATGATCTAAAAGAAGGAAGTGAAATTGAAAAGTGATTGCACAATCGTAAACAGATACTTTATTATAAACATTTTCGCAATACTTATGAACTACAAGACATTTATATACTTTCACTTTAAATTATCGTAAATATAAATATTGATACAAATTATTTGTTATGCTGATTTATTGCATTAATTTCCTGTTCTTTATTACTAATGATATTTTATTCATGTATTTTTCCTCTACCCTTACTTGTAACTCAAACTCTCAAACTGAGAGATGTGTATGTTAAAGCTCTTATTAAATTTAATTTTACTTTTCTATTTATAAGTTCGGCACAAATTTAACTTCACAAGTCACTCAAAATATGCGTCTTTTTAAACAACATGAAGTTCAGACCATCAGTCACATATACGGATAAATAAGAAATACAGGAAGAAGATATAGATTCATTTACCCTCCGGAGGAAAAATACCAGATGAGATGACAATCGGATATACATAAATATAAGGTAAGCCCAATTTATCTTACCTATGTTTTTTATATTGAGAAATAGATAATTAGTTTTTGAGGATAAAAACGAATATCACGCAAATTTTATGATAGCAAAGATTAAATATTACTAACAAATCACACAATTGCAGAGACTCTCAAAAAACCTCGTATAATCGATATTGCTAAGAATTTGCTTGAAGAAAATATTGATGATTTTGTCTCCAATAATCTTTTGTTAAATAAAACCTTTGTTCGACAAATCACAAACATGATTGTTGATGCAAAAGAAACAATTGACAACCACTTTAGATTTACTAAATTCACACTACAAATGGATGAATCTACTGACGTCATAGTATCAGGAGAATAATAATATTAATATTATTAATATTTCTCCATTACATATACTGACAAAGCTATGGGGAAAAGTCGTTTTAAATCTATTTCAAACTAACACATTACAGGAGGAAATATTTTCGTTCAATACTTATCATCAAATGGGATGTCTTAAAAAACTACTATGCACATATATACAGTTACAGGGTCTAGAATGCATAGTGTGGAAATATGCTATCCAAACAATGCTAAAAATTTGTATACCTTAAATGTGCAATGATATTGCTGAAATCCAAAGAGTCGATCGTAGCGACATCTGCGGGATTTTCGTATTACAGTGTATAGACTAGCAATATTCTTGCAGTTTTAGAAAATATCCTGCAGATGTCGCTGCGATCTTAAATTTCAGCAGCATCGTTGCACATTTAAGGGATACAATATTTAAGCGCTTTTTTAAGTATTACAGGTATAGGCGATTTCAACACTATATATTGTAGTCGCTATAATACAGTGATTAATCAAAAGCAATCATGGGTCACAATGCTTAAACCTACGCAAAGTACTGTAGCAGCATCTACGGCACTCTCTTTTGACTAATGCTATCCTTGATAAAATCTCTTCTCAATTTATAAAAATGCTGAAAGGACCATTAATTAATAAACTATATAAAATACCGATCTGTTAAATATGGAATTAAATTTTTAAACTTATGTGTGAAGTTACAAATCATCATATGCTCCACCTCCAGCATAATGAAACAAGATGGTTATGTCCAAGCAGAGTATTTTCATATCAGGGATGATACTGCGTGCAGAGCAGTGGCATATCCTCGATTGGAGCACATGAACTCTCAAAGAGAAACTAGAAATAAATTAAGAAATTAAATGAAATATTTGTAACATGTTCATAATTTCGTCAAATTCTAGGAGGTGTTTAAATATGATCCCACATCTTTTTTAAATAAATACATTACAAAGCATTACCCTAATAATGTAAATCTAAAAAAATGTCAATAAAGAACAGCACCTCATCTTTTCAGGATCGCACGAGTGATTAAAGCATTTTCTTTCAAAACCAGCTAATACGAACAACAGCAATGTGAGGAGCGTGAGGCACAGGCACTACTACTCTTATCTTCGCATTCTCGCAAATTTCAAAGTGTGCGAGCTGGCCTTTTTCACAGCCCCCTTTTTTATTGTCGTTTATCCACTTTAAGCAATATTAGACTCGTTTAAATGATATTTTTAATAGCGAATATAAGGCTTTAGGCGACTTTGTGTATTGGATGCGTTCAGCATTAAAAGAAAACCACACATTTAAAACTCAGTGAAACACAAGGTCCTCTTTGATTCGATATTTCACAGTAAGTTGAAGATCATATTTAAAAACGACAGTCCCTCATATTTTTTATATCATTTGTCAGATGATTTAAAAATCTTGTCTGTGAAAGAAAAGTTAGCTTGCTGTTTTTCACAATGATATGCCCATGATGCACGAATTTTGGCTTACACAGACACTAAAGTAATTTTAAATTAAACTTTTTGCGAAATAAGGCATTCTCCTGCAAGTAATAAGCAATTGGACTGGAATTCCGATATTCGTCTAAACCAGCACATCCTAACGTTTTGTCTTTCACGTACATCTTTCTTAGTCTTTTTCCTTTCGGAGTACTCGCTTTTGTTATAAACACTCCCCTCTTTCCCTCCCTTACACTTATCTAAATAACGCAAACATGCTTTTTTCATTAGTAATGTCTTATCACAACTATTTAATAAATCGATACAGATTACATTGTCATTTCTAAATTTTTTGTGATTTTATTAACCATTTTTTTTATTTCCGCCATTACAAATATTATTTTCACATACCCCTAGCAGGAGTACGCGCACCACAGTTTGGGAACCGCTGGCCTAAACAATTCAATTACACACGCTACGTTAAACATATATGATTCACGCAAACAATTTAATTTATGCAAGTCAAATATGATTTCTTGATTTTTGGAGAATTTTTAAGTCTGGAAACTTTTAACAAAATTGTCTGTATTGGCGGTTATTAAAAATAAATTCAATACTAAAAAAAGTGTTTCAAAATAAAATTTTATTCTTGGGACAACTTACAATTTTTTACACAACAATCCAATCCCCTTTTTGTACGTCAAAACAATGCATGTACAAGTCATTACTTAGTGACACAGGATATGGTAGGATTAAGGAGCTTCGTCATAGAGATACAATCTCAATAGGGGTACACGAGTCAAAAAGTTTGAGAAACCCTGCTCCAGGACATACTTCTCAAAGGATCGACTTTACATTCGTGATAACATGGATATATTTAAGAAATCATTTTAAGAAAATCCCCCAGAATACAATTCAAAAACAAATGTTTTTTTTATTTGCGAGAACATGCAAATGTGTTTTAAGATAGCCATTTTGTGATAATTGATTAGAGCATATAGATCACAAAGAGGTTTTTCAATTTGAATGTGGACGATAGTTTCATTAGCCCATTTATGCCTAGCGTCCCATTTTTGGGACGCTTCGAATTTTTTTAAATTTGTATAATTTTCTTCTTTTTTATAACATGAAAATTGTATGAAATAATTACCTGTAAATGTCTTTATCTTTTACCTAGCGATGACAGTACAAGATGGATATTTATTTGCTTTAAATGGAGGCTATTTTCGAAGTTCATAGATTTTTCTTTTTTCCAGACAGCGGAATGTAAAAAGTAAGTTTATTTGTGTTTTTTCTACCAAGGAACCGAATAAATAAGCCAGAATCTTAGCTTGTGGACCTCTAATATTTATTAGCCATTTAGGGGACAGTTATTTATGTAAAGTATTTTTCAAGATGATTATGAAGCATATTGTTTTTAACACTCAAATACGATTATTTGTAGTTTATTATAAATAATATTTATAATATTATTAGTATCTGTAAAGAAATCAATATTTTTTTTAGTAATTCATAAAAATGCTAATTATAGCATCTATTCTATTATATATATAAAATCCAAACGGAAATTTCGTTGCGAACGCCTAGATTTCGAGTTCTACCGCATGGATTTTTACGGAACTTATACCGTTAGATAGGTATCGTTTCAGGGAAGGTTTTAAGCTATAACACATCATTCTACCTAGATTAGTTATAGAATTATTACGGAAAATTCTGTTATTTTGTTCTTTGTTACTTCATATTTCCTTAAATATCTGGGCTCCTATTGGTCGTAGAGCTTAGATCTCGCGCCAAAAGTAGCTCCAGAGCACCCAAGCAAACTTTTCCCCGCGATTATTTTGCCGTCTTCCGATTTCCTCTAACTCTATTAGGGGCCCGCGTAGGGCCCCTTTAAAATATTTTTCGTAGTAATTTCAGCAATTATCTTAAATTATTGGTTAAGACCGCCACCCTCCCGATTCATGTATCTACGGAAAGGTTGCATGAAGGAGTTTCGTTCAGATACGCTTTCGTTAAGAATAGAGTGCGCTCCCTGGTGGTGGAATGTGGAACTAACATAACGCGTATTGTTAAAATTAGGAAATCTAACAATGCGATCTGTTTTAAACTTTGAGATAGTTCATAACGCATAATCTATTATCTATTCTATCTATTATATATATAAAATCCAAACGAAAATTTCGTTCCGAACGCCTAAATTTCGAATTCTACTGCATGGATTTTGATGGAACTTATACTGTTAGATAGGTATTGTTTCAGGGAAGGTTTTAAGCTATAACACATCGTTCTACGTAGGTTAGTTATAGAATTATGACGGAAAGTTCAGTTATTTTGGGCGAAAGGGTTACCATTATTTTATTGACGATGAATATTTTGATAAATGAATTGAAATGGCTGTACATCGCGGAAAAAAACTGTTACTAATTTTATTTAAAAGGAAAAAAAAAAGAAAAGAAGAGAGAAAATGAAAAAAAAAATTGACGAGTGGTAATATTGGAAAACGAAAATATCGAATTTAAACATGAAAGATAATGTTCGTAATGCTTAAAAAATTATTCAGTATGAAAGATTGCAGTTTAAACTATATTTGGCAATTTATCTCTTGCTTCCGGTTAAATAAAATGCATCAGAAAATTTTATAAAATAATATCTGAGTGATAATTTTGTTTTTGTTTTTGATTTCTTTTAAATTTACTTTTTATTTTTATTTAACTCGACCATCATGTGACATACAGAAGAAACTAGCAGATGTAATTATAAAAATGACGATACTTGTGAGTTACATATTGTATGCTTTTTGCGATTTCATTTTATCGCCAAACGATTTAATTTTAAGCCAAAAATGCATGAGCGTGTCATCGGTTTGAGCGACGTTCACAATATTGGTTATTTATCAATAAACGACAGCATTTTCTGGAAATACCTAATTCTACTTATATATATATATATATATAATTCAAATGGAAATTTCATTCCCGCTGCTTATAACTCGAGTTCTGCTGAACGTACACTGTTAGATAGGTAATTTTTCGGGGAATTTTTTAGTACATAACACGTCGTTCTACGTTTCTTGGTATTGAATTATGGTTTAAAGATCGTTAATGAGATGAACCTGATAATGGAAAATTAGCCCCTTTAAATGATTCTGCCCAATGTATTTCGATGGAACTTGGACTGTTAATTAGTTAACTTTCCAGGGGCGTTTTCAGTATACAACATGCCCTTCTATATTGCTCAGCCATACCGTTTTTGGGAAAATTCTGTAGTCTGGTGTACGCAATTATCACAATAGCCTTTTTAAAAATTAAAATAAACGGTTTTTGATAGAATTTGCATTATTAGTTTGACAATTTTTCAGAGATAGTTTTAGTATATAATATATTGTTCGACACTGTTTAGTCATAGAGCAATGGGTTAAATTCTGTAATTTTCCAATATAGCTGCCTGTTGGAAAAAAATGGTCTTGGCGAGACAAGGAAAGTTTTCATCCATATTTTCTGTTCAGTAATTAGATAATTTATTTGCTATAAAGAATACATTTATCTCTTTTTTATATAAAAACAGAAGTAAATTGTATATAAATAACAAAAATATTAATATTCATAAATAAAAATTAATATAGGAATATATATATATATGAATACATATTTTAAAAAGCTTAAAGTTCATTTTATTTGTTTTTATAGCTGTTCATATCATTTGGCCACAAATCTCACTTTCTTAAGCCCGAATTGCGCCAAGCTTTTTAAGATCTAACAGTACACATTGATCTTAAAATCAGGAAAATTGGAAAGTAGATGTAGTTTGTAAAGTATGCATAAATTAAGGAGATCAATTACGTTATCGAATCCATAGACAATTGGCATATTTGGTACCGATAAGTTGCATAATTGAGTCTACTGACAATTGGCGTATGTTACCTGGCGTGGTTTGGCGCATAATTAACTTAGGAAAAGGTTTAAACTGATTCTGTGTTTTTAAAGCGGAGCTATTCTATAACCGAATTAACACAGAATTGGCGTGATTTGAAAGAAAACTTTTTGGCGACCTTTTCCTATTTTTACGTTATACCAACACCAAAGCAAATTGTATGCTATTGCGCCATTTATTTCAATCCTAAATGTGCAAAATTTTTTGGTAATTTACAGTATAGGGATCTTGGCGAACCAGAGAAAATAGCCTTGGCGGAGAGAAAATTTGGAAACATATTTTCTGGCAACCTATTCACTGTTTCATTTCATATAAACAAGCATTTTTTTCTGTTTATACAATTTATTTAACATAAAGATGCAATTTATGTAATTTTAATTAGAAACAGAAGTAGTTTGTATATAAAAAAACATTTATAATATACATATATAAACAAACAAAAAATTTCATCAAGTTTGTTTTCTTAACTGTTTATATCAATTGGCAATAAATCTCACTTTCTGATGCCCGAATAGCGCCAAGCTTTTAAAAAAACGCCAAGGCGCCTGTAGTGGAAAAGAAAAGTACCAAATTTTATTGCAAACGATGCCAAACTTTGGGGCTTGATATTTATTGAACGCGAATTTCTTTTGGCTTTAATTATTATTTATTCGTAACACTGCAAAAAATTTTAATTTACTATTTTTTGAAGGTGGAAGTATTTTTTATTATCAAGTAAAATTAAGTTATAACTTCATTTTTCGCTGAATAAAACATGGAAATGTTTACTGCAGTGCCAAGAGACACTTAAAATGTCATGCGCGTAGTTGGCGATTTTGAAAAAAAAAATATTTTATAATATCGGAACCCACAGCAAATTGGCTCATTTTAACGACAATGTTTTGGTACAAAATGAAATACATTTGTTGTAGACATAATAGTAAACCTCAATACTCGCCGATTGAAAAGTCTTTAAAATTATTCAGCAGAGACAACGAGAAATAACTTGCAGTTTCATAAATTTTAATAATCAATATTCTTATCTATCTATTTATCTACTTCTGCTTCTACTATATATACTTGAGTAAAATGGAAATGAGAAATTCGTCCGGGTTGCATATAACTTGAGCTCACCTGAATGGATTTTGATCATAATGATAGTTAGATAATTTTCCAGGGAAGATTTTAGTATATAAAATATCGTTCTACGTTGCTTATACATACAATTATGTTTTAAAGTTATATAATCAGACGAACCCGATCATGAAAGATTAACCTTTTTAAAAGATTCAGCCGAATTGATTACGATTGAATTTTCACTGTTAGTTAAATAATTTTTCAGGCAGAGTTTTAGTATATACTATACCCTTCTGCATTGTTTAATAATAGAGGTGTGATGGAAAGTTCTATAATCAGTTGAACCCGATTATGAAAGTTTAACATTTTTTAAAGTTCTACAGAACGGATTTTGATAGGAATTTCATTTTAGTTAGATATCTATTCAGACATGGTTTTAGTATTTTGCATAATGTTCTACGTTGCTTAGTCATAAAGTAATGGCGGAAAGTTCCACAATCATATGAAACCGATTATGAAAGATTAGACTTTTCAAAAACTTCTAGATGGCGGATATTGATAATACTTTCTTTGTTGATAAGACAATGTTTGCGGAGGTTTTAGTTTATTGCGTATCATTCTACGTTGCTTAGTTACAGAATTATGGGGGAAAGTTCTATAATCAGATGGACCCCTTATGAAAGATCAACCTATAAAAAAAGTTTTACTGGATGGATTTTGTCCGTTTGTTTGTTTGCATTATTACAAGTAGTTATATAATTTTTCAGGGTTTGTTTTATTGTATTGCGTATTGTACTATCTTTCTTTACCAATCCTACTGTTATTGATCAACTAAAAGGGTTAAGACCTTAATAGCTGAAAATTTGTCTACACATTAGAAAATATAATAGCACATTGTCGTTCTTATCGTTTTCAGCAGTGCGAAAGGACATTCCAGGTAAGGTTCCATATTGCTTTAAATCACAATGTCAAATTCAATGATACATTTTGTTTAATTCAAGGTTCATTTAGATAAGCAGACCAGCGTAGCGGGCATAGCCTGCTAGTATAATATACAATTTAAAAGCTTATTTTATATAAATTTAGACAAAACATATAATTATGCATATTATATTATTACAAATATTATGCATATTCCCATTTTTAGTTCGTTTAGATTTTATCAGATAAATACAAGAAATAAAATAGCGTAATTTTTTTTACCATTTTTCCAATTCATTTTGCAACATTTTAAAGTGATTTTAGCAACAAATTTGAGAAAACGAAATTCAGGCACGTGCTTTAAATTGCCGATTTCACAAGCAGAAAGGGTTTTTATGGGTAAGAAAATGTTTTTTAGATCACTATTTTGTGAAAACTCTTGGACTATATTTCTCAACAGAAGGTTTTATCCCCTTCTATGGGCATACAGCCCCACCAGTGGCTGAGAGGTTCTGCTCTCGAAGCTGGTAGACGGGAGGTGCTGGGTTCGACCCCAATCGCGTACGTCGGCTTAATCGTTCGGAGTTTTCGTGGTTTTCTTCGAACCTTGGATTTCCAAGCGTTAATACGGGTTAGGTTCCCTTAGAAAGACCCCCACGAAGGGCACTCCACCCCTGGGCCCATATCCCTCGTGCAGATAAATGGCCGTCATAAATACAATACAACCAATCTATGGGCATACAAAAGCCTTTTTAGATTCTTTCTCACAAAAAACACTTTGAATATATTTCACAAACAAAGGGTTTTTCATTGCTATTGGTGCACAGCGCAAGTGTATTTCTAGATAACCAGTTACCGAAAATCCTTTTAAACACATTTCTCAAACAAAAGGTTTTTCCTTTTTATGGGTGCACAAGTGTTTTTTCAGACTATGACTTACTGAAAATCCTTTGGAACATACTTCACAAAAAAAAGGTTTTTCCCTTGTATGGATGTGCATGTGTACTGTCAGGCCATTACTATGTGAAAATCTTTTGGAACATATTTCACAAACATAAGGTTTTTCCTTTGTATGGGTGCGCAAATGTATTTTCAGATTGCCACTAACTGAAAATTCTTTAGAACATATTTCACAAATAAAAGGTTTTTCCTTTCTATGGACGGTACGAAAGTGGTTTTTCAGAGAACTGTTTACTGAAAATCCCTCGAAACATATTTCACAAACAAAAGGTTTTTCCTTTGTATGGGAGCGCAAATGTTTTTTCAAATCATCATTACGTGAAAATCGTTTGAAACAAATTTCACAAACATAGGGTTTTTCCTTTGTATGGGTACGCAGATGTATTTTCATAGCACCACTTTGTGAAAATCGCTTGGAGCATATTTCACACACAAAAGGTTTTTCCTTTGTATGGATACGTATGTGCACTTTCAGAGAGCCACTTTCTGAAAACCCTTTGGAACATATTTCACAAACGAAAGGTTTTTCCTTTGTATGGATGCGCAAGTGTTTTTTTAGACGACAACTTTCTGAAAATCCTTTAGAACATATTTCACAAACAAAAGGTTTTTCCTTTGTATGGATACGCAAGTGTTTTTTTAGACGACCACTTTCTGAAAATCCTTTAGAACATATTTCACAAACAAAAGGTTTTTCCTTTGTATGGATACGCAAGTGTGTTTTGAGGGTACCACTTTGTGAAAATCCTTTGGAACATGTTTCACAAACGAAAGGTTTTTCCTTTGTATGGGTGCGCAAGTGTGCATTCAAATCACCACTACGTGAAAATTCTTTGAAACAAATTTCACAAACAAAAGGTTTTTCCTTTGTATGGGTGCGCAGATGCATTTTCAAAGAACCACTTTGTGAAAATCGCTTGGAACATATTTCACACACAAAAGGTTTTTCCTTTGTATGGGTACGTAAATGTACATTTAGATAACTATTTTGGGAAAATCCTTTGGAACATACTTCACAAAAAAAAGATTTTTTTGTTACTTGAGAGTGAATCTGAGGAGCTGACATTTTCTTTATGGAAAATATTTATTTCATAGAACACAGAAGGTAAAATTTCTGGATAAAAAGATACTTTATAAGAATTCTATAAGAAAATGCTTTAAATACTTTAAAAACAAGTATGCCAGTTCTCCACCTTCAAATATAAAACGTTAAAAAAAATTAATAAAAAAATTATTTTATCTGCAGATTTAAATAAATATAAATTATAAATTTTCAAAGAATTCAATAATTTAAACATCCACAAAATGGAAATAAGAAATATTCCAGTAACTATTTATTTAGATATTAATCTTTAAGAACGTAGATAGTTTGAAGTAGTAAAAAAAAAAAAAAAAAAAAAAAAAATAAGCCTCTTCTGTAAGCCAAAATATCCTTAAATTACAATTTAAATTACATTTGAGGAAATGTTTTAGAACATATTTCACTAAAAAAGTTTTTTTTTTTTGTTATCTGAGAGTGAATCTGAGGAGATTCCACTCTTCGCCACAGAATTCGTGAAGCGCGGCATTCTGCATGCCCGTCCGAGATCCCTTTACATTCTTTTCGACGCTGACTACTTTCTTACACTTACGTAATGACAATTACAGTAATAAACACACAATTGAGAAACACTAATTCGGTTAAAATAAATTCAAAAGGGCGAAAATAATTTTCGTTGATCGAACTTACTGAGCAAATATGGCTGTTCTTACAGATATGCTTAGTTACATCATACGTGCCTTGGATGTGCAATATAATCCCTGTCTGCTTAAATTTAAGTAGCAATTTTATTTGTCTAATAAGTCTGCTTTATTTATTTGAATGTTATATTTTTTTGTAACTCCATATAATTAATTTATGATATGACTTAGAAAGATAAATGCAACCTTTATTGTTGCATTTTCATTTAATAGAATGCATAAGAGCTACCAAAAAGTATTGCTAAACTACTCTAAAAAACATTTTCTTATAAATAAATCTGGTATGAGTTAAACTTTTTTCATAATGTGTTTAGAATTTCGATCAAAATCTTTAAGTAATGATGTATGTGTACTTTTTCTCCATAAATTTTGTTACTCCAACTGTTTAAAATATAGTTTTAAAAACAAAACGTTCTTTGCAAATGTATAAAAATATATAAAGTTTATATGAAATAATAAATTATTTGCATACAATTATAAAATATAAAAAATTCATTTATTAAATGTAAACTCCATTACATTTTTGTTTTCTCTTTTACTGCAAATTAGTATTGTTTTTTAACACTGTTGTAGTTTTGAAATTAAACTGTTTGATGCTGGTTCATAATTTATAGAGATTATAAGGGAGACTAGATAGGAATGGAACATTATTTGTTTTCAATATCTTGCTTGAAAGGGATAAAATCAAGAGATGTATACTTTAGCTAATCTCATGAAGTATTGACTCAGCAAAACTTTAAAAGTAATGTTATTTTTCAGATTGTACTAATTTAGAAAAAAAAATTGAAAATTTCAAACACAGTCTATACAACACTGCTCTGGAATAGAATAGGATAATGTAAGGGGGAGGGGAGTATGCAATAATTCACAAATTTTAACTCATGTTTTTATAATATATCAAATTTAAACAATCCAATATTAATTTTCAAATCATTCTATATCTGGGTGTGAAACTTCCAGTCACCATGTCACCGTTTGCGACCAGAAATTTGAGATTGGCAACTAGAAAGCAGCATACGGATATACACAGTTACTTTCAGATAATGAAGCAAAACCTTACTAAATCTTGCTGAAAATACATAAAGTCATAGCTTTCCTCATATTCTCCATTTTTCAACTTATCTTCAGAAAAGGTATTTCTCAAAATTCTTCAAGCTTTATTTTATGGTAATCTAAACATAAGAAATTCTATCTTTGTTTCCAAACTAATTAAATTATTAACCTCATCACACATTCAATAAATTAAATTTATTAATTTTACATTCTTTCCTCTTCATTTTATTGAATTTTAATTATTCATCTACATGGGTACAGGAAACGTTTGTGTATTAATTAAATAATTAAAGGACATGGGGTAAGTGTCCAACTGTCTTGCATTACAGCTAAAAATTGATTTTTTACAATAAAAGAAAGTGGCTAAAAGTTTTTGCTTGTAAAATTGGTATTATTTCAGTATATAAAGCATAATATACTATCGGTCAAAAATCTTGCTCAAAGGTCTTGGCTTATCCCATGCTTATCTTGTTTATGTTTCTAGAAATTCATCTTACTTTATACAAAAAACTTTTTTTATTTACTTATTGAATTCGTCACCTTGCATAAGTTTCATCAGCATATTTGACAAGTTATGATTTTCACACATTTATAAGATTATTAGAAAAACACCGATTTTTTGGTTTAGAGGATGATTTGAGAGAGCGTGTGGTGGGTTGGAGACAGAAAAAGGTTTTGTTCAAGACTTGTGTTTATAGAAAACCTTTTTCTATCTCCAACCCACCCACACGCTCTCTCAAATCATCCTCTAAACCAAAAAAATCGGTGTTTTTACACGTATGTAAATCGTGCTCTCAAAATTTGTTCTGACTCTGCATCCCTTAAGGATGAACTTAATTACTTAAAAAGTGTAGCTGAAAAAAAGGTTTTAATCCTTCTGTTATCAATAATGCTGTGAAGAAATTCAATAGACCATCTAATAATTCTACTCTTTTCAAATCTGTCAAAAGCAAACCTGATAATTTTGTTGTCCACCCCTTTTAACCTCCTTTATGTTTCAAACTAGCTAAAGTTTTACGTCGTTTCAATTTTAACGTTATCTTTAAACCTGTCAATAAATTCAAATTGCCCTCCACTAAATCTCCTGTTTCTGATCTTCGAATATGGAGAATTTATAATGTTCCTTGTAACTGCTGTGATTTATCTTACATTGGTCAAACTAAAAAAATCTTGAAATCCGTTTAAAAAAACACTCTCGTCATGTAATTAATCAACAAATTTCTAAATCTTCTATTTCCAAGCACTTTTAGGATTCGGGCCGTAGTTTTAATTTTCAAAATGCTAAAATTACCTTTAATGCCAATAGTATCTCTGAATTTTACTTTCTTGAAAATTTAGCTATTTATCTTAATCGTGAAGTTACTGTTAATGATAAATCTGATTTCACAATGCTCTGCAGCTTGGAAAAAGCTTTTCAGTACTACCATGTAAGTTAATTTTTGTATTAATTAATTTTAGTCTGTTTTTATATTTTATTCATTTATTTATTTTTATTTCATGTGTTCTCATAGTTTAATATACGAGTGTGTTTTCCCTTTATTATAATTTATTTTCATTTTTATTTTCATGTACTTTTTTTTCCCATTCTGCTTCATTACTCCCCTTCTACTCTGTGTTCTTTTGTTTTTATTATACTCTTCTGTGATTGGTTGTTGTCTCCTGCTATCCTATTGGCTGTTGATTTCTAATTTCCTATTGGTTGTTTCTTCAGCTTGTTTTTCCCTTCCCTTGTCTCATTTCAGTCTTGCTGCTGCTTTCATTGTAGAAGCTCTTCTTTTTGCGCCTGAAGAAAGACTCAGATCTTTCGAAAGGCCGACCGCATTTAAGGTTTTGTTGATGTTTTGAGAAGTTATTTTAGTTCGTATTTCTCAATGTTTCAGGCATTCTGAATTTATGTGGTATATAATTTTTATGATGGACAGAATTTAAGCAAAAAACTGGTACATTTCAAATAAATTAAATGTCTGTATTTGGCGTTTAGGTTTTTTTTCACTGTAATTTTTACCACAAGTTTGCAGATATATTCTTTTTTTTTTTTGCAATTTCAAGCCCTTACGTCTTTGCAAAAACGGAATTGCAAAAAATAGCGAAATTTTTCGTTTTAGGCAGGTTTGCCTCTTACCAAGCATAATTTAAAGGACTCGCGATTTTTTTCATTTAATACAAGATTCCATTATAGACATATTTACGTTTTCGCAGGTATCCAAAACTTATTCATTCTACAGTAACCTCTTGAAATCATAAATGCGCTATAGTTGAACCTGTGACATTAGCACATGCCTATAAAGGAATACTGTATGAAATGAAAGAATTTCAAAGATCAACGAAATTAACACTGCACATTTATAACTGCTAAGAGGAAACTATATGTAAAATGAAAATTTCATCTATTCCTTGTGATTCCTTTTTTCGCAGGTTTTACTGTATTGCATTAAAACCTCTGAAAACAACTTTTCCATTTAACCTTGAACATTTCATGATCCCGAGGATAACCATACAAAAATACTCTTGCCAAGACAGAAAACTGTATAAAACGGATTTTTTCGATCTCGAGCAATTCCGTTTTCACAGCTTTTATTATAACTAGATAAAGTGACCTCATCAATGGAGACTTCGATGGGACCTAATGTTTGCCAAACGTACAGTAAAAAATGAGTTTACATAAATACAATAACATCACATTAATCACAAATTGGGGAATCTTATCTTAGTTCATTTTATAATTTTATATTGAGCAATATCATCAACGGCTTTAAATATGCTACCTTGAAGAAATAAGTAATTTAATCGTTGACTAACTAATGTGACTTTTTATTCAGCAACATGATGCCAATTTCAAAATACTTTCAAAAACCTTAATTTCATTTGTCTTTTGTTCTAAAACATGCTGATACACTGCAAAAAAAATGTTGATTTTGCAGTATAATTCTAGCAGCTGGGGCTCCAGTTTATAATCTTAACATTAACACTAATAAACAGTAAAATTAACAAGTAATATTCTGTTAAGCAACAATATACGATTTAATTCATTTATACGACGGTATATTACTGTTTATTTTATGGTTATAAACTGGCACCTCAGCTGCCAGTATTATACTGTAAAATGAACAAAATTTTTTTGCAGTGTAGTATCATTTCAATTGTACAAAGTTTGCGTCTTTCAGCAAGCAAGGAACAGGGGACTGATATTCAAAAGTTGGCTGATCTATTCAGGAAGGCAGAATTCTCAGCTTGAGAATGTTCTCACTCAATTATCACATTTCCTCACCCAAGCGTGACAACAAACAAAGAGGAATAATCCACTTTACGAGAATCCTGAAAAATAATTTAGAAAATCGATGTTTAGATGCATTCATTTCTGGGTTTTTTATGATTTTCAGAAGAATGGAAGATTCTTGGAAGATTTTAATGCTCTACTTCCAAAAAAAGTTAAACTATCAAAAACTAAATTGTTGGAATATTTTATGACGACAGGTATCAGAATTAATTATTAAAGTTAAACGTTTACTTGTAAAAAACAGCAAAGAATGAAAGAAATGGAGAAACCCAAAGACATTATACCTATTTCAGACACTTGCATCAAAAATATTTTTCGTAACAACAATTGTTAATTTCTGCAGCCGAAGTTAAGTGATCTTTTTCTTCCTAAAAAGAATAAAAACGCATCTTAAAAACTCCATGGGGGATGAAAGGCTCACGGGGTTGGAAGTTATGTCAACTCATTATAAAATATACATCACCGCAGAAGGAATTCTTGATATAATGGCAAAATGTGGAAAAAGAAAGCTGTTGTTATAAACTCTAAATAAATGTTCATGTTGTATGAAATACGATCTGAATACATTTATCTTTTCAGTATACTGTAAAAATAAAGACGAATTATTCTTAATTTAGGAAAAAATAATATAACCACGAACGTAAATAAAGAATGTACTCTCTTCCTAGTCACCCACGATTGAGAAAATGTTCTTTACTTTAAGAAACCACATAAACTAATGTATTTTCGCCATTTAAAGAGTTTTTGAGAGATGGCTTTTGCAAAAATCGTGAACAATTATAGCAATGCCACCTGTTGTGCGATTTACACCAAAACCGAATACGGAACAGCTCACACCAGCATTTAACTGAATCTAAGTTTGATGAAAATCTGTGCATTAGTTCTTGCGATAGAGCTATTGAGGAAATCGTACAAAATGCAGGACAGCAGTGCCACCTGTTGGACGATATACACCAGAAACTAATCAGTACCAGTTTATATCAAGGTCTAACTGAATCTAAGGTTTTATTAAATTCTGTACAATAGTTCTTGAGATAAGAGTTATTTCTGAAATCGTGAAAAATGCAGCACAGCAGCGCTACCTGTTGGGCAATATACACCAAAACCTAATAAGCAAACTCCTAAGTGAACTTTTAACTTAATCTTAAGTTTGATGAAAATACGTGTTAGTTCTTTAGATAGAAATTTTGCAAAAATCAAGAAAAATCCAGCATAGTAGCGCCACCTGTCGGTCGATATACACGAAAAACTAATCAGCACCAGTAAATATCAAGATCTAACTTAATCTAAAATTTTGTTAAATTCCATGCATTTGTATAAAGATAGGAGAAAATAAAATAGTTGGATACGTTTCCAAAAGTCTGCAGCAACAACAAATATTTTTTACTTAAAAATGCTTCTTTAAACCTCGAAATATATTGGTTCTTTAAGTTTCTAACAACAAAAATCACTTTTCGGCATCATGGGTAACGCAGAAAAGGTTATCAGGGCTGCTACTGCCGAATGATACTGAAAATAGTAGCTTTAGTAGCCTCCAACAAAAGAATTAGTAGCCAAAATATTAGCATTTGTTCAAAAAATAGTCGCATACTTGAAAATAAAGGGAAGAAAAAATGTATCCTTAAAAACTGAAAGGACTTTATGAATGTCCACATCTTATTTTACAGTTTATGCTTCTGCTCAAATCACTCAATAAAGAATAGAATGATCTCTTGAAATGACAAAGCAAGTTATCCAGAAAATAAGGCCCTAATGTTTCAGTTATGAAACAAGTAAGCTTGATTCTTCAATGGTAAAAATTATGTACAGGACCAGAGAACATAGCAGTAAAAACTTCTTGCAGATCATCCCCGATACTATTTTCCGTCAGGCCTTCCATTTCAAGAATACCCTGGAGGGAAGGAAACAAAATTTTACTTGAGAGACAGGGTTAGAAATAACGTGTGGAATATCGCAAATCTGACACAAAAAAGGAAAATTCCGCATAATAAAAAAATTTGTTTGGATGGAATCTTCCAAATTTACTTCTTGCACAGGAATATGATTCGTCCGAGAATTTTTTTTTTTTAAATTTCGACAAGCCACGATTTTTTTTCTTCGGGAAATACACAAAATCAATTCATCAAGCCAGTCGCTAACGAAAAAAATCGCAGATATCAACAATTGCTCGCAGAAAAAAACAGTTGTCCATCGGTCGCGAAAAAACTTGTAAATTTCGCCTAACGATTGCAGAAAGAAAATCGCAAATTTTCTCCAACGGTCATGGATAAAAAAACGTGAATTTGGTCAAATAATGGCGCAAAAATTCGAGAATTTAATCAAAAATCGTGCAAAAAATCAAGAATTTCCTCAGTCGGTCGGGAAAAGCAAAGACGAATTTTGACAAAAACCGTGGAATAGAATAGAGAATTTCCTCAAAACATCTCTGAAACAAATACCAAATTCCATCAGTCGGTCTCGGAAAAATATATATCAAGAATTTCGGCAAGTGGTCGGGGAAAAAATCATCTTCGTCAATCGGTCGCAGAAAAATTCCCAAAATTTGGCAAAGGATCGTTTAAAAAATCGTTAATTCCGTAAAAGAATCGGCAGAAAAATAAATTGCGAATTTTGATAATTTGTCGGGGAAGAAATCGCAAATCTTCTCAAAGAACCGTGGAAAAATATCTAATTTTATCAAAGGTTGCGGAAACAAATGGCGATTTTTGTCATTTTGTCACGGAAAAAATCATCGTAAAATTTAGTGAGAAGAATGCACAAAACATTACGAATTTCGTCTACTGATCACAAAAAAAATCTCAAATTTCGTCAAATGCTCGCAGACAAAAAAGACGGCTGAGGTGATTATCAGTAAAAACAAATTCTGAAATTCACAGCAAATTTTCTGAAAGGTTACAGCAGAAAGGAAAGCGGAGAATACCCTCACGGCGCTAACTATCATTTTCCGTGGTCCTTTGGCGAAATTCGCGTTTACCGCGATCCTTTGGCGAAATTCTTATTTTTCGCGATCCCTTGACGAAATTTGCGGTTTTTCGTGATCCCTAGAAGAAATTTGTGTTGTTTCGCAAACCCTTGAAAAAATACGTGTTTTTTGCGATTCTTTGGCGAAATTCGTTTTTTTCTACGATCCTTTGACGAAATTTGCTTTTTTTCGCGATCCATTGACGAAATTCGTTTTCTTTTGCGAGCAATCATCTGACGAATTTGGCGATTTTTCCTGCGAATGATTGACGAAACTCGAAGCCCATTTGTCGAAATTTGCGATATTTTTTATGTCTGAATTTGCGGATTGATGATTTTTAAAATTTCGGAATCGAATGCCTTAAATTTTTGGAAAATTCAGAACAGAATTACACCCTGAAAAGACGCGAATTTGGTTTAATAATCGCGTAAATATGGAGAATTTAAACATATGATCGAGCGAAAAATCAAAAGTTTCGTGTGTCGGTTATGAAAAGAAAATCACGAATTTCGAGAAACTATCACGGAAAAAAATCGCGAATTTTGTTAAATGATATCTGAAATAAACAGGGACTACCATCAATCGGTCGCGGAAAAATATATAACGCGAATTTCGACAAGCGGTGCTGAAAAATAATTTCCCTAATCTGTCGCTGAAAATTTCGCGAATTTAGGCAAAGGATCGTAGGGAAAAAATCGTGAGTTCCGTGAAGCGATCGCCTGAAACAAAATCGTAAAAGATCACCAAAAAAATTGTGAGTTACACGAAACGATCGCTCCCAAAAATCGAGAAATTTGCAATAGGTCCCAGGAGAAATTGCAAAATCTCCTTCAACGATTGTAGCAAAAGATAGCGGTAAGAAATAACTATTTTCGACAATCGATTGTGGAAAAAATCTTGAATTTTGCAATTCGTTGCGGAAAAAATGGCGATTCTCCTCAAACATCTGTAAAAAATATCTTCACTTCTCCCTCTTAAAAAATATCAATTTTCGTCATTAGGTCGCGGAAAAATCATCGCAAATTTCGTCAAAAAAATGCACAAAAAATGGCGAATTTCGTCTATCGATCATGAGGATCAAATTTCCTCAAACAGTCGGGAAAAAAACGCAAATTTGGTCAAAACAATTTAGAATTTAACCAAATGATCGCGCAAAAACTCACGAATTTTGTAAGTTGGTCGTGAAAAGAAAATCGCGAATTTTGACAAACAATCTGGAAAAGAATCGGGAACTTCGTCAAAAGATATCTTAAACAAATGTAACTACTATCAATCGGTCGCAGAAAATATATATATCACGAATTTCGACAAGGGGTGGCGGAAAAAAATCAATCTGGTCAATCTATCGTAAAAAATTTCACGAAACTTGGCAAAGGATGGGTGAAAAAATCGCAAAATCTCCTTCAACGATACTATAAAAAGATCTCCGAAAGAAATACGTGTTTTCGTGAATCCATTGGGGAAAAAATCGCAAATTTTCAATTCGTCGCTTAAATAAATCGCGAAACTCCTCAGACAACGATTTAAAAAGTGCGTTTGAGAAGATGACTTTACAGGCGCTTTGAAGAAAAAAATTGATTATTTTCAGTAAAAATATTCGATGGCATCCGAAAAAAGTCGCCTGTTTTCTTGAAATAGTCGCTTTTTAATGGATTTCGGCCTAAAATCGTGGTTACATTTTATCTCCTTAGATTAAGAAACATTTGCATTTTTTTTCAAATTTCAAGCAATTGTAAAATCCATTTGAGTGCTACCAGGTCATTTTATGTAATAGATGCAATTATAGAGATTGGCTTAATTCTTTATCTTCATACACTATTTTTAAAAATAAGGTATTGAAAAGGAAATACTTAACATCTAAAAGTTTATTAAAATACTTCTATTACACAAAAATTACATAAATATATATATAAAACCATTAATAAAATATTACTAATTATCATCTATTTTAAATATATAAATTAAGTTTTAAGACAAGATTCAAGCGTTATAAATTTTTAACTGTCTAAAACAGAATTTTTTTAATGGTTAATTGCTATTCTGTTAATACTAACTCCTTATACACATATATATAAAATGTATATACAGGGTGGTTCAAAAGGTCATGTCCAAATGGCACATGTGGGTATGTCAGGTCATGAGGAGAAAGAATTATAGAGGAACTGGAGGTCCGAAAAATGATCATGACTGTGCAATTGTACCGTGACGCAAAGACAACAAACGGTATAAAGAGACCTTTATTTTAGAAAAGACTTAATATAATATTCAACTCGAATCCTCAAGGGTTGTCCGATAGCTCTAGGGTACTGAGCCCATCCCTTCCCGCTTTTCAGTGTCTTTAATTTGTGTAATTATGTTGTTAAGGCTGTTCTGAAATCTAAAGGGGCAACTTTCTGACTTAAGTTTTAATTTATTTTTGTTCGGAAATGCATGAAACTAGCAAGTGTTGCTGTTCAGAAACAATGTAATCTAGCTATTTTTCCGTTTTTTTGCAAACGCAGTAGATCTTTCAGTAGAGCCAAAGTTGACGTTTTGAACCGAAGTTCCCAAAAAAAGCAGAAAAACCAGTGAAAGGCGAAAATCGTGTTTATCATGTGATCAAAAACGCTTATAACTCAATAGGTAATTTATGGATCAAAAAATTGAAAAAACAGTTCGATTCCAAATCGCTTCCGTGGCCAGGCTTTCCAATTTTATATCTTTCCGCTAAAACGTGAATTTGTAAATGTGTCAAAACGTTTTGCGCTTGTTGAGCAGAGCAGTTAAAAACAACCTTAAATTTGCCCGGTGTCGTCGGCTTGATTTTTTCCCCTTTCTTTCTTGCTTCTGCTAGAGAGTTGGAATAAGAGAAGAAAAGCAAAAGGACCGCGGATGGAACATGCACGACACGCTCTGCAAATTCTGCGGCGGTATTACATTCAAATTATTATTTAAAAAATGTAAACAAAACAGCGACCAGAAATGTGCAAATTCTAAAATTCGCACAACCTCTGGTTTCAAAATGTGTGGATTTGAGGGATATATACCTAACAATTAATAATCGCCCATCTAAATTCCTCACCTCCCGGGATTTTTCCACTTTACCCTTCTCCACCCCCCCCCCCCCCTGCGTACAAAGTTTAAACATGATAAAGCTATTTAATATTTAATTATTTTTCTGCTCTATTGTGATGATAAATACTTTGAACTCTCTCTAGCAGACCCCACCCCTAAAAATCTTTGCTTCTCCCCATTTACCGCTCTTATACTTTGCAGTGGACACTATAGTTAAATAATCATCTTAATGCCACCCCTATCAGAATTTGGTATCCTCCCCCAGTCCCATCTTCCTGCCTGTTTTCTCTTGCACGTTAATTTAAATTTCCTTTTGTTTTCTGCTGTTTTTGTTATTTTAAAATAACTGTAAGTAAGTCTTCTAAATTTTTACTGCCATGTACTGAAATGACCCACCCCCCCCTTTTTTTACCATTTTTAAATTTAAAAAAATTAAACCCTGCATTGAAAAATGTATTATAATTCATTAGTTTGTTCAAATCTGCTGTATCAAATTTGTTTTAAGTCCTTAATTTTTATTTTTTGGTTTTTGTCTTTAAAAGTATTTAAAGAAGTGTGTACAGATCTTGTATTATTGACTAATGAATTGATTTTAAAATCAAATCTTTCTGTTAATAATAAAGAATTTGTCAAATACCTTGTAAACGCTACTATTTAACCCTTTGCACTTATTTGTTGAGTGTTACTTTGCATAGTGATGTCCATTATTAATGCAGCCATCTTAGTGGTAATGTTTTTTGGTTATTACAATTTCTAAACAATAATCTCTGTGGTAAATCTCAACAACATATGCACTGGAAACTACCATAAAGATTGTTTAGAAATAGAGGTAGCTAAAACAGCGACTGCTGAGATCAACGTATAAAAAAGTGCCCTTTTATGGCAAAGTGCACCCTGCCTGTCCTGTATCCTAGAAAGAACATATATACATCACATATTCAAAATATTAGAATAATTGAGAAAAAGTAATAAGAAAAAATTATTTTTCATTTATTTATTTTTGATACTAAATAAATGCAATTAAATTTCTTATAAACTAAATCTGGAATGTTTAGATAAGATTTTAAGATTTACAAAATATAAAATACAGTACAATAAATTAGGTATACAGCTTTCTGAAACACATCAAAATATTAGAATAAAATTTAGATTGGTTCAAAATATTAGAATATTTTATTTTGCGCAATAATATTACCTTATGAATATGAAGTAAATGGGGTTAATATTTTATAGCATCCCCCTTTAGCTTTCATAAAAGCGTACAATCGATCTTGCATACTATATAGAAGGTGTTTACAAACATTTCTATCAATATTACTCCAAATAGACTTTATATGTGCCACTAACTCAGTTTTACTCTAAGGAGGATTTTCTTGGAGTTTTTTCTTCACTATACACCGTAAGTTTTTGATGGGATTAAGGTCTGATGAGTTTGGTGGCCAAGGAAGTACCATAATGTTGCGTTGGCAGAACCAATTGTTAGTTGACACCGAGGTATGCGGTGATGCTAAATCTTGTTGAAAGATGAAATCATCTTAAAATAAATCTTCTGATGATGGGATCATGTAATATTCCAAAATTTCTTGATATATCTGAAAGTTAACCTTTTCGTAGAAGATGCACAACTTTTCAAGTCCTTCTGCACTCTTGCAACTCCAAACCATGACACTAGCAGCAAATTTTACAGAACGTTTAAGGCACTCTTTATCAAATGCTTTTTGCTTCAATCTCCAAACTCAAATACCTTGATTACCATGCGAAACACAAAATATACTTTCATCACTAAATAATATATTTTTTTTATAATCTTCTTTGCTGTATAAAGATCTTGATTTACACCAATTCAATCTTATACACTTTTGTTTTGCAATCATCAGATGTTTAGTTTTCGGTACACAAGATTCGAACTTAAATTTATAGAGACGTCTTAATGTAGAAACTTCAACTCCTCCTTCTTTCCATTTTCAGTGCAAGAAGCGCAGCACACTTTTAATACGGTTTTTCTTAACTATATGCTTCAGTTTCCCGTCATCTCTAGCAGATGATTTTGATTTTCGGCCACCATTTCGGCGATTATTTTGAAATTTTCCATTTTTTTAATATTGTGTTAGTATTTTACAGATGCTTGATTGCGAACAATGTAAATAATTCGCTATATAACACTGATTTTTACCGTGCCGATAAAAAAATCAACCATACGAATTTTAATAGATTCAGGAATATCACTCACACAACGTATTTTTAGACGAAAAAGCAAACAAACTGCAAAAAGAATACCGATTTTAAATAAAATTGTCTGAATTTAATCAATGATGCCACCAGTTATTAATTAATGATAATTAAAGGAGAATTAATGTGAAATATTCTAATATTTTGAACTACTTGAATAAATATTCTAATATTTTGACTTTTGAAAATATTCTTTTTTCAATTAATCTTTTCAAAAATGATATTAGTTTTAAGATAATAAATAAGTTTAACCAACAATAGGTTCTTAATAAAAATATCGTTGGTATATTTGCATTAAAATTCATTAAATTACCAAACGATATTTTCAATTTGTAAAAAAAAGTAATTATTCTAATATTTTGAATATGAGCTGTATACACATAATCAGGGGTGGAGAATTTCTAAAAAATCTTACCAGTCAAAGATTTATTTCAGCAGCCAGTAAAATGCAATGTGCAGTTGAAAATTTTTATGACAAAATTACGCAACTCAAAAATAGTTGGTTACTATTACTATAATGCATTTTCATATTTTTCTTCCCTATAAATTTTAAAACTATAAACAAGAGATGAAAGTTTAATATAAAACAGAACTTAGCACCATGTTTACATCGCAATAATTAGGAAAGTTGAAAAATATAGCTAACTATTAAAAAAAAATTTCGGCATATCTCTATAGTTTGCAGTTTTCAAAAACTACCTAAAAATTCACTCGCCCTGTTAGAAAATTCACTCGCTAGTGGCGAGTAAAATGATGCATTTCCCTACCCCTGCACATAATATATATATATATATATATATATAAACAAGGCACTGTTAAAAAAATTCTGTTTTAGACATTTAGTCTTTTGAGGTATAAATGTGTGGTATCCATGACGTTGGGAGAGGACCCTTAATTTTCTTCTCTTGTGAAAACAAAAGTTTAAAATATCTAAAAAATTTCTGTTTTATACAGTTTTTCTTCTTATAGGTTAAATTTGTATGTTTAACATTCGTTCCGTCAGGACAACGAAACTTTTCAGTTTTAGACAGTATTGCATTATACACAGGTTTTGTTTTTCTAGGTTTTACTGTACATATAACGAAAGTTCTGGACCCCTTCCGAAAAGAAACCCTGGCTATGCCACTGCCCCTCCTCTCTTCTACCATCATTTTTTTTGCATCCTACTCAGAAATTGTCATAATGTCTCTTTAAAAAAGGTGATTTCATGAAAAATATGGAAATTTTTCCTACCTGAATTCACTGCCAAAAAAAAAGTGCCCTTTTATGGCTAAGTGCACCCTGCCTGTCCTGTATCCTAGAAAGAACATATATACATCACATATTCAAAATATTAGAATAATTGAGAAAAAGTAATAAGAAAAAAATATTTCCTATATTTTTTTATTCATATTACATAATTTTATTTATTCTACCTGAAGTTTCATTCATAACTTTAAAAATAATGAATATCTTTTAGAAAACTTTTCAAAAGGCTTACTTTGCTATGAAGACTTTACAAGAGGAGATTAAAATGGCCACTAAACAACACTGAGCTAGACAGCGTAGGAATATAGCTGAGAGAATCTATACTAACTTGCCTTGCAGAAATCTAAAAAGGGAAAACATGGAATTTAATGCAATTCATTAATTTAGCATTTATGGTGAACGGGGGTCATGCTATGCATTGTTTTGGGGAAAATAAACGTTTAACTGTACAATAGCATAATAATGCATGAAACTTAGTGAAAGTACAATGCAGTAATCTAAAATCGTTATAAATGGGCTTTAGTCTACTTAATACATCTTAAAAGACTAAAAACGCTTTACTACCTTGTTATGGCAGCACCCACATTTACAATTATGCAAGGATACAGTAATGTTTTCGCTAAGTTCCTAAATTCATGTTACATATACAATGTAAAAACTCTTGCGGCTTTGTCCTAAGACATGGGCTCTGAGTAGCCCATAAATTCAAAGTATGTCAGACAGAATGGTTTGTGTGCACCTGTTCAGGCTTGAAACCCCACGAACCGGCCATGTGATGTTGCCCTGTTAACCACAGTTGTCTGAGTACTACCCACCGCACGTCACTCAACCTGAGACCAAACAAGTCTGGCAGCCCAGCCGCTATGACAGAATGTCAGTCAGCTCAAGGAGCCTATTGGTCCCTTTGCTTGGTTCCCTAACTGGACCACCCTGTGACTCCAAGGGAATCGAACACTTACAAAGGAATAAAGTAAGGTAGTAAGTAACTTATTATTTATTTTCCTACCTTAGTAACGCTTTACAAATAAATAAAAATAATAATGAACTAAGAAGTTTTAAAGACTTCAAATTTTATGTGCTTGCAAAGAGGGAGGGGAGGACAAAGAGTAAATGCCAATTTTGGGTAGGGGGAAGGAGAGTCTTTTATGACTGGTTACTTATTGTTACAATAATAAAGTCACAAATAGAGGATAAAAAGTTTTTAAAAAATTAAAGAGTTTTTAAACTTTGATACTGTGGATGGCAGGGGGGCAAAAAAGTGAAGTGAAATTTTGAGAGGGGGAATTAAGATAAAATTTTAATGAACTAAATGTGATGGAATAAATTGTTAACCCTTAACTGGTGTGACAAAAACTGTCGCATAACTACTGTCAGTGGTCTGCCAGATTCAGTGGCGTAGCCAAGTGAGGGGGGGGGGGGGGGTCCGGACCCCACCTCCCTGAACCCAATCTAGTTTACTGAATCATGGATACAAAAGTAAACACGGCCAAGACGGAATCACAAAGAACCTATGAATAATTCCGCTTTAAAAAGGTGTTCGTCTTAGAAGGTATAATTCAAAGGTATGTCACTGGTGGCTATTTTCGTCTTTGATTAAATAAAATCAGTTAAACATTTCAAAATAAGCTTATATAAAATGAATTAAGTAAACAGAGTCTTTGTCTCCCTGTATTTTTTAACAAAGCGAAAAGAAAGTTTTTTTTAAATAAGACATTTTAAATGTATCTTTTTAATATGACATAATTTAAACCAAACTTTTCTTTCTCTTTTTAATATTCACGTGAAAATATTTTTGTTAGAAATGAAATATTATTTGCGCTTTCCTAACAAAAATAGTTGAAAAGATTTTCTCAAAATATCAAATAAATGTCTCGCGCAATTTTTAAATTTAAACTGTTTTGCAATATTATTTTTTGTTCATTTTGCATAATAAGTGTAATGTGACGTAATTTATCCTATTTAAGACTTGTAACGCATGTTAATGAATTTATTATTTTACAATATCCTTCATCTTTTAAAATTCACGTGTAAATATAGTTTTTATGAAGTAATTTTCAATAAGGTCCTGCTTTTTATGTGTAATTATTTAATTCTAATTTGAAAGTTTTTTTTCTGTTTATAATAGTCACGTGTAAATAAATTTTTAATTTCAAGCAAACATTATTGTTTGCATTGTTTATACAGTTTGCAACAGTTTAAATTAATACCATTTTCTAAAATAAGTAACAAATATCTCTCGAAATGCTGAAAATTTGAATTTAAAATAGAAATAAAACCTCAAAAAATGAGTCAAATTAAAAAAAAATAAATGCAATCTGCACATCAGGAAATTCTAATGCATAAAATGATCTAAAAATGATTAAATTCCCATGTACTTTTAGCTCCTATAAAACTTTTTTAATGGAACGTTTTTGTCCAACTTTAGCATTAAATATCTCTTAAAATAATTCTTCGATTTGAAAACTGTCTGCATCAGCATGTTTATCAAACATTTCTCTATAATACCGCCAATTTTCATATTTTTGTATGCAATATTTTTCTTAATATTAACAGAGAAAAACCTCCGGTCACAAAAAATGCAAAACCGGCGGCGGCAGTGACAGCGTAAGTTACACTTTTTTAGAATTACTGGGGGCTCTGCCTCCTATGAGCTACGCTCATCAACCCCCATTTGGACACCACAGACTCTAAAATTACGCTAATTTGATCGGCTTTAAAAAAATTTCGGAAGATTGAATTATAATTTAAAAATCAGTGATGATCTCCCTATAAACAGATATCTATTCATTTCTCTTTGATTGGGGAATTTTAAGGCCAAATCCGCTGCGGTACTACTTGATTATCCCGTCGAACAATTTCGCCAAATTATATAAATCGCCAAACCACTCGTCAAATTATACAAATTGACATAATTTTTAATTTAAATAACGAGAGAACAAATAAATTAGTGCAACATTAATAAAAATACAAATAAAACGTCGAGATAAAAATAACTTGACAACGTAGACACGTGTAACTTGCTTAAAGTTAAGTCAATGTGACATTTACGTTCAACCATTATTGGCATTTAATCTTATAGTTTGGTGATTGATAGATTTTTGGTCGACAGGATAACTAAGTAGACAGGATAACAACCAAAGATACAATCACTGTTTTTGTCTTTGATTAAGTAAAATAAGTTAAACATTTCAAAATAAGCTAATATAAAAGGAATTAAGTAAACAGAGTCTTTGTCTACCGGTATCTTTTAACAAAGTTAAAAGAAAGTTCTTTTAAATAAGACATTTTAAATTAATCGTTTTTAATCTGACGTAATTTTGACCAAACTATTCTTTCTCTTTTTAATATTCACGTGAAAATACTTTTGTTAGAAATTAAATATTATTTGTGCTTTCTTAAAAAAAAAATAGTCGAAAAGTATCCTCTGAAAATATCAAATAAATGTCTAGCGTAATTTCTAAATTTAAACGTTTTTGCAATATTATTTTGTGTTCATTTTATGTAATAACTGTAATGTGACGTAAATATGACGTAATTTCTCCTATTTAAGACTTCTAACGCATGTTAATGAATTTATTATTTTACAGTTTCCTTTATTTCTTAAAATTCATGTGTAAATATAGTTTTTATGATGTAATTTTTAATAAGTTCCTGTTTTTTGTACATAATTATTTAATTCTAATTCCAAATGTTTTTTTCTGCTTATAATAGTCACGTGTAAAAAAATTTTTAATTTATTTACACATATAAATATTTTTTTTTTATTTGAAGCAAACATTATGGTTTGTGCTGTTTATACAGTTGGCAACAGTTTAAATTAATATTACTTTTTAAAATATGTAAAAAATATCTCTAGAAATGCTGAAAATTTGAGTTTAAAATAGAAATAAAACCTCAAAAAATGAGTCAAATAATAAAAAAAAAAAATACAGTCTGCACACCGGGAACTTGAAACTTATAAAATGACCTAAAAATGATTAAATTCCCATGAATAGTTTTTGTTCCTATAAAACTTTTTTAATGGAACGATTTTGTCCAACTTTAGCATTAAATATCTCTTAAAATATTTCTTCGATTTGAAAACTGTCTGCATTAGCGTGTTTATCAAACATTTCTGTATAATACTACTGATTTTCATATATTTGTATGCATTATTTTTCTTAATATTAACGAAGAAAGACCTCCGGTCACAAAAAATTCAAAACCGGCAGCGGCGGCGGCGGTAGTTACTTTTTTTTTTAGAATAGAGAGACTATATATAACATGAAGGAAAACTTTTGCCCCCCCCCCCCCCCCCGAAACGAAATCCTGGCTATGCCACTGGACAGACCGCTTAATCTAAAGATGAGTAAAATGTTACATTAACTCTCAAAATACTATTTCTGTACTAAACTTTATGTACAGGACCATTATAAATAAAAATCAGCTATTCGAATGTCGCTAGTGATGATAATAGGGCTCCAAATGATACAAAATTTAACCAGTATTTACAGTTAAACTGAAAATTACAGTTAAAATGTGAAAATTGAAAAACACAGAAGTCCGTGACCCCACTCACACCAGTTAAGGGTTATTGAAATTTATAATTGGTTATTTATTGTTGCTATAAAATATCAAATAGGGCAGAATTTTTTTTTTTTTAAATGAAGGAGTTTTAAAGATGTTTAAACTTTGGTACTGTGGAAGGGGAGATGGAGAATGAAAAAGAGGGAAGTGAAATTTAGGTAGAAGGTAGGCAAGGGGGGGGGGGAAACTTAGATTATCTTTTTAAATCAGAAATTCAAAGAAATGCAGAAGAGTTTCAACTCTGATTAAGAAATAATACCACAGTAAAATTATAGGTGTTTTTGCCAATTTTGTATAAAAATACGTACTTTTAAGGAATTCCAAGGACTGTACAAATCCCTGTTTTAGGAAAGAATATATAAATTTATCATTCTTACATAAAGACTATTTTTTTAAATAAATAAGTATAAGAGTGAAACTTTTTCTAATAAATAGCTCTTTCTAAACATTCAATATTATCTTCAAAATCATGCCTAGTTTCAGGCCTGCAATTTTGGTCCTTCCCCCCCCCCCCCCACACACACACAAAGTACCATTATAATACATCAATTTGTTGTGAATACTGAACTTGATTATTAGAAATTTACTGCTACTTTTAATCTTGGTAAAAAGTGCAAGCCACTGAATATTTTTAAATACAATGTTTGCATTAATTCATTTTTACGATGCAGCAACATGAAGGAAAAAAGAGACATTATTTAAACTATCTTTTAGGACTTCCAAATCGATTTTTTTAAGCATAATCATAATTTAATTAAATGTTAAACTTTTAATTGATTAAAACATATTTTTTTATGTTACAATTTTAATTTTTCATTTATATTTAATTCTTTAACATTTCAAATGAATCATTGTTGTAGTTGCACTGCCACCTGGCATATTTTGGTGCTTCAGTAAAAACATTTTTGTAACTTATACAGAATTGTTACACTCAAAAATTTTTTTCGATTTATCACCAGAGCAGGTTAACAGGAAAATGCATTGAGTTTAAAGTAATAATCATATATGTTAAAACAGAAAGGTAAAAATTAAAATAAGATCAAAATCGATATAACTGTGCATGCATCAACTCTTTTCCGAACCTCTTTAATTTAGAGGAAAGTAGAACAAGTTCCTACTTATGCAGCAATTTAAAACTCTGAATTTTTATAGAGGAAGCAGGTTTTAGCCCAACACCCAGCAAAAGGATTTCTGCCATATTTTTGGCGATAATTCATTTCAATAATGACATATTTTATTAGGAGGAGAAGTTATATGATTTTTATTGTATTATTATTTTAATGCTTTATAATTAAATAATATTTAACGCAACAATTTTTTTTTTAAATAACTTTATATTTAAAATATTTTGCATATAAATATCAATTAAATAAATTGAGCTGATCTACAATCTTTGTTATATTTTCTGACTATTATCAAGAATATATATATATGTGTGTGTGAGAAATAAAAGTTTACCATTCTTTTTCGTAAAAAATAAAACACAAAGAAAAAGAATATTCATATAAAAACTATAGTGATCGCCAAATTGAAATCACAAGAAAAACCCATTTTCAAATATAGTGATTACTTTAAAAACTCATTCAAATCCGCACTTTTTTAATAATGAAAATAAATATTTAAAACTAATAATTTCTATCCCCTCCCCCCCCCCCCCCCAATGATTCACGTTCAACAGCATTTTTTTTTTTTTTCAGGGAGAAAAATTTTGTCTACAAATATTTCATTAAAAAAATATACAAAAACATAATTTTACCAGAAATTTTAAACAATTAATGCTTCCAACTTTTAAAAGTGATAGCCATATTTGAAAATGAATTTCATTGGTGCTTCAGAAATGCGATCATTTCAAAAATGCATTTTTACTATGAATAAATACAAATAAATCAAAAATATTACTTACATTTTGCAGATTCCTTGAAATTTTGAAGAATAAAACAAAAAAAAAAAAAAAAAAGGAATAAAAAAACAGAGCAGAGTAATTTAGATTCTAAAATTCTATATACACGTTGATTGTGGTAAAAAACAACTACAAAAAGATAATTCATAAATGTCAAACCTAAAGGGAATTGTAAATACAAATGAATAAATAAATAAATAATGCCAGCAGAAATAAATAAATAAAGGAAAACAATTACACCAATTCTGAAGTTTCATTCAACTGCTCTGTCAAAAGAATATGCCAATCTTTCCAATCAGTATATATGATATTCCAATCAATATCGATCTGCATTTGTGAATCACAAATACACCTAAACATAAAATGGGCATATCAAAAATAAATCGAAAAAATTAATAAAAATCAAACCAATAAAAAATACTACAAGGAATCTCGCAAATTTATGTCAGCCATCAAAGATGACAATACAATGTGCGATGCAGAAGAAATGAATGCAGGAAAACTATACTGTTGGAAATTTAAAGTTCAAGAAACATGTTTAGTTGCGCAAAAGTCAAAAAACAAAAACAGCATAGGTTCATTATAAAATAACATCAGAGGTACAAAAGAGCATTCTCTCTCTGCTTCTTCCACTGAGAGTTGCTGGGGTTGCCATGAATAAGATTTGGCATGATTCATGGTAGGGTTACAAGAACTGCAGGTGTATTGCCAAGTTTGGCCAGATTTTCCTGCACATAATTTTGCAGATCACAGGATACCAAGAAGTTTTCTAATGAAACATTCAAGTTTTTTACCGTCAAATCTCCATGGGTACTATCTATTTTATAATTAAGCTCTAAACATATAAAAAATTTTTGTATTGGGGATGAGTTCCATATCCTGTGCCACTTGGCGAAAAATATTGCACCAAAATGCCGTTTTGGCAACATGAAAATTTTTCCAAGATGGCATAAAAACATAATTTTAGGTAGATTTCGCAATAAATACTACCTATTGCAGTCGTTACCATGGTGCGACTTTGAAAAATTCCTTGATAACTTTTTATTATAGGGCCCCAAGAACCCAAAACCACCCCCACCTAAAAAGTTTATATATATATATATGTATGTATGTATGTACTAAATTTTGTCCGCACGATAAAAGTCGCAATTATGCACGGATTCAAACTCTCCAACAACTTTGAGATGGCTAATATCTCGGCGGGGATTGAAAATGAGCAAAATCGGACCAAGGGAATGGAAATGGGGAGGGTTAAAAATTTTGAATACCGTCTTAACAAGATTCTGATAAAACCATCTCTTACACAACAATGACAGGAAAAAAATAAATATTTTTCATTATAGCAGTTGCCAACAATTAAAAAAAAACAATAAAATTCTCACCACAACAATTGCTTTTCTATTGCAAGATATTTCATGTGAAAAAATAAATAAAATAAATAGTTTGGCGAATTGAAAACAAATTGAATATTACGTCATAAGTTTTCTAGAGCAAGATTTCAGAATGACAACTCAAAATGAAATAAATAGTTTGACGAATTAAAAATATATATATATTACGTCATATTGGAAATATAATGTACCTCAGCAGGTGAATATGTAACGTCGTGCGAGTTTGAAGAAACGTATTAAAACATTATAAAAACCCGACTATGGAAATTTTAACACTTTGAGGTTTTCTGAATTTGTTTTAGCCATTTTTAAACCTATTTCATATACATGCGTGTATGTATTCGTGTATATTAGAATTTTCACAAAATGTTTAGCTCCCTAGAGCTCATTCTTAGTGAAGGAACTGGGTTTATCTCTAATGTTGATTTAAGTTTTGTTGGTGAATTTAGTACTTAATTTCGAAATCTACCTCCGTCTGTAGGCCCAAGCCGGCAGGGATTTTTTAAATCTGTATGTTATTTATAAATCAATGATTTTGCACCATTTTTAAAAACAGAAAATGATCTAAAAACATGGATTTATAAATAACAAGGATTTTAAAACGAAGTTTTTGCGCCATCTTGGAAAATTTCTTCAGATGCAATTACACAAATTTTAACAGCATTCTAAATAAATCGAAACAAATGTGCTTTTTAAGATGAATACTTGTTACTGTCAGGGGGTCTCTGCCCCCCTGAATCCCCCGTTACTCAAACATTTTGGACAATGAAAAAGAGAAAAAAAACTTACCAGAAACTTTTTATATCACCGATTTTGAAAATTTAAATTAATAAATATGTATTTTAGTATAAATGAGCTTAATAATGGCACATGTTAAATACACTGACTGTAATTTTAGAACAAAAGGCACAAACTGAATTAGTTCTTGCATAGTTAATCCGAAATTGGCATTACTGCTTATAAGAATGTGTGGTACTTTACAATGTAAGAATGCTGATATATCAAAATCACATCTAGTGGGGAGAATGAAAAATTTCGGTGCATCATGGTAATGACAATATGGACAAATTTCAGATAAGGATAATTAATACAAAGGTGTTCTAAAGCTTTCCAAATTTTAAAAATAAGGGTGTTGAATAATTTTGAAGTTTAGGACAAGCCTTGGTAATGACATTTCCAACTTTACAAATTTTTTTAGATATCGATTTTTTTTTCACATTTAATACGCATAATGTAGTACTTCAAACAAAAATGTTCACTAAAAGTTCAAACATTCATAGTTTTTGATTAAATTCACATTTTTTAGGCAAGAGCATGAAATTTCTCATTATCTGGGAATGACTCACACATCAAGTTTCGTCAGTTACTCTTTTTTTTTTGTACCAGTAAAAATATTTTTTAACAAATTAATCACTCTGTGAATTATATACAAGTCACATTGGACTTGTTCACTGAACAATATGAATCTTAAAGGTATATAAAAATATTATACAGACATACAAACAATAAATACAATAAACCCAACTGGAGTGAAAAATTAGCCAGAGCCAAAAATCGAACCCGGGACCACAGTATACAAGACTGCTGCTCTAACCACTGAGCTACTCCGGCCGATGTCTGAGTCTGCAATTTCTCACTAATAAACCATGTTGGGGAAATACGATAGCCTTGGATGACCGGACAACGATGAATAGATTCGTCGTTGTCCCGACGAATAACTATTAATATATATTGTAGTATGAGTGTTTTATTATAATATGAATCTTATTTGCTTCGAAAAGGGAAGTTTATTCAGAAAAAGTTTCATTGCAGAAATCTGAATTATTCAATAATATGAAGTAAATATTATTTTTAGTAATATTTTAATAAATAAATTTTCTTATTAAAATAAATATGATATGGAAGAATTCTTTTTTTAAACATTGAAGCAGTCAAAGTTGTAGACTATCATCTTGGGACAACTATTTAGAGATAATCAAAATATGAAAGGCTTTTACTTTAAATCAGGTGCAAAATATATTTATCAGAGACTGCTTCAAACAGCTCTCTAAAACATATTTCAAAGAGCATCGGATTTGCATTAGTCAGAACGTACATATAATATACGTGATATCATTTTCAGAAAATCCTATAGATTACAACACACAAAGAAATCTTTTTTACTTGAGTAAACATGCAGATGTGTTTTTAGATGGCCACTTTATAAACATTCTAAAAATTCATTAGAGCATAGATCAAAAAGCAAGAGGTCTTTAAATTTATGAGCAAGATATCCTTTTTTAAATTGCCAATTACTAAATATTATTTTAAACATATTTTCAATGCGAAAGCGTTTTTCTATAAGAATTCAAGTGTCTTTATATGTCTACTTTCTGTAAATCCCTCAATTATAGTTCGCAAACAAATGGTTTTGCCTTTACATGGGTGCACAAGTGTTCCTTTAAATTTCCAAATTGTGAAAATCCTTCTGCACATATTTCGCAAACAAAAGGTTCTTTCTTTTTATGGTTTCGCAGATGTCTTTTCAGGGCACCAGTTTGTGAAAATCCTTTGGAACAAATTTCACAAACAAAAGGTTTTTCCTGTGTATGGATACGCAAGTGTCTTTTCAGATTACCACATTCAGAATATCCTTTGGAACATATTTCACAAATAAAAGGTCTTTCATTTGTATGGATACGCAAATGTGTTGTCAGGTGACCCCTTCGTGAAAATCTTTTGGAACATATTTCACATACAAAAGGTTTTTCATTTGTATGGCTACGCAAATGTATTTTCAAATCACCACTTTGTGAAAATCCTTTTGAACATAATTTACAAACAAATGGTTTTTCCTTTGTATGGGTCCGCAAGTGCTGCTTTAGCTGACTATTTCCTATAAATCCTTTGGAGCATATTTCACAAACATAAGGTTTTTCATTTGTATGGGTACACATATGCATTTTCAGATGACCACTTCGTGAAAATCCTTTGGAACATATTTCACAAACATAAGGTTTTTCCTTCATATGGGTGTGCAAGTGTACTTTCAGAGTACTACTGTGTGAAAATCCTTTTGAACATATTTCACAAACATAGAGTTTTTCATTTGTATGAGTGCGCATGTGTTCTTTTAGAAAATCACTTTGTAAAAATTCCTTGGAACATATTTTACAAACTAAAGGGTTTTCATTTTTACGGATATCGAAATGTTCTTTTAAAGAACAACAATATGAAAATACTTGAAAATGTAATTCTGAAGTTTTTTCAGTTGCTTGAGAGTGAATCTCGGGCACCGACATCTTTTTTTAGAGAAAATCTTTATTTTCAAAGGATACAAAAGATAAAATATCAGCATAAAAGATACTTTGTTGAACTTCTCCAAGAAAATGCTTAAATAATTTAAAAAACAAGTATCTCAGTTCTCCACTTTTAAATCTAAAATGTTGAAAAAAAATTTTTTTTAACTTTATTTTTTATGCTAGATACATAGTATATTAATTATCAATTTTCAAAGAATTCAATAATTTAAACAGCTATAAAATAAAAATAAGATATATTTTAGAAACTATATGTCTATATCTTTACATATCTACCTTTAAAAACATGGTTGGTTTGAAGTAGCTTAAAGAACATCAGGGAAGCCTTCTGTAAGACAACACAGTTTTGAATCATAAATATACTCTATAAATTATACAGTCGACGCTCGTTTTTATGAACTCATAAGGAACACTCAAATAGTTCGTAAAATAGAAAAACACCAAATACTATTATTTATGTCTATTTTTATCAAACTGCCCCCTCTTCACAGACGAAGCAGTATTTCAAGATTATTTATTCTGAAATACAGTTATATAAATATTTTTTAAATATGCAAGAAATAAATGCAAATTTATGGACTAAAAATTTCAGTACACAGAAAAATAAGTTATCATGCTTTGAAAACATTGACTGTATTAGTACTTGGTAGATGAAAGTCATAGATGAAAACATAGATAAAAAATAAGGAATGGAAATAATCACTTATCGTTTTTGTTTTCCAATCACATTTTGGAAAATACAAGTTTCCATTTTATTTATGCTTGAAATCATTTCACAGTTATTGTTCTCTTCAAAAAAGTGCCTTAGTCCTGATAACCATTCAGCTGCTTGTTTGGCAGTCGGTCGTTGGGTTATTTCATTTTCTTTTTGTTCAAAATCTGAAAGTTCTTCCTTTTCATTCATTATGTCAGCAATAATTTGTTCATCTGATACCTCTTCCGTACAAATCACATCTGAATACACATTAAAAAAATTCTGGAATGAAAATTCAAGCAGCAGTGGGGGTTTCTTCTGCTTAGTTCATTTATGAGTAACTCATTTTCACTCATGTCATCGGGTACATTTTCTTGGTTTTCTTCAATTACTGTAGTAAAGCCTGCGTGTGGAAATGCTCTAGATATTGTAGTCTCTTGAACATCATTCCAAGCACGTACTGACAAATGCATTTCACCTAGAACATCAATTTCATAAGGTTGCTCCAACTTCAAACCCATGACTACTCTTTGCAAAAGCACCCTTCGATGTATGCGCTTGAAACTGTTAATCACACCCTTATCCATAGGCTGCAAAATTGATGTTACATTCGGTGGAAGAAACTCCACACGGATGGCTTTAAGAACTGACACCTCAATGTGAGCTGAACAGTTATCCACAATTAAAAGAACTTTACGTTTTTCCGATAAAAAGCGATGGTCCAAGTCTCTTAAATATCTTTCATAAATGTTCCCAGTCATCCACGTATTTTTATTAGCATGGTATGCAGCTGGTAGTTTGTTAACATTTTTGTAGCATCTAGGCTTCAAATGTTTTCCGATGAAAAACGGGGGCAGTTTTTGTGTTCTATCCATGTTGGCTGCGAGCAAGATTGAGATTCTCTGCTTAGCCTTTTTGCTTCCGCTACATTTTTCACCTTTGAAAGTAAGTGTCCTTTTAGGCAGTATCTTAAAAAACAGACCTGTTTCGTGGGCGTTAAATACATCCTCTGGAGCGTACTTAGTTAGCAATGCTTTTAAATCGCGTTCTTTCCATTCATTTGCCAATGTCGTACTCGCTGCTTCACTTTCAGAACACAACTTTCTGACGCGTGCCTGGATTTAAATTTTTGTAACTAACCGTCTGAGGCCTTGAAGTCTTTGATGTTCAGCTATAAAGCAAAAAAGTTCGATTGTTCTTTAAGGACTACTATCTATAGGAATGTTCATTCCTCTCATTTTCCTCATTCCAGAAATCTAATCCAATTGGGGGTATTTTGTTTCTCTGAAATATTTACGTGGGGTTTTTAAAGGTATTTCCATTTCCAACGATATTTTCTCGAGATTTTAGAATTGTCGAGAGGTTATTCTTTGGAATTTCATACTTTTTCGAGATTTCTGCCTTGCTTAAGATTTCCTCGTCTACTTCTTTTAAAATTTTCTTTTTTATCTCAACAGATAAGCACGTGCATTTCTTGAACTGCGACATACTGAAATTATATAACGTCTCTGGCCCAATCTCCCTCTCAACTTACGAGACTTCATAGATGGAATAGTCCAGGTGATAGGTGAAAATATTCGATTACAGAACACAATCTCACAATCTTTTAAAAGTTCCCCGTTCAACAATGGCCCCTGCTTGTTGAATGAGGATACGCGGGACGTGAAAAACGTCCGAGATTCGCTCGCCAATGAGAGGCCTTCCACCCACGTGCCTTTAAAATAAGATAAGCAACCATATGAATCACGTGACGCAACATGAGCTTGTTGCTATGCCCCGTTCTTCCAAAAGAGGATGGGGAAAACAACACGTTCTTGGAATAGCACCTGCTGTATCATTGCACCTGTTGAGAGTTTAATTGACGTTAGCACTTCTTTCCGATATTCTAAAAAAAATGCAGAAGTATAAAAATTAAGTTTGCAAAAAAGACATTTTTCATAATCTGTAGTTCGTAAATGGGAGCGAAAAATTATATTGCGTCTATGGGAGTGTATTCGGGATCATTCTCTAGTTCGTAAAATCGCAAGTGTTCGCTAAAAAGAGGTTCGTAAAAACGAGCGTCTACTGTATTTGTGATTAACATAAAATCAAGTAGTACTGTGAAAGTAAAAAGCAAAAATTATAAAAATACTAATCAGAATAAATGTTACAAAATACTATAAAAACTGTGGTAGACAATTTGCAGCAGTAAAAATTTGTAATAAAACAAATAAATTCAAAATGATAAAAAGAATTTCTGTAGCTTGGATTTATTCGGCAATTATGGTTGCTCTCACAGATGTGTGCTCAGGTAGTTTCAAAAGTAGTTAGCATGTACAATTGGAATAATCTGGTGATATAATCTGTACTTCAATAATGGCTTTTTAATAAAAATGAGAGATGGTGTAAAATAATTAAATTTTCAACTTTAAATACTGGTTAAACACTGTTGGGTTATTGAGAAGGGGCTAAATAAGGCGCAATTATTAAACAAATGATTATTCTCAAATTTACAGCTGCTTTTCACCATACAGTATACACAATGCCCCATGAATGTTGCCAAATGTTACACAAATCCACATTTAACAGTTTTTGAAATCCACTTCCTTTCATTGGAATGGTTCATTTAAACATACTTAAATGAACTATGAGAATTAATACATGACAAACAGACGAAGTATAACTGAAATTCATAAAATTGTAAGCTTTGTAACATTATGTGATTTCTAAAATTTTATTGCTCTGTTTAACTGTGCCTTATTTTCATAGTAGTCACTGCATTGCTTCTCTACGTTGTTTTTCTAAAAATTGCTGAAATGTCATGAATGGTATACTGCCACTAGTTGGAACTCTCTGGAATTGGGCATTCCATTATTTTGAACGGAATTTGAGGCGTTGACTAATACAATGAGACATTTTACATACATAGGTGAAATCAATTTTATAACAGCTTTTCATGTCCACAACTTTATACTTTACATTTTTTTGAATTAGTATTAAATAATTGTTACTGCTCATATGTTTAAAAAAGGAATAATTTAGATTAAACATATTTTATTCCATTTCTTACCTCAATTAACCCATTTTCCCTCTTATAAAAATATCAAATAAATTTGTCCAAATGACTATAGATGCGGTTTCAAATAAACTGTATTTTTAAACATCATGCGTAATATAATCCCTAAAGGTTTAAATTTAAGTAACTGTTTTATATTTGTTGAAAAAATCTGTTTAATTATTTAAAATATTTCCTTTGAAAAAATCTGTTTAATTATTTAAAATATTTCCTTTGTTGTAACTTCATTGAATTAATTTTTATGTCCTAGAAAAATAAATGTAACCACTTTTATTGCATTTCCATATACCAGAATATGTAAGAAGAACCAGAAAGCACTACAAAACCTCACTCAAAGCACTTCCTAAAAATAAATTTAGTGTCATTTTTACTTAGTTCATCAAGTGTTCAGTATTTTCAGTAATAGGTAAGTGCATTTCTTCTTCGTGACTTCTGTTACCTCAATTGTTTTAAAGATTTAATGTTCTTTGCAATTTTATAAAAATAGATAAAGTTTTTAAAAGAAAACAATTTATTTGTTTGCACACATTTACTGAAGATGCAAATTTAATTAATTAAATATAACCTTTGTTGCGTTATTTTTCTGTTTTACTTTAATACAAATTTAAAAGACTGTATTTTAAAATTAAACTTTTTCATGCTGGCTGCATAATTGAGAGAAATTATAAGGAAGACTAGATATGAATAGAAATTTTTTGTTTTTATTGCTTGCTTAAAAAGTGTTGAATCTAAAGATACATAACTTAGCTCTAATTTTAAAGTACAGACTCGCCAAAACATTAAAAGGTTTTTCCAAGCAGTAATAATTTAGGAAAAATAAAAAAAATTGGTACCCTTCAAACATGGTCCATCGAGCCTTGGTCTCGGGTTGAATGGGACAGCGTAAGAGAGTGAGTACACAATAAACAACTTAATTGTAGCTCATATTTTATATTAATATTTTAAATTTAAACAACCTTATATTAATTTTCAAGCCACTCTAAATCAGGGTGCAAAACTTCAAATCACCAAGTCGCCATTTGTGACCAGAAATTTAAGGCTGTTGCAGCATAAGGAAATATGCAGTCGCTTTCAGATGATGAAGCAACATTATATAATCATTGCTTCCCACATATTCCCTATTTTTCAATTTATCTACAGAAAAGAACTTTTCCTACCTTCTTTAACCTTTTTTTAAATTTAGGATAATCGAAACATATGAGATTATATCTTTGTTTCGAAACTAATTGTATTATTAACCTAATTATACATTTATTAAATTAAATTTATAGGTGTTTTTCTATTATATTCAGTTCATTTTATTCAATTTTAATTCTTTATCTAGTTTATAATTTCTGCTTTTTATTTTATTCCTAGGAATTCTTACTTTATTTATAAATCTTGCTTTCAATAATTTGCCCACCATGCATGTGTTTTACCTGCTGGGTTCACAAGTTGTGAACTTCTTAATTTTGCACAATTATCATTATATTCCATCTTTGATTTACTTTGTAAGTACAGTCGAACCCAATGGACGCTATTCTCCCTTTGGGTTCGAGGCTGTGACTTCGGAAATGTTTTCCCAAAGCACTTGACCTCACGTCACAAGAATGTGCTCCGTTACTGCTCTACGTTACTTGCATGTAGCCATGCGTTGCGAAACGAGTTGTTGCATAATTAATGACTTACGATGTCGGGAATGTTTCCACAAAGCACGTTAAATTGATTTCACAAGAATAGGGTCGATTAAGACGCATTTCATGGGTGATTTGAACACAGTTTCAGAAACTTGAGATATTTACACATCTAATCGTCTAAATGAGCTTTTGTTTATGTTTACTTTTGAAAAATGTACCGTTTATGAACATTTAGATTAAAACTTAACCTATTGAAGTTTAACCCTTAGTTTATTTTTACTGGAACTACTGGAATAAATGGACTGTTCTGTATCTACAAGTTCGTTTGTTTACTACGCCATTTCAACTGAAAGAAATTATCGGAAATATATTTTAATTTACACTTGCTATGTTACAGGAGCTGCATTTTGATCTAGTCTTCAATATGAGATGTTATATCAGAGTTTATTTCAAATCAACATCGGTTAATTTGTAGGTTTACCATTGTGTTTTCCTACTTCCAGTCCTCCATGTTTTCATACTTTTGGGTGCAGGAAAATACAATGGTAAACCTACGAATCGATCGCTAAAATTTGGTTTTCAAAGGTTTTCCACCAAGATGTGACTTGGCAGACCGATTGCAGTTTAATAAGCGAATCGAGTTAACTAATTCTGGAATTTCAGCCGTGAACTCGATGAGGTGATTGTCTGTGCTGCCACCTCCCGGTTTATTACCTAGGAAATTGAAATCATTTCAAATTCAAACATTATTAGTAAAGTAACAGCTATGTCTTATGTTCCAAGAATGAAATGCTCCACTTAGTGAAACATTGATACCTAGAAAATCTTAATAACCAATCTTTGAAATACTATTACTACTAAACAAATATATATGATGTAGTTTCATGAATATACTATTACTTTCTCATCGCTATTCAAAAATGTTTTTTAGAAATATTGCTATCTGGAATCTCTGATTTTTCTGTTATAACACAACATGAGCTTTTATAATTTTTTGAAAATAAAGATTTTTTTTAATGAATTCCTGGATAGATTTGACATTTAGCAGTTCAGTCTTTACATCTTTCAAGAAGTATTATGTATTGTCATTTGACACGTCTCATCTAAAACTGCGAGTTTTTTTTTTTTTTTTTTTAAGCGACAGTAAAATGACCAGAAAACCTATTTACTAGCTTTTTAGACAACTGGACATATTGATTTTAAAATGGACATTAGCTTTATAAAAGCTATCATCCAATCAAACATTTAATCTGTCACCAGGTCATTTTTCTAAACTGTATTGCAATGCATATTAATTTTAAATAACTAAAGTAAAAATTAATAATTTATCTTTTTAGGCATTTTTTGTATGTTTATGTCACAAGGAAATCTTTTCTCGATTTTTCCCCCATTTTCTTGTTCAATCTAATGTAGTTTGTTTAATTATACTTTAAAGGATTTAAATATATTTTGTTACATATTTGAATTAAAAGTAAACAGGTGCGTATTTAATAGAATTTGAAAATTTTAAATAAGAAACTACCTTTTCCTTCTTTTTTTTTACTATCCTATATTTTTTATTATAGAAGCCAACACCAATAAAGGGTTTTCTCTAACTTGACTGTAGTATTTTTTTGTTTTTTTCAGCGAAAAATAGTTTGATGAACAAATTTATATATTTTTTTTATTACTTCACAATTATAAACAAATTCATATGAAGACAATATCTCCAAAATGGTTACCTTTTTATGTAATATATTTTATATAATATTAATTATTTGAGGCTGTTGAAGAATTTTTTTTATTTAAATACTTCTTAAGACATTGATTTTTGTGCGATAACTCCGAATCAAGATTTTTGACCACTAGATTCGGCAAGTAACAGAAAAAAATCGATTGGTAATATTGAAATGCTATAACCAGCACCCAATTTTTCAGTGTCCTCTTAATTTGACTTCATATCTTTGGTATTTTTTTTATTCTTAAAAGATAATCTCCCCAAACAAGAAAATTTTCTTTTACAGCTGACTGAAACCTTAAAAGTCATTTTATGTTAATTGCTGTAAATAATCTGTATTTTCTCAAATGAAAATATTTTATGCTAAACATTGAATATTTTTAATCTATTTTATATTTGCAAATTCACATGTTTTAAGTTTTCTCTTCAGAGCCCCAGATATGTTCTCAACACATGCAATTTTCCTCCTGCATGCATACCAACATAACCTAAACTCACTACGAGAGGGTATGAATAAGTTTTTGCCCTCACATAGTAAAATTTATGAAATTGCTACATCGTATTAGTCCTTTTCTATATAGTCAGTGTGCACAGTAACACATTTCTGCAAACGGTATTTCAAAAAGAGGGGAGGGGGTGGTGTATTCATGAGGCGCAATAGTAGACCCAAAGGGGGGCATTTTTCTAACTTTTACTGACCCCCACATGTGACATATTGTTGGAAAGGTCTGTGACCACTTATTCATGTTATGCACATCCCGAGACCCTTCGAGAGGGCACTTTTCTTGATTTTGCGGACACCATTCATGCCCCCGAGGGGCAAGTACTGTTAAAAGTAGAAATTATTTATATCCAATAATTTGAAATACTTAAATTAAGAAGAAGAAAAAAGAAAATATTGTATTAGATTTGTTCTAAAAAAACCAATTGGTTAAAAAACATGTTGGTTTAAACCGTGCCAACCCGGTTTAAAATAGTTAATTTTCTAAGTGAATTTGATATTTTTGCAAGATATGTAACATCACATAGGCTAATTTATTAGGCTAATCAGCTACTTTGCACATGCAAGAGAATGTTAAAAAATGACTCACGATTCATTTTTTTTTAATTCGCTTCTGGCTGGAAGGCAAACCTTTAAATAAAATGTCCTCCGGGAGTTTCAGAAAGTTCCAGAGTATGTCCTGAGCCCATTTAGCAATTCTTTTACAACTGGAGATGCAGCTGTTTTTGTATGATGTACTGGCTGCTACAATTGATTCTTGTAGCTTTTTCGTCAAATCCCAAAGCTTTTACTATTGTTTTCTGGTTAAACTATACTGCAAATGTTCCTTATTTGTGAGAATTTGTTTCAAAAAGAAACATTTTAATATGTATAAATTTTAAACAAACTGTTTTTATAGAAAGAAACGATAGTATATGAATTGAATTTTTCCAACTGAGCGAAAGTATGCTAAACCAGGACTCAAACCCAGATCCTTGGCTTACATTGACAAAGCTTTACCGTTTAAGCTACCTGGGCTGACAAGCGACGAGCACATTTCGCTCAGTAAAGCTTATTGGTAATAAGATCTGGTTTGCCAAGTAGGCAGCTCAAGAGAATAAACCACAGGTAAAAGAACACCATATAAACGATGGGTGCATAGATATGGGGCATTCTCACAATCTTTTGACTTTCATGTCCCTGAATAATAATTTTTATTTTAATACACTTTTTTGTGTTTTTTTTTATTTCGTATACTGGGGAACATCCCATTGCATGATTGCGCAACAATATTAACGAGATAAATAAATTTTGGACGATGGTGGGGGTCCAAACACCTGGAAAACTCCTATACCATACCGTGTTCCTGATGCTGATTTTTAAGTTTGAAGCTGGCTGGATAAAATTGTTTCAATAAAAATAATTCGATGTAATTTTTTTCTGAAACTGGAACTATTGTTTTATATAAATATATAGCTAAAAATTAACCTGCACACATTTTTAGGGTTGTTATTATTTTTTAAACTCTGTCCCTGGGTTTTAGATTCCTTACCATCCCTCTTCTAAAATTATACAGAAAATCATTTCAGATGCAGCCGCCAGCCACAGAATTTTTTTCAAGTTTTTTCTCATGCAGAAGTATGCTAGAGAAATAATGTCAAAAATTCTTTGGCAGGAAATTTACTGTAGAATTTAAATCAGCATTTAAATATCAATTTCAAGCATCGTGGCTTTATTGGTAGTCTCACCGTCCCCAAGGTTTATTCCTGCACTTTAGGAGGTAAATTTAAAAATAATAATAATTTAATTCAATGTTAACAACTGTTTCTAAAAATCAATGAACATTGTGGCTATCACTTAGTCTTAACATGATTTTCCTAAAAGTGGGTGGTAATTTTCCTTACCGTTCCATCCTTACCGTCACTTTTTTTAACATTTCGTCCCTTTTTTCGAATACCATCCCCTTTTTTTACCTTACCGTCCCTTCTTTAACACCCCTTTAAGACAATGTTATACAAAAAATCTGTATTAAAAGTACTACATTGTTATTATTTCTTATTTGAATGTCCTGTGGGTACTATGCAAATTCATTATAAGTAAAAATTTAGAAGAAAATAAAAAGTTATAGGGGTAAAATGGTAAGGAAAATTAAATTCGTAAGTTTAACTTAAACCTCACTTAAATAAAAGAAATTTTCGCTGCTGACCATTTTTTCTTTATTTTGAATCATTAAGGCATTCGTCTATCAGATTTAAATGTTATTTTAGCAAGTTTAATTTTGTCAGATTTTTTCCCCCAAAAGTCAAAAGATTGTGAGAATGCCTCAAACTATTAATTTTTTAACATAATCATACTGATGGTTAATGTTATCACATAAATTGAATTTTTCCATCTGAATGAAAATATGCATGAGTTGTCAGCCCAGGTGGTTTTGGCATATTTTCCCTCAGTTGGAAAAATCCAATTGGTATGTGAACATTACCAATCAGTATGACTGTCTTACAAAAATTAATCGGAAAGATAGTAGCCTACAATTTTAGTTTCTCTGCTTGCCTCTTCTACAAGCATTCAGTGAGTACAGTTTTCATTCCTTATTCTAGTAATTTAGACATAAGGCATACTGATGCCACAAAATTACTGAATAAAATCATTAACACACATAAATGGCCAAGTTTTAAGCATAAATTGATATACATGTGGCTAAGAATAACTTTTAATTAGTGATGACAACTGCCCAAAAGACTACTAAGTAAAAAATGGCTATTAAAAATTATCTGTCACTTTTTCTGTTTGAAAATTTCTCTAAAACGAGCTTCATATGCTCCATATTACATGATTTCTATTTCCGCATCATGCTGTTTTTTCAGAAGGATATCAGTCAACTCAAACTTTCATTCTGTGAAATACCTCAAGTCCAGTGAACTATGATCTATATTTACCTTTTACTTTAATATTACTTGTTAAGAGAGAGCAAAAGTTGAGAGGGTAAGCATAGCAAAATGGACCCCAATGGAAACCTATACTAAAATTTTGGTAAGTTATGATCTTCATACACAAATTATATTTTGCCTTGATATATCAATTGATATTTTATGTGTTTTTAGACTCAATACTTGAATGTGACTTTGAGATATAAAATAAAATATTGCATTTTGAAGTATTAGTTTATTTTTTTAACATCTTATAAACTGTTTATGTTAAAGAGGTAAAATGAGTGGCATCAACTTGTTAGGATTTTATTAGTGCATTTTAAAATTGTTTTCTAAATTTTCGAAGAATTCCATGTATATAAAAATAATAAATTTAACCTTTAATTCATTTATCTGATACAACAAATACTGAAACATATATAAACTTCATTGAATAAAAAATTAGTGCAACAATTTACAAAATAAAAACTTGTTACTACTTATTGGATTTTTTTTTTTTTTAAGTAAATGTGTTATCATTTGAAACTGTAATAAAATCTTAATGCTTATTTTTTTTTTCAAAATTACAGAAACGTTTTGTTTCAAATATCATTGGTAATGCTTCTAATGGACCTAAAATTTGGAATAGACAGTGTCTGTATGATAAATAATAGACTGTAGTGGCAACATGTGAAGAGCATCCCACTATGCTATTACAATTTTGATGCTTGCAACAATAACACCTAATACATTTCCAATTACTGCCACAGGGAATATATATGACTAGAAAGATAGCCCGTCAAAAATGACAGAATATGAGACATAAAGATATATACAACGCATATGCAAGAATGTGATACTTTCTCGCTTGTTCCGCAGAGATAGATGAAAGTAACAGATTTTAAAAACGAAGCTCATTTATGAAAAACTGATCTGCACAGCTTGGTTCCAAGTGTTGTGCGTATTTGAGGTTTTTTGCGGATTACAAGTCATGTCTATATTATAAAATTAGATATATGTCTTCTTTATGCTAAGTAAATTGCATAAATATTGAAAAAAATTCGTGTGTATATGAAATGAACAGCGAAAAGTTGCCAGAAAACATGTTGCCAATTTTCCTTCTACGCCAATGCCCCTAAAGTGAAAAAGTAATTTAACTTTTATAACGATAATTTAACTTCTGTATCCGACTATATAGAGTCCTCTGTACTTCTAAAGTACAGAAGCCTTGGCATACTTTTTAAAAGTTTGTCATAATTTGGGCTTCAGAAGTGACATTTTTTCCCAAATGATATAAACAGCTATGAAAACAAAATTAATGAACTTTTAGGTTTATTTAGATAATCTATAAACATTTTTTTTACATCTATATTATATATATATATTTTTATATATAATTTATTTCCATTTGTATAAAAAATAGTTAAATGGTTTCTTTATATTAAGTAAATTGTATAAATATTGAAAAATCACTTGTGCATATGAAACAATGAAAAAGTTGCTGGAAAATATGTTGCAAAATTTCATTTTCTCTATCTCGCCAAGACCCCTACACTGGAAAAGTACCCAAAGCACATTAAAATCAGACAGTCAGGAGCTCAGATAGTACAGCATCGTCTATTGGCTGTTATGTTATTAGTAGCATCTGGATGAAGATGTAATGACGTACATTTTCGTATATTACATTTTAAATTCTCACCCATAGATTTTGAAAAAAAAAGGTACTTTTCGGTTAGCCGGGCGCCAGTGTTATATTTACATTAATATATACACATGTATGTACATATATATATGTACTCATACACACATAAATATACACATACATATGGACATATATGTCATGTATATATTAATGTAAATATAACACTGGCGCCCGGCTAACTAAAAAGTGCCAAAACAACCCTTAAAAGAGCGGAGTTTAAATTAAATTGCGGCGGTTTCGATTAGGAAGTATTAGTTGTTTTAAACGGGAATTTCGCCAAATTTGCTAGCTATCGCCAAGTTGGCTTCATATATGACAACTTATTTTTGTCGCCAAATTTGGCAATATTTTGCATTAGTAATTTTCAACAATTACTCATTACAATGGAGTGGCCCTACCGGAATTGTGAGGGGCACAGAGAGACTTGGATTTTATATAAATAGATACTTATACAAATGATAAATTTGTCTTTTTATATTAGTTCAGTTAAGTATACTAGGGGATTAAATCCAGGCTTACCAGGTTACAGATGAAATACCTTTTTTAAAATTTTAAATTGATATTTGTTACATTTAATATATTGTTCAGATTCTTCACTAACCCCATGAGAATAATTTTCATATGAAAAATATTAATAATGCATTGAAATAAAATTTTCAAGTTTCTTTAAAAGTGACATCTTCTTATTATGTGCATGCTAGGAGTACTAGGAAGAGCTAAGGCACTTTGGTGTAATTAGGCATTCAACATTTATTAAGAGTTTCTTTAACTGTAGTTTCTGGTGTTGAAGTTAGACCAGGAGGCGGAAGCACAGACAGTCACCTAATCTAGTTTACGGCTGAAATTCCAGAATTAATTAAAACGCAATCGATCTGCTAAGTCACATCTTTGTGGAAAACACCTGAAAACCCGATTTTAGCGGTTGACTCGTAGGTTTACCATTGTGTTTTCCTGCTCTCAGTACTTCAGGTTTCCATACATTTGGATGCAGGAAAACACAATAACTGCTAAAATCGGTTTTTAGGTATTTTCCACCAAGATAGCACTTGGCAGACCAATGGACCTTATGCACGCGACCTGAGGTTGAGGCTAAAATTCGTCTGCTGGCGGTATTTACTGGCGGTTTTTAGCATAGCAGTCTATGGAGTGTGAGTTATTAATGCTTGTTTGTTAAAAATACCGCAAAACAATTCTTTGATGCAGCAGCATATACTTAATATATTATAATCTAAATTCAAAATGTTGTTCTTTATGCGAGAAAATTCCCTAAGTTTGCGAATTTTCAGTTAAAACGTATGCATTCAACCTGGGTCAAGGCTAAAGTCGTCTGCTAGCGGTGTTTGCGCCTGCGCATACTGGTATTCTGCCGGTGCAGTAACTAGAATAACAGATCATCATACCGCCAGCTCTGGCGTCTGACGTCACCTGAATAGAGTCCATTGCAGTTTAATAAGCGAATCGAGTTAACTAATTCTGGAATTTCAGCCGTGAACTCGATGAGGTGATTGTCTGTGCTGCCACCTCCCGGTTTATTACCTAGGAAATTGAAATCATTTCAAATTCAAACATTATTAGTAAAGTAACAGCTATGTCTTATGTTCCAAGAATGAAATGCTCCACTTAGTGAAACATTGATACCTAGAAAATCTTAATAACCAATCTTTGAAATACTATTACTACTAAACAAACATATATGATGTAGTTTCATGAATATAATATACTTTCTCATGACTATGAAAAAATATTCGATTAGGTGATTGTCTGTGCTGTGTTTCTGTCTAAGTGGTTTCTGTGATGCTGTCTAAGTGTTTCTGATAACAGATCAATTTCCAAAGGGTTGTCTGGATGAAATGTGCCTCTGCTAAATTTGTCAGCAATAGTTTAGTTGGGAGAGTTTTGACCAAGATTTGAATCCGAGCCTGGGTACTTTTACACTCAGTTGATAAAAAATACAAATTGTATTTTACTGTTAAATTAACACTAAATGAAATCTCAAAAAAATTTGTTGTTTAACACTTAACGTTAAAGTACCAAAATATGTCCAATATGATTGTTTAAACAAAGCAAAATATGAACAACAGTGATAGTTTGAAATAGATAAGCACATAAAAAGGCAATTTCATTTGTTAAATAATTTTTTTGGTGAATTTTTTCAATTTGAAGCTTTTAGGGCCAAATAATGAATATTTGCTATTTACCACTGACACCTTACTAACTCTTTTCAAAATCCAAGGTGTCTTTTAATTAACTTACAACTTTAAAATGAAATAACACAAGAATCGTTGCAGATAGCATAGCAAAAATTTTTTATTGAAAAGAACGTCGAAAAGATAATTAATGCATAAGGTTTTCAAAGTGAGAATCTGCAGAGGCAATACAGTAGCACAACCTAATCACAAAGTTATCAGTTACTTGTTCAAGTGTTTCTCTTTCAATGCTTGCAAATGAGTCAGTAATGGATTTCTTGAGGCTATTGAGGTCTGTCGGCTTCTTCTTGTACACCAAGTCTTTCATGTGACCCCAAAGATAGAAATCACACGGATTCATATCCAGTGAATAAGGTGGCCAATGCAATGCACTAGGATGGTTGTTCGGGAATTGATAAGCAATAACCCGGGTTCCAAACATACTGTTAATGGTGTCAAACACTCTGGCTGTTCTATGCGGAGGGGCAACATCCTGCATGAACCAATATTCATCGGTGTTCACACCCAAATTACAAATTTGGAGAAAAACGACTGTCTGAGATTATCTTTAATATTATCAAACCTTTCAAATTTTCTTAATCAGATCTCTTACCATTGCTCTAGAAAGGCTTAGGTCAGTTTCTGAATGTTAAAGCCCATTTCCGTAGAAGTAATGTTGCATTTTCACCACATAAATACCAATTTTTAACATTAAAAATACAATCTTCAGTTGAATATGATGCTTTGGTAGACATTTTCAAAATTGCATGGAGCTAACACTAAACAAATTCATTTTATCCCCTCTCTCACTGCACGCTTTCATGCTGCCATCTAGTGAGGCCCTGAGAAGTTATTTCAGATTAAAGTTGTAGGTTAATTAAAAGTCATCCTGTATAATAAATATACTATTTGAAGTACAAAGAATGTAACAGAGTATAACATAAAAGTGTCCTTAAAGAGATTGATTTAAAATGTCAGTTTAAAGATTTTTCATATCCACAAAATAATAATAAAAGTCAAACAAAATTAAAAATAAAAAGAAAACAAGGTGAAATTTGTGCCTAAAAATGATGTGGTATCAAATTTCCAAGCTTTTTGCTTGGAACTTGGCAATTTTTGGCTTGTAAACAAATTATGTGCAGCTATTTTTTGGGGAACATTGTATTTTTCTCATTTATGTATATCTACCATTATAAAAAATAAAAAATTTCGTAGTTGTCAGACTTGGCAAACGAAACTTATTTTCTAAGCATCTTTTGGCCTGTCGCCCCACGGACTATTTATTTTGGTACTTAATTAGTATTCTATTAACTAAATTACTACAAGTAGGTTAACCCTCTAATGCTCATGGTAACCTATCTGCTACCAAATGTTCAGCTTTAATTTTTAGCACGAAATTTCATAAATAATGTATATTTTAAGTCATTAAAATTATAATTGAACCTCTGTGTAATATTAGTTATTAATTTTGAAAGCAGATGGAGCACTAAGTAAGAAAAGAATGAGTTTGAAGCAGCATGTCTAACAAACAGGACAAAATTGCATTGACAGTGGTAAGTTTTTGGTCAAATTTTCAAATATTTTACTGAAATAAAACCAAATACATATTACATATAGGTATAAAAAGAGTTACTTCTATTCTCTCCACAAAAAGTTCAATATAAGTTTGTTTTTTAATGATAAACTGAGTAATTAAAGTCCTGGTAGCAGATCTGCTACCATGGGCGTTAGTGATTATGAGCCCATGGTAGAATTTTTGTTACCATATTATTCTCAAAGGAAATTTTTTGTACTTAAGATACTTATTTTACTTTTAATTCACAAGCTCATGTTATTAAATAAATCTGAAATAAATTACTTGAAATGCATAATTTCCATATACAATAAAAGGAAATTATTTTTTTTTAACATTTCGAACAAAATGTTAAAATTCCTTTTTAACATAGAAATAGAGAAAATTATGAAATAAATCCCAAATTAATATTTTGAACTTTATATCTCTAAGTACAAATATACACAAACGTTTTTTATTGAGCCATATCTCTCAAGTATATCATATTTTGTATGTTTGCACTGCATAGTATATATTGCACTAGCTGATCCCGCGCAGATCACCTGAGCTGTATATTATTATTTTTGAATTAATTGCTGTGTTTATTGTGCGTTAAATTTTATTGTGTGTTTTGAAAATTGGCAACAATAAATAGTAAATGTTATAGAAAATAGCTGTTATCTTGTTTTTTTATTAATTAAAAATGAACTATAGTTTATTGAGAATCCAGATTGCTTTATTTGTCTCTGCAATATTTTAATATGCCTGTATGTAAAATTTCATTGTTCTAACTTCTTAATTGTGTATATTTTTAGAAAATAGAGTTACAAATTTTATTTTTATATGTGTTAGATAAACAAACCACTCGTTGCCAATGGCAAAAAAGTAACAGTTTTTTTTTCTTTTGCCGCTACATACTACATTAGTGTTCTATTTATATAATCATACACAAAATCAATAAGTAAAATGAGGTTTTATTATTATTATTATTACTCTGTAAAACTGAATAAATGATGAAAAAAATTTAAATTATATGAAAAAATTGGATATATACAGTAAACTTCCAATTATCCGTCACTAAAATCAGAAACGAACAACGAAAATTCAAATGCACAAAAGTACAAGTGAGACGTCGCTGTTTTGAGTAAAATACTTGTCTCACGTCAGGAACAACAGCTAGAAAATATTTCTGTGAATGAAATTAGAGACTCGCTTAACCATTTATGGAAGATCTATCCATGCCTGAAATATCTTTATACCAAATATAAGCTTACAAATATAGGCTTATTCTTACTTCTGCAAAATCTTAAGCCCTATAACACAATTTTGGTGAAATTATGGTATCTGATTGTCCCGCACGTGACAGCAGACTAGTTATGAGTACTTACCATATTTTACCATATAAATTGCTGATTAATCTATCAGCTTAAAAATTGCTGAAACATAGTTTAAATTTCTAGATTTATTGTATCATTTTTTTTATGTTTTCTTTGTAAATATCCGGGCAAGGTAGACAGACCACCAAAAACGGTTGTCAATAGGTAATTTTGTTTATCATTGTCAATTACGTTTAAAACAATATTTAATGTACATTTAAAAAATACATAAAATTGCTTAAAATGAAAAATAATATAAAAGCAAGTTAAAATAACACATAACAGTAATGTAGTATACATTTATTAACTACATAGCATCAAATTGGCAGCTTTTAGAAAAGATTCATGTTAGTGATTATAGTTTTATTTCCAGAGGTTTGTTATGTCAATCAGAATGAATACAATATAAATATTATGTAATATATATTGTATTAATAATTATATATATATATATATATATATTTAAAACCACAAACAAAATATCAAAATCCATCACTCACCATAGCTGCATTGAAACTCACATCAAAAATATTATAAATAACCGATATAAACTTAACTCTTAAAATCAAACTGAATAACCAAACTAAAGAAAATATATATAATTGCAAGACATAACAGAACAGAACAGAACAGAAGGCGAGCGGTATGGCTAACGACATACACTGCAGGGTTAAGTCAGACTTTACGCATGCTACGTCCCCCTTCACTCGCCGAGACCAAAATTGAAAAAATGAAAAACTATGAAAAACTAAACAGAACTGCAACATCCACCAAAATATCTCTCTAACTCATTAGATCAATCAACTCATCAAAACCTCCATTCTCATCCATCACTGAGTTCAGTTCAGTTCCGTACCTGCTACTCTTAATAAAATCACAAGTTATTCTCCTGATGAAATTGCGAGGATAACCATGCTTGAATCCCAAGCGGCACCACTCTAAAATATCACTAAACATATCTATAACTCTAGTACTCAGTCTTTCGATTCGTATTAATCCATTTCTAAGTACATTTCTTTTAATCGAAACATGCACATTGGAATCAAAATATATCAGCTTTAAGGTATTAAAATTGAAATCATTTCGCTTGTCAAATATCTTAGATATCAAATTTTCACTTTCTATGCTCAGGTTCACATCTAGAAAATTAATATTTTTACAATTCTGGGATGAGGGTTCCAGACTCAGAGACGTAGGATAATATGTAAAATCAATATTTTCAATATCATTGTTTAATTTAACTATCAAAACATCATCTATATATCTGTAGGATAATGTGTTACTGTTTAAATTATTATTTCTTTCATATATATGTAAGTAAATGTTTGCCAAAATGGAACTGCAACTCCCCCCCATTGGAATACCCCGAATCTGTTTAAATATTGTATTTCCTTCGTAAAGGTAGTTTTCTTGTACTACTAACTGAAATAAATTTATGAAAAAATCATAATGAACATCCAAAGTACTATTTGTATTATAAAAATCTACTATTTTATCTTTTAAATCTGTCAAATCAATTGTATTATAGAGGTCTGCAAAATCGTAAGCGAATAAACCAGTAATATTTTTTAATTTTTTCAGATTATCTAATAGTGTATAGCTATTTTTGATAATAAAAGTCGTCTCTCCCCCCATCACTCCGTCAAACACCCCCTCCAGCACCCCCAGCAAAGCCTTGCTAGCGGCACCAATATATGAACCAAATCCACAAGTCACACTCCTGAATTTGATAGGGGTTTTATGGAATTTAGGCACTAGTATGAGATAAGGGAAACTTTGACTCATTTGTTTCAGCTTAACTTTTTTATAGATCGCTTTAATCCTATTTTCTATTATTTCAGCTTTCGAATTCAATGGTAAATAGCTATTTTTATTATTGTAGCAATCATTCAAAAGTTTACCGTAAAGTACCTTACATATCAGTGCATAACTTGTATTTGCTTTATCCACATAGGTGATTATAAAATTTTCCTGAATCTCTTTAATTGAATGTGTAAGTTTGTTGTATTTCTCTCTATTAACTCCGTCAAAATCTCTGGAAAATTCTCGTTTAAAATCTCTTAATATATAATACTTCCACTCGTCAAAAACACTGGATGGCAAATTGTATCTATACATTAGTTTATTTATAAATATATCTATATTAATAGTAAAACGTTTAATTGCAACACTTTTAGTGAGAGCACGTTTCACACGATATTTAGTTCCGTACTCCATTAACCTCCTCAACTCCTCATCCTTTACTATCTTTAGATCTCCAGTAATAACATGTCCATAATACTTGTCTTTATAATTAACAAATTCAGAATCATTGCAATGGCAGATACTCCCTGCAATACTTTTCTTTAGATCTTTAGCAAATAAATTATAATTAAAAATAGTTCTCCCCAAAGGCTTATCATATTTAAAAGCCTTAACTATTTTTATTTTACCGACTGGTAGTAATTCATTGTATTTATTCAGCATTTTATTGTAATTTACACCCCTATGGCTATCACCCAAGTAATCCATTATAAAATAGATTTTATTTATTGCACTAACATGGCCATAGTCAATGTTACAATACATTTGTAATTTTTGTGTCTTGATTCTATATCTCAACAAATCCAAACCTAGATCAACATTCCCATTTTCTACCCTAGACTGTAAAGTTCTTAAAGTTACGGGAATTAATTTCTTCTTAATGTTGAAAATCAAACCTTTAATCACCTTAACTCTTCGCTCACCTTTATAATTAATTATTTCATTTACTATGTCTGTACAAGTATTTAATTTTTTAAAATTATTCAAATTAGTATATTGATTACTATTTCTAATCAACTCGTTTCCAGTGTCATGATTAATTTTGTCATAAATTGTATCATCTAAATTGTTAGTTTTAAAGTTTTTAATTATATTACTGTGGTTAAACATAACATTAAGTCCATATGGATAGACCGTACCAAACTTTATCATCATATCCTTTTCACGAATCTTTCTTTCCGTTTTATTAGGTATAATACACAATATAGAAATCCTAATGTTATCTATGCCATGTTCTGAAAAATGTGAAATTTCTATTTCTTGATCCTCTTTTTTATACTTAAGATTTCTAATGTCTGATTTGTGATTATTGAATCTCTTATTTAAAGGAGTAGAAGTCTCTCCTATGTACATTTGATTGCACACATTACATCTTAAACAATACACACAATTATATACCTTACAAAATTTTAAAGATTTTTCTTCAATCACTTTGTCTCTATTATCCGTATCGGCACAAATACAAACTCTACATCTTTTATCACTACATTTTATTAAGTTTATTCCATTGATATTTTTTCCAATATTTATACCCCTATTATAAAACAATCTTGTTTCATACCTTTTCACTATATCGATGCAATCTATGTTTTTCTTATGTTTATTCATTAAATTTGTATTATAAACATATCTTGTCCGATACCTAACAACTTCTGTATCTCTATAAACACCCTTGTCCTTATTTAACTTATAACACAATTCACAATTTTTCTTCATTACTAAACAATCATCTTTCGAACTCTCATCTATATAACTCTGCTTACTATAAAAATTGCATACATGACCTTTCCCCCTCTTCTCACATATCTCACCATAATCACTTGCTTTACTCTCCAATACATCCACATTTTTAAATACATTTGGTCCATGGTAACTTTTTGACGATCCGCTCCCCACCATGGATTCTGGAGCCGACCGAGCACTACGAAATTTGTAAAAATTCCGTATCATGCCGGTACCTTTTACAATATAATTTTGTCTATTCATATTAAATGTTTAATTATTCTATGTAAATACAATATAAGCAATTCCAAATATTTTAAATGTGTACTAAAAAATGTACAACTATAAGAAAGTTAAATAAAATTTTAACAATATAACATATAACATAAACTCGAAAGAACTAATAATACTCTTAAATTAAACAATCATAAAAACTTCAACAAACTAGCCAAAATCAATAAAAAACTAATAAATCCAAATAAATCAACTAAACCAACCAATTCTCATCAACTCCATCCACCCGTACATCAATTAGCTATAATAAGGTAAGCATGATCATATAACGAAATTTTATTATAAAGCATAAAAGACATACCTGACTCAAGCCTACAGTAGTCCTCCATACTAATCCAGGCGACTCATAAACACCAAATATTAAATTACAAGAATGTCCCGATGTAAACGTAGACTTGCCACCGAATACACGTGACAAAATATATTTAAAACCACAAACAAAATATCAAAATCCATCACTCACCATAGCTGCATTGAAACTCACATCAAAAATATTATAAATAACCAATATAAACTTAACTCTTAAAATCAAACTGAATAACCAAACTAAAGAAAATATATATAATTGCAAGACATAACAGAACAGAACAGAACAGAAGGCGAGCGGTATGGCTAACGACATACACTGCAGGGTTGTGCATATATATATATATATTGTTGCATATATATATATATATATATATATATATATATATATATATATATATATATATATATATATATATATATAACCAATATATATATATATTATCCTATTATATACTTACATGTATATAAATACTTCCATCCTCTGCCTTTAAAATGGCAACTATATAACATTAACTCTAAAGTTAAAATGAAGATAGCACTTAGTTATCCCCTCGACCAATTTCGCCAAATTATATAAATTGCCAAACCACTCGCCAAATTATACAAATTAATAATTTTTATTTTAAATAACAAAAGAATAAATAAATTAGTATAACATTAATACAAATACAACGTCAAAATAAAAATCACTTGATGACGTAAACATGTGTACCTTGCTTAAGTCAAGCGAATGTGACATTTACGATCAACCATTATTGACATTTAATCCTATAGTTTGGTGATAGATTTTTGGTCGACGGGATAACTAAGTAGTACCCCAAAAAATAAACAAAGATTACTGTAATCAGGGTTGCAAAAAAGCCGGCTAAAAATTAAAAAAGCCAGGCTGGTGGCTTTTATTGGTTTTAACTGGCTTTTTTTGGCCAAAATTGGCTTTTATACAATGAAACATTGTAATTATAAACTACACATTTTAAAGTGTTTTTAATTAGTTTTAATGACATTTAATTGATTTAGAGTTTAATAAGAAACCCATATTCTCAATAATCAAGACATTAATACTGGAATAAAACTTAGATTTTTTTTTTTTTTTTTTGCTAGTGATTAGTAGTCAGAATCGCCAATATGTCAGCTAAATTTTAAAAAGGGTCATACCAACTGCCAATTTTTTCATTTTTACTGCTTTATAAAATTAAAGAGGATAACAGTTACTTAGTTGCATGTTTTATTACTTAATTAATTTTAAGAGCTATTATACAAGTCTTATTTTATTTCTAGTAAACATTTAAAATTATATATAGTCATACTAATAAAAACACCATTTCTCACTATTAAAAATATTATGAATAGCATATGCTTCAATATGCTTAGCAACAAACTTTTCAAATGCTCTATTTTTTATACACTTATGTACCACTCACCTCAAATATTACGCCCTTTCTAATTTCTCTTTTAACATATTATAACTTAATCACTCCATATGGGCACATAAAGAATATTTCAATTTGATGTGCTACATTTTGTCATAATTAAATATAATCTTTAAAATGTGTAGTATATGTGGAGATATGTAATATAGAATTTCAAAACACCAGTTTGGAGCCTAACGTATATTCTTTTTAACGTTTATATATATATTTTTTTCCAGACATAATGCCTTTACAGTTACCTACTAGAAGTTATATATTTACTTATTTATTTGAGAACATTTAATAGAAATCCATAACTTCTTTTAGTAGAAAATATTCATAAGTGTATTAAAAATTAATTGATTCAAATTTAAAATGAATCATTTTTTAAACTGTAAACCAACTTTAAAAAATAAAACCGGCTTTTCTTAAGTGGTTAAAACCAAAGAAAGCCGGCTGGCTTTTTTTGGCCTGGCTAAAAGCCGGCAACACTGACTGTAATTAATATATTTGGCACAGTAAATGTAACTTGGCCCGGATGATATGCAAGTACAGTAGACTCCATGAAATCTGCACAATTTGGAACCAGAGCTTCTGCGGATTTTAGATTTCTAGGCCTTCCTTTGTTTACATTTTTTAAACAGCAATTTGAATGTAATAATGCAATCAAAATTATAATGAGTGTTTACAAAATAGTAGAATATTAAAATAATTAAGTAAAGTAACAAACTGAGAGGATAAAAAGTGAGATAATTTTAAAAATCCTTAAAAGTAAAGGTCAAGTAAATAATTAATAATGTATAATTAAATATGCATAATAAAGATGAAATAACTAAGATGAGATTAACAGATGTTTGTAAAACAATAATTATTTTTAATTATTCTAAAAAATATTTAATAATTATTGCGAAAAATGTACAAAAATAATAACTCTTTTGGAGTCATAACAGTAAGGTAAAGATCGACGTTATTCTCGTAACTATGACTATGGTATAGATGATGTATATACATTTTTTTGAGTTTTGGAAAATTAAAATTGTCAAAATACTCTGTTATATTACGTTTAAAAACAAAAGCTGTAATTTAGGAAAGTGATACCATAAAGTTACTTACATCTGCATGAGATAATATCAAACACAGTAATATGATTACCTTTATCTTAATTTTTCTGCAAAATCTTTTGAAAAAGCCACGCTAGGTTCTAATATACAGCTTTCTACAAAACACTTTCGCTAAACCTAAATTGATTGTATCTCGGATGCAATTTTTTTTTTATCTAAAAATGCTGTAAGATTCTAACGCCAGACTTACCCGGGAGGACTTTCGTTCGGTGTATACCCGCCAACTCGGAATTTTTTTTCGCCAAGGATTGGCGAAAACGGGGAGGTTTTGAGAGATGGCGCCATCTAGTGTTTTTATTGGAAATAACGGTATGTTTTGGTTTTGGTTGGTTGGTTGTGTTTATGTCGGCCAATTATCAACACGAGGGATATGGGCCCTAAGGGGGGGGGGGGGGAATGCCCTTCGTGGGGGTCTTTCTAAGGGAACCTAACCCGCATTGGCGCTTGGAAGTCCAAGGTTCGAAGAAAACCACGAAAACTCCGGACGATTAGGCCGACGGGCGCGATTGGGATCGAACCCAGCACCTCCCGTCTACCAGCTTCGAGAGCAGAACCTCTCGGCCACTGGTGGGGCGTTTTGGTTTTGGACTTTGTTTTTTCGTTGTAATATATGCATGAACCTTGACACTTATGAATGAAAATAGATGACAGCCCTTGCACGACTTTCATCTAATTACGGTCAAAAGTTCTGGGGCATACATTACGGAAAAAACCAAGTCAGAAATAAAAACATACCATTTTTCCAATAAAAATACATCCAGCGCGAGAGTCTCAACGCGCTTGTAAATTACATTTTAATAAAAAAAATTAACCAACCTTTTAAATGATATCTTTTCTTCTCAGCTGAAAAAAAAAAAAAAAAAAGGGAAAGAAAGAAAGAAAAAAAAAATTGTATGGTCAGTAAAAACTCGACTTCCTCACAAACAATTGAAAAAAAAATCATTTTTTAACTGGCCCAGTTTAGAATTAGAAATTTATAACTAAAATTTTTCTAAAATAAGGATATGTTTTCGAATGTATGTGCTTCAAATTTACGAATCACGCTAAAGCTAGAAAATAATAATTTAAGAAATATGTAGTACTAACTTAACATTTCAAAAGCTAAGAAACAATACATCAGTTTGAAGTAACGAGATTTTGATTTATAATTAAAATATTAAAACTTTAAACATCCAGTTGTAAAAAAGAAAATTAAAAAATCCTATTACGTTAAAATTCAAAAGTTATACAAAACGATCTAAGTAAAGAAAAAAAAGTCTATTAATTTAAATTTTTAAATTAGGGTTTTTAATCGTTATCAATAAAGAATTGATTATTTTTTTAAAGTAGTTTTACATTAAAATAATAATTTAAAAAAATTAACGTGTATAACACACGTGCTGTCAAAATTTTTACCTGACGCATGTGTTAGGCTATTAAAAGTTAATTAATTTAAATTTTTAAATTGATGTTTTTAATCGTTATTAATAAAGAATTAATTACTTTTTTAATCCGCATTACATTAAAATAATAATTTTTTTTAAAAAAGGACGTGTCTAATACACGTGCTGTCAAAATTTTTACCTGACACATGTGACAGGCTATTAAAAAGTTAAATTAATACTAAACAAAATTAATAATAATATAAAATAGAGTTACATGTAAGCTAATAATTTTAAACGCCATATTTAAAATTATGTATTAAAATTAATAATGCTTATAAAAGAATTTATGTACAGATATACCTACAACCTACAATCGATCGCTACATGAACTAGATGGGCACTGGCTGTTATCCAAGAGGGATTTTTTCATGGATAAGGGGAAAATATCATCAACACACTGTTTGTCAGGAATTCATTTTGGCGTGTTTATCACGTTATTTGGCTAAATTATTTCTTCCCTCTAGGTTCTAAAAAATTGGTCTCTGATAAATAAAATAACCACTTGCCTCTTCCTCCCACATTTCCCATGTGTGCAATAATTTAAATTTTAAATATATTTAGAAATTTCATATTTCATTAAATGTTTGACTAGTTGACCAGAAGAACTGTTCTAAACTTCTGTGAAATATTTATAAAAGAAATGTTTAGTTTTTTTTTCTTTTATGAAGCAACTAAATTATATTCAAGGGCGCCCATATAGGGGGGAAAGGAGGGGCTTGAGCCCCCCCCCCCTAGATTTTGGTTTTGTCAAACTTTTTTTTATAAATCAGTTGCAAGATATGAAAATTTTAACTTGATCGTTTAAAGACAAAGCATAATAAAACCTGCATCGACAAGATCAGAAGGCGCCAGAACAATTTTCCGTTTTATACAGGTTTCCGTCTTAGCAGGTATAATTGTTGGGAATTCCTTTTGTCATGAGAACAAAATCATGAAAACAAAGAAAACACAAAGAAAACAAAAACAAAGAAAACAAAATCATGTTTATGATTTTGTTTTCTTTTAAAGCTGGATTCTGTTTTAGACAAGTTCTGTTTTCATGAGTTTTTAATTAATGTTTTCGAATAGTCTGCTTCTTACAAAGAGGAAAAACACAAGATAGGAAACAAATTCCATTTTAGACAATTTTTATCTTAGCGGGTGCTACTCAGGGTTGGCAAGTTTTTGACGCATGACGGTTTTTACCGGATTTTACCATGGTTTTTACCGTCATTTCAAAAACCTCTTTGTCAAAAAGGTCGAAAACTGTCAAAAACCCATTTTTTAGTAGTAGTTTATTTTTATATTATCTTTTTTCATTCTGTCTTTAGTATTAAGTTGTTTTACATGAAATATTCAATATCGAAAAGACAAAAAAAAAGTATATCTATCTATCCGAGGAAAACAAAAAAGAATTGCATTAGAATAATACATGAACATCTCTGTTAGCAGATCTCTATAATAACCTTAAGCTATTGGGCATATTCTGTAAAAATTAGATTTTTTTAAAGAAATTCTATAACCCATAAGTGTAAGATTAAAAAAATGTGTATAATTTTGGCAGAATTTATTACACTCTTTAAAACTAAATAGCTTTCTCAGAAATTTCCTCAGAAGTAAGATTTCTTAAAATTTTGAATAAAAATTGTTCATTGATTATTTTTATTTCTATATAGCAAAACTTGATTTATATAAATAAATATATAAATAAATGAAATATATTTTAATAGTTGAGAATTACATACATCTTTTGGGAGAAAGGAATAAGACTTGTTCTTCAAAGTTAAATCTTGTAAAGATTAAAATTGCAAATACATATTAAACTTTAAACCATGTGAAAATTCAATTTTTAACTTTATATTTTTGTTAAGTAATTTATTATTTGCTATTTTGTTAAGTAATTTAATTATTTCCTTAAAATAAATAAATAATTAAATATTACTTTAAAGCAGAAATGTAGATCCATTAATTAAAAAGTTGACTGTATTAAAAAATAAATAAAACATTTAAGAATCTCTCTAAATTTAATAATAATTTTAACGGTAAAAGATTTCTACTCATACAGTCATATGTATGTAATAAAAATATGCATTGTGTTATTTCTTTCAATTCACTTTAAATAATGCCTAAATAATTTTAAGTAAAATGTATACAGGAACAGGACATTATATTCTGATTTTTCTTAAATATTGTTTTGTTATGTGTTAAATTTTAAGTTTAAGAGCTTTCACCTGAAATCAGGTCCTACAGGTTTGTATAAAAAAATTATTAATTTAAAGTTTTAAGATTTTGTTTATTGAAGTGAAAATGAAAATCACCATAATTGCATTTATGAAATACATAAAATATGCATTTGCAAATATTATATCTAAGAATATTCAAATTTATTCAATGGCCACAGTCCATGCTTGACATCTATTGTCATACCATATAAGAACATTTTTGCATCTCTAAAATAATTTTAATGTATTTTATTAAAAATGTATGTAGAATGTTATTTAATTATTATAATAACCTTTTATTTTCATATAATATTAATGTTCATTGCAGTTAGTAGAATCTATATTAGTGGAGATTATGACAAATATTGTTCTTTCCTTTTACTCTTGTATTTTTAGATTTTTACCATTTAGGAAATGCTCTTCTTTTAAATAAATTTAATAAAGTAATTGTGAATAATAATAACAAGTACAACAAAGAAAAGTTAATCTAGAAATATATTGTATGCTACACTTGCACTATAAATTGGAGGAAAATCGCAAATGATAGGTTTTTGACGGAATAAACCGGTAAAAACACGGTTTTTACCACTGTCATGTCAAAAACCAGTTTTTGACGTCAAAAACCCAACCCTGGTGCTACTGTGTGGGTTTTTTTCTACAAGACGATAATCCTTTTTCTGCATAAGGAAGGATTTTATTATGGACAGGATCCATTTTCACAAGAGGATTTTACGTAAACAAAACGCTGAGAAATTAGAGACAGGTTTAACAATAATCGGTCATCAATCCAAGAATTCGAACATAAAAAATTTCACGGAAGAATATCGCGAATTTTTACAAATGGTCGCCGAAAAAAATCCATTTCGTCAATAGTTTGCAGAAAAAATCACTGATTTCGTCAAAGGATCGCGGAAAAAGGACGAATTTTGTCAAAAGATCGCGAAAAAAAGCTAATTTCGTCAAAGGATTGCAAAAAAAACGAATTTCGTTCAATAATCATGGAAAAACGTAAATTTCGTTAAAGAATTTCGGAAAAAAGCAAATTTCGTCAAAGGATCGCAAAAAACGTGAATTTCGTTCAACAATCACGAGAAAATGCGAATTTAGTTAAAGAATCGTGGGAAAAACTCAAATGTCGTCAAAGAATCGCAAAAAACACAAATTTCTTCAAAGAATCGCGAGAAAAAACTCAAATTTCGTCAAAAGGTCGGAAGAGAAAACTCAAATTTCGTCAAAAGATCACGAAATAACGCAAATTTTGTCAAAGGATTGCAAAAAAGCGAATTTCGTTCAATGATCACGGGAAAGCGCAAATTTCATCAAATGATCGAAAAAACGCGACTTTCATTCAACAGTAACGGGAAAAATTCGTTAAAGAATCGCGGAAAATTTCGTCAAAGAATGATGGACAAAACGCAAATTTCGTCTAAGAATCGCGAAAAAACACAAATTTCTTAAAAGGATCGCGAAAAAAACCTCAAATTTCGTCAAAAGATTGCAGGAAAAAACTCAAATTTCGTCAAAAGATCGCAGGAAAAAATTCAAATTTCGTCAAAAGATCACGAAAAATGCAAATTTTGTCAAAGAATCGTGAAAATGCACAAATTTCTTCAAAGGATCGCGAGAAAAAAACTCATATTTCGTCAAAAGATCGCAGGACAAACTCAAATTTCGTCAAAATACCACGAAAAAATGCAAATTTCGTTCAACAATCAAGGGGAAAACTCGAATTTCGTCAGAGAATCACGGGAAAAAGCGCAAATTTCGTCAAACAAACGGAGAAAAAACGCAAATTTCGTCAAAGAATCGTAGAAAAAAACGCAAATTTCGTTCAAGGATCACAGCAAAACGCGAATTTCGTCAAAGAATCGTGGGAAAATGCCAATTTGGTCAAAGGATCGCGAAAAAATTCAAATTTCGTCAAAAGATCGCAAAAAACCGCAAAGTACCTTAAATATTTACTAAAATGTATGATATCTTTGGAGGAAGTTGTGATTTTTCTCAGACCCCCCCCCCCCTCCTTGCTTTAAATGCCAGCGTTATGGTCACACCACAACTACCTGTCGAGGTTCCGTTACCTGTGCACGCTGCGCAGAAGTTGGCCACGACGGTAATTCATGTCAAAACTCTGAACGCTGCATAAACTGCAAGGGTGATCATACAGCATATTCCCGTTCCTGTCCAAACTGGATACGTGAAAAGGAAATCCTTGCAGTTAAAGTAACTCAAAATCTCTCCTACCCTGAAGCCCGCAAAGTTGTTGAATCTGGGACTCCGTCAGTCGGAGTCTCCTACTCTAGTCTACTCAAGCAACAACAAAATTCTGTAAGGCACATAAGCACCCAGACCGACACCTCCTTTCCACTAAGTAACTCAGCTAAAGCACAATCAACAACCACTTCAAATAGAGAAACCCGAGATGTTAGTTGTGGTAGTAAATGCTATGCAACCCCACTATTAGAACGCCGGCAACCTTCCTTAGAACCTGTTAAAATAGTATACCAAGTCAATCAATCTCAAAAATCTCCATGTCAATCCAAAAAGTCACCTGAACTCCTGACTAAGGCTGCAAAAACATCACATAGACCTGATACTAATAAAACTGACAAACCAAGCAAAAAATCTTGTATACAGAAAAAGACAATCCGGGGTTCTTCACAGTATTCCACTGTGAAGAAAAAGAACAATAACAAAAGCCTAAACCCATCAGTTAGTAATTTAAAGGATCGGAAACAACTGAAAAACCTAGATGAAGAAATGGAATCTGACTCATATGAATCAAATGCTGATTAGGAAACTGCAGTTTTTGATCAATTTACACCTAATTAATTTTATGTTTGTTATTTATTTCTGCGAGTCTAAATTTGTTTTTAGGTAGTATTTGTACGTCATCTTGGACATTGTTGGTATTTTAACGGTTAATGCTTTTTAACTTCACAGTTTTTAATCAGAATACTTTGGTCTTTTAACTATCAACCTTTACTCTTTTAAATGGTTTAAAATATATATATTTGTTTTCTCATTTATTGTTTTTCTCATCTTTTTGTTAGTTTTTTTTGCTGCTCAATTTTGGGTAATATATAACTTTTACATTTTGACTTTGTCTTGGCGCAGCATGTCCCTAAAGGGACTTTGCGCCATAAAATCCCAATCAACCAACCAACCAACCTCATCCCCCCCCCCCTAAAATTAATCATATGGGCGCCCTTGATTATATTACTATAGTAATGTATTTTGTATGCATATGCAAATTTCATTATGATCTCTTACATTTTATAAATATTTTGGCAGACATCATCAAGTTTTGTAAATAATTACTTTAATGAATTTTATTTTATTTTAATTCTTTTAATCGAAAATTAATTCTTTTAAATCGAAATTTTAAAATACGTTTTTCTTTTAGTAAAAATAACTTGATTTATGTTTCACGGCCATAGGCGAGAAAGGTGATTCTCTGGAAATTTTCAGGAGGGGCATTGAAAATATAAAATGCTCTTGAAAATATAAAATAAATGATATGAGGAATTAATATTTTTATATTTTAAATTGAATTCTGAAGCCTCCATACGCACCCCCACCCCCTACACCTTTGTGAATTTTTTTTTCAGTGTTGCTAATAAAATGTGTAACTGTCAAAGTATTACTATCTGTGTGTGTGTGAAACAGTTATTATTAACAGATTTTTATGATGATCAGGTTATAGATTATTCTACGTATATTTAATTACTGTGCAGTGCTGCGTCGTGGATTTTTCTTTTTTTTTCACTACTGGTTAAGGTGTTTTAAACTTGTATTTTCTGGAAAATTCTTAAGAATAAACTAAGAATCTCGAAAGCATTAAGGCTGGTTTCAAGGAACTACTTTCTCACATATTTTTTAATTCATATTTCGGAAATGCGTAAAATTGGCAAGTATTCTTATTCAAAAATTATGTAATCAAAAGACTCTGTTTTTTTTTTTTTCGGGGGGGGGGGGGGGGATAAAGGAACAAGATGTTTTAGAAATTAATGACAAGGCATTTTGAACCGAATTTCCGAACGCGATTCCGCGAAAGAGGGGAAAAAATTGTCACGTGACCAAACATACTCGTATCTCGACAAGTAATTTATTTATCAAATAATGGAAAACTCATTTCGGTTCCAAATTGCTTCAATAGTTAGACCTCAAATTTTATGTCTTTCCGTTTAAAAATGTGTCAGAAAGTTTCACGGTGTTGAACAGGGGATTTGAGAACCGCCTTAAGAAAGTAATCTGAAATACAGAGAAAAAAAATCTTAGTACGAGCTTTTCACTTTTTTGAGCATTTAATTAATGATCTACTTAATGAAAAAGGAGGCTACGCACCCGTCGGAGGTCACCACTCCCCCCCCCACACACACTCCCATGGAACGGTAGCAGCGGACCCGATCACACAAGATAACCATCGCAAAAAATTAAAAGTTAAATTCAATAAATTTGAGACATCCACGAACGGTACCCGGTTGAGTGCCCCAGGGGCTTATTTTGAGGTCATTATAGCGATATTTATTTTTTTTTTCTGGAAAAATTCTAAAGAATAGATGATCTTGAAATATTCTCAAAAATTATTTTTAAGAAAAAAAATCCGAAATACAGAAAAAAAAAATGCAAGTGCGAGTTTTTAATTAAAAATTTGACACAATATAAAATTTTGAAGCACTTAAGAAAAAAAAAATTAGTAACAATTGGCAACTTTAGAATATATTAACACTCGCTCGCGAATTTTCTTCAAACAAATCAGTCAATTATAAACTATGTTTATTATTACTATTGTAAAGGCGTGCTGTTTTATTTTTCTGTAAAAGTTTATACATTTTTCAAGTAAAAATATTTATTTTCCGTAAACTAACTTGTTTTATCTTAATAAATAGAATATAATAAAATTGCAGAAGCATATTCACATGCATGGTTTCAATTTTTACACGACGTTATTTCAAAGACCAAGGCCAAGACTAAACCTGCGACATTAATCATTCTACAAATCATTATTAAGCTACTAAAAAAAAAAAAAAAAAAAAAAAAAAAACTTAATAATAAACAAAAGATGCTAGTGTGTCTGTCTATGTACGAGAGCTATGTAAATCTACTGCGCGTAGGTTCTAATTGCACCTGAGGTTCAGAGTTTTTTTTTTTTTTAAATATAATTAGTTGAGTTGTTATTTAAAAACCACAATTAAAAATGGTCTGTCGAAAAAAAAGTCTTACGGTACGTGCCAGAAACGCCATTCCAAAACAGGCAAGCAGAGAAAATCGGAAAGTGCGAGATCGACTTCTTTTCACTCGTTTTTCTAAACGCGCATCGGCCAAACCGTCCTCACCAGATTAAATGTCACAGTTTAAAACGCTCTGCAATCTGAAGAGATATTATTGTTAATCTTTTAACAAAAGTTTTTAAAATGTTTGATTGCGTGGGGTTTATTTTTTCTTTCTCTTTTATTTATATTTTCCCTTAGCTGTCATAGAGTTTTGTTTTAGAGATACAGAGAAACTAAAAATACCCACTTAATCCCTTGAAGGGCGGTGGGATATATTATATGCCACCTAATTTTAATCAAGATTTGCACCAGAAACTTTTAATTAAATTTTACTTTTAAAATTTTGGTGGGAAAATGATGTATCCTTATTTTGAAGTAATTTTTTTCGAAAATTCCGGTGTGAACAACATTACAGAAACACAATTTCCTTCTCAGAAACACAATTATGAGACCTTCTTTTCTACGACGCGTGATGCAACACGTTTTAAAAAATAAGAATATTAACACTTTCGAAAAAATTCCCTTCTGGGAGTCACTATACGTGTCTCCAGGATACACTCTTTTTTTACTAAGTTAAAAGTAACTAAACGTCGGTATTTTAGGACAATATTTTTATACGCTCTTTGTACACACGATTTTCATCACCTGTAAAAATATCGAAACATACGAATAATTAGAAGTACTAAAATAAATAAATAAATAAAATTTTTGTTGAGAAACACAAGTTGACTCTGATGAGGACCTCATTGCTCAAAGAATTCGCATAATATTTCGATTGTAGATCGGATCAGCTGCAATTGTGTTTCCAAGTGTGATGGGTTTCCATAACATTGAATTAGACAATATTTTAACTTATTAAGCGGTGTAGTTTTGTTACATTATTCTGAATGTGTTGGAAAGTGTTACATAATCCATGCTTCGCATGATTTTTTTTCTTTCTTGTTTAATTATATATTTTTTAACGAAATAAACGCACGCCGGTCCCGTAATAATGTCTTTAAATATACCTAACATCAGTGTTAAATATATATCAGATCGTGAGTTTTAAGTATGTAATTAATCCTACATAATCAATCATGGAAACAGCTGTCCCGACAGTGGTGGATGCGGCCATAGGAATCGACCCCCCCCCCCCCCTCCCCTCTCAGTCAAAGGTAAACCCATATGAATGGTAACCCATATATACGTACTTGTACATTTTTAACGCAATTTTCCAACATAGTTGAAAAGTGTTTTAGAATTCAGTTTGTCTGATCGTTTATTTATCTGGCCGTCTGGCCATACCCTAACTCATGTAAATATACTCGAATTGCTATGCAATTGATATACTATGTTAGGTTTTCAATGACATGCTCGGTAATGCGAATGAAGTATGTAGAACTAATACATTATTTACAGGGGCACTCAAAAGAATGCTGCTATATTGAAGTCTATGCGAAAAATCCTTTGCAGTGTATTTTAACGACCTTCCACTATTTCAAACATAATGAAATTGATATGAATTTCTGAGGTGGACTAAAACATGCTTTCGTTACGATATGGAGTATAAAGCATTTAATATACATTTACACACAAAAGCACTAGGTTTCATAATGGTTGATTTCATGTGCAATGTTTAGTAGTATATTAAGATAAACAGATTTATGCAAATGTGAATTATAATGAGTAAATAAATTTACTTTAAAAGAGAAATCTTTGCGCCTATCGTAAATATCAGTGTTTAGATTTTTATTTTAATGAAGTATTATCTTAAGATAAAAGAAGTTCAGGACGTTATCTATGTACATTACCATTTTCACGTTGTATGTGTAATATTCATAAGTTAACAAAAAAGTTTTAAGAAATTAACAATTTGATAAAGAAAAGTTTCTGAAAATTCCTAAGTTAATAAAAAAAGTTTGAAAAAATCCTAAGTTAATAAAAAAAAATTGAAAAGTAGTAAAAGAAATTTAAAAATTAACAAATTTATAAAAAGAAGTCTAAAAAACTATACATTAATAAAAGAAGTTTAAAAAAATTACAAGTTAATGAAATATAGACATATTTACAGTAGAGTTTCCCCATTTCAATTTGATATTATCTATAAATCAGCATTTTCTTGTTAATCCTGATTCATTTCATAATGTCCAAGCTAAGTTGGTTATTCAATCTGAATAAATATGTCTCTTATCAACAAAGGAACTCAACCGTGAATTTCGTGAAAGGATCGCGAATAAAGGCTAATTTCTTTAAGGGATCGCGAAAAAATGCGAATTTCGTCAAAAGATCGCGGAAAAAACACAAACTTCGTCAAAAAATAGCAAAAAAGGTGCAAATTTTGTCAAGAGATCACAAAAAAGCAGCAATTTCGTCAAAAGATCTCGAAAAAGGTGCAAATTTCGTGAAAAGATCACAAAAAAGCGGGAATTTCGTCTAAGGATCGCAAAAAAACGCGAATTTCGTCCAAGGATCAGAGGAAAAAAACCCAAATTTCATCAAAAGATCGCTGAAAAAAAAACACAAATTTCGTCAAAGGATCACAAAAAAGCGGGAATTTCGTCAAAGGATCGCAAAAAACGCGAATTTCGTCAAAGGATCGCGGAAAAAACCCAAATTTCGTCAAAAGATCGCGAAAAAGGTGCAAATTTCGTCAAAATATCATACAAAAGCGGGAATTTCGTCAATGGATCACAAAAAGCGGGAATTTCATCAAAGATCGCAAAAACGCGAATTTCGTCCAAGATCAGAGACAAAACGCGAATTTCTTTGAGGGATCGTGAAAAAGGTGCAAATTTCTTCAAAAGATCACAAAAACGCGAATTTCGTCCAAGGATCAAAGAAAAAACGCGAATTCCGTCAAAAGATCGCGGAAAAAATACAAATTTCGTCAAAAGAATGCGAAAAAGGTGCAAGTTTCGTCAAAGGATCACAAAAAAGCGAGAATTTCGTCAAGGGATCGCAAAGAAGCGGGAATTTCGTCAAAGGATCGCAAAAAAACGCAAATTTCCTCATAGGATCGCAAAAAATGAAAATTTCGTCCAAGGATCAGAGAAAAAACGCGAATTTCTTTGAGGGATCGCGAAAAAAATGCGAATTTCGTCAAAGGATCGCGGAAAAAACACAAATATCGGCAAAAGATCGCGAAAAACGTGCAAAATATCATAAAAAAGCGAGAATTTCATCAAAGGATCGCAAAAAACGCGAATTTCGTCCAAGATCAGAGAAAAAACGCGAATTTCTCTGAGGGATCGCGAAAAAAATGCAAATTTAGTCAAAGGATCGCGGAAAAACACAAATTTCGTCAAAAGATCGCGAAAAAAACACAAATTTCGTCAAAAGATCACAAAAAGCGGGAATTTCGTCAAAGGATCGCAAAAAAAACCCGCAAATTTCCTCAAAGGATCGCAAAAAACGCGAATTTCGTCCAAGATCAGAGAAAAAACGTGAATTTCTCTAAGGGATCGCGAAAAATGCGAATTTCGTCAATGAATCGCGGTAAAAACCCAAATTTCGTCAAAAGTTCGCGAAAAGTGTACAAATTTTGTCAAAAGATCGCAAAAGCGCTAATTTTGTCAAAGAATCGCGTATAAAACATAAATTTCTTCAAAGGATCTCGGGAACAAAAAAAAACCAAATTTCTTCAAAGGATCTCGGGGGGAAAAAAGAACAAATTTCTTCAAAGGATCGCCAAAACAAACAAATTTTTCCAAAGCATCTCGAAAAAATTAAAATTTCGTCAAAGTAGGAGACTGCTGCACTTCAGGTGTGCAACTGTAGCTCTTGCGGTCGTAGAACTCCCCTTATCTTTATGCTTCTAAGCGATAATTGCTGAAAGTGGGCTTTTAGTTAGGCATGTCCTTCTGGTGAAGTGGCCGATGCTTTCATTCTTCTTAGCATGTACATAAATAAAGTTCGAATATAACACGATATCTTTCCTGAGTTCTGTATTTGAACGATTAAGTTAAGATAAAATAAAAATAAAATTACAATGAAGTGTGAGACACTCTCACGTTACTTAACAATTTCTGCAAAAAAACACTGCGCACGAGTGTATACTATCGTATTCCATATCCACCATTAAGACATTACAACATCACTGTCCAGAATCCTGTATAGTCTAACTGTCCAGCTTTCTTCTTTAAAAATCTCTCTCTTTTTCCTTGCCCCAGCTATGGGCCTGAAGAACCCCTCTCTCATTGGTTAGTCAGGATAGCACCCTTGCTTTCCTCCAAGCCCCGCAATTTCCCCAAGATGTAGAAATTTATACTTTCTGTATACCCTTGGACATTTCAAAAGGAAATAGATAAACTTCGAGTAGAAAGAAAATGTCAGTTCTGGGACAGCCGGATGAGGAACGGGGGATTGTCCCCCACCCGGCGCCTCCTCCGGTTCCGCACCCTTGTGCCTCACCGCACGACTGCCTACCACTCCTATAAACCGATTCCCTATCGGAAAAAGGGATTTTTTTCATGAAAAAAGTGTTAATTTTCTATTATACCATGAGATTAATAATAATTTATTTTAAAAAAGTGACTAGATTATCATACTATAAGATGAAGATTAAATTTATATTTGAATTTTGAATGATCAATACCTCAACGAGTATTATTAATTAAGTAAAACAATAAAAAGTAATTAAAAAAATGAAAGCTTTGAGATTTTATCATACTTTTAGATGCTAGTTATGTAAGATTTAAATCCTTAGATGACTACACCCCACAAGAAATCCCATTCACTGTTACCCCTTCACATTCTTCAAACTTGGGGTCACAACAAAGGGTTTTGACGTCACAAACTGCAATAGAACATCAGAAAATGTTTTTATTCAAGAAAAATATCAATTTTGAATGAAAAAGACTGATTTCTTTACAATATTTCAACTATAAGATGAGGATATCAACTTAAATTCTACTTTTTAATCAACCATCACCTTAACCCTCTGAGCGTTTTCAGAGCTTTCCTGCATTTTCATAAATATTTCTATAAAACTAATGTTAATTTAAATTTTCTTTCCCTGTTTGTTTCTAATATACACTTCTTGCCCCTTTATTTGACATTCATCTTAAAATACAATTCCGTTAAAATTCTTTTTGTCCGATTTACAACCGATTTAAGTTGTTTTACGGAAACGGGAAAATACGGGCAAATCGAATAGAGAGTTAATGACGGATTAATTAAGCTAAACAATGGAAAATATCAACTTTTTAAGGAAAAAGACTGATTGTTTTATATTTTTTCAACTATAAGACCAGAATATCAACTTAACAGAGGAAAGTTAAACATACATTTCGGTTTTTGTATGATCAGCAAAATAATGAATATTAATAATTAAGCAAAGCAATGGAAATCATAATTTTTTAAGGAAAAAAGCTGATTCCTTATGAATTTTTCAATTATAGCACGAGAAATATAAAATTCTAAGAGGAGAGTTAAACTTATATTTTAGTTTTTGAACAACCATCACCTTAATAAGTATCCTTACTTAAATAAAAGAAATATTTTCAAGAAATAGATGATTTTTTACGCAAATTTTCAACCTTGAAATGCATTTGTTAATATATTGTTACCAGATACTAATTATATTGTTAATAAATATGAACACGATATAAAGAGATTCAAGCTTTTAAAAATATGTAAAGTGTAACAATATAATTAGTATCTTGTAACAGTATATAAACAAATGTATTTCAAAGTTGAAAATTTGGGTAAAAATTCATCTTTTTCTTGAAAATTGATATTTCTTTTGATTAATTAAGGATACTTATTAAGGTTTTGTTGTTAAAAATTAATTTATAAGTTTAAGTATCCTCTTAGAAGTTGATATTTCTCGTGCTATAGTTGAAAAATTCATAAGAAATCAGTTTTTTCCTAAAAATTTATATTTTCCATTGTTTTGCTTAATTATTAATATTCATTATTTTGCTGATCATTCAAAAACGGAAATGTATGTTTAATTTTCCTCTTTTAAGTTGATATTCTGATGTTATAGTTGAAAAAATCTAAAGAAATCAGTCTTTTTCCACAAAGAATGATATTTTTCATTGTTTTGTTTAATTAATAATACTCATTAAGGTGATGGCTGTTCAAAAACTAAAGTGTATGTTTAACTTTACTCTATTAAGATGATATTCTGATCTTATAAATGAAAAAAATCTAAAGAAATCAGTCTTTTCCCTTAAAATTTGATATTTTTCACCGTTTTGATTAATTAATAATACTCATTAAGGTGATGGCTGTTCATAACTAAAATATGTGCTTAACTTTCCTTTTTTAAGTTGATATTCTGATCTTAGAGTTGAAAAAATCAAAAGAAATCACTCTTTTTCCTTAAAAATTGATACTTTTCATTGTTTTGCTTAATTAATAATACTCGTTAAGGTGTTGATCATTCAAAATTCAAATATAAATTTAATCTTCATCTTATAGTATGATAATCTAGTAAATCTAACGTTCACCACTCATGCTATAGTAGAAAATTAACCTTTTTTTCATGAAAAATTTTCCATTTTTCCACTAGGGGCGTTCGAATCGGTTTCTATGGGTGAGAGGCGGTGAGGCACGAGGGTGTGGCGCCGGAGGATGCACCGGATGTGGGACGGTCTCCCGTCTGTCCCAGAACTGTCGTTTTCTTACTACTACTTCGTTATCCTCTCCACAAAACATTTTTCAACAAAAGGCTGTACTTTAAGGCGATGTACTGCCCGGAAATATTTGTTGATTGCCCCCAGGCCTTTGTGTGTCGAAAACACGATGTCACACCCTTTTAACTACATTTTTGCGCGATAATTACTATAAATCATATGCAATTTAAATAATTTGCAAGCATTACTGATTATAAGCGTAAATTGTTAAACGGGTTTTTTAATCGAATTTTGGTTTTTTAAATTGAACTAGCATAATAAGACATGTTTGTATAATATAAAAAAAAATCGTATACAGGGTCACGCAAAGAAATGCGGATACATGGGCGCCTATAGATGATAATTTCTGGAAGTGTGATTTTAGTAATTTTAAACGTTTTTTCCCTCGATTAAACTTTAGCTTAATATGTAGCATGTAAAAAAATTTTAAGGTAATATACAAGACACAAACGAATTCAAATACTTTTCCGTCAATTAGTAGAAAATGTTGAAGGTGAACTTCCATTGTCTTGTGAGAAATCTACAATATCTCCCTCTAAACCCCTGAATACTGGTCAAAAATCAGCATAGGGAAACCAATGTAAGAGCAACTCTGCCCTTAATTTTGGCTAAGCCCAGAAATTTGCCGTTAACCTTCAAAAGATTCGACCGGTCATCACCAATCATCACGGTGGAAACTATAGTAAAGACAACATCAATGCGTAGGGCTGTGAAACCTTTCTTTAAACTCACCAAAAACCACCTGGAGAAATCCATAAACCAAAACAGAAACTTTTCGACTATGAATTACTTTTTCTTATGAGAGCGAACCTTGTTTATGACATCACGTACCGGCTATCCAAATGACTAACAGAAAATAACCATTTTTCTCTGCGAAAGATGGCTAGATGATGTAAGGAAATACAAGAGCATTCTAAGTAGTTTTTGAATGGAATCGTAATTCCAGCTTGGTTGGAGGCTTAGAGTCATAACTCTGAAGTGTAGATTATTCTTCAGGCAATCACATAGGGTTCCCGTTGATTTAAATTCTGAGTAAAACCGGAGAGGCTAATTCTTCCTGGTACGAAAGATGAGAAAACGCTGCCCAAGTCCGAAATATAATAGAATATACAGTAAAGCACCGATTATACGTCTTTCAGGGGACTGTTCTAAAACGACGTATATCTGAGAAAGACGTACAATTGAAATTGTAGTCGCCTACGGTGTAAAATCTTTGACTGTAGAAATATAATGTTGAAATTACACAAATTTAATTTTGCTACCATTTTCGATTGTTTAAGATGCACTATATATTAAAAATATATATATTAAATAATCATTTCTAAAATTGAAAAATAAAAGTGAGAATTATCAAACCTTATATCAGTTGCACACCTTGAATAACACTTTTTTTATTCCATTATCGAACATTAAAACAGGTTTTAATTAAACAAGTCTTTGTGCCTTTTTACTTTGAGACTTAAGAAAAGTATTATGTGTGGAACTAAGTTCGTTCAAGGAAAGTTTCTCACTGGTATTGTGAGAAACAATAAATGTTCTAAGTGCATTAATGTTAATGCAGTTTGCCCACTGTCCGTTCTTCTCCTCCCACCCCCTCCACAAGTTCCACAAACTTAAAAGAACTCATGTAGAAGCCACACATGTTCTTTGCATTTCATCTTTTCCCAAATATTGCCAGCAGAAAAGAAAAAAAAAGAACAACGCCGGGAGAAAAAAATTCTGAGAAAATCAGTTACAGAATAAAAGAAACGACATATAACCGACATTATGTGTCGTATAAAGGAAACCTTACAGCATTAAAATACAGAGGGATGAATCCGGACCGCACTGACACGACGTATAAATTTAAAAGGCGTATAAATGAGAAACGTATAAACGGTCTGCTACGAAAATAAACGGGAGAAAGGCTTTTCTCCCCTAGGGATAAAAACTTGGCTAAGGCTGCGTTTAAACGCTTGTTTTGCTATCCTTCAACACATTCAAGAAACCTATTCCTCTCCATCCGTCTGTGGTTTGTTCATAAAAGGAAGGGGAGATTCAACAATGGGTAGGAGATAAGAAGGTTAGATTGACTTGAAGGAAATGTTTTCCTCCTGGAGGATGTCTGTTCGTTTTCTTTTACAGCTATTAAAGATGAAAAGCACCGCGTGACTACAAAAAGACGCTAATATGCTCCATTTCAAAAATGATATGTCTAATTCAAACCTTAAGAACTCTTTCAGAATTTTTAAAAAAATTTCAAAACTTCCAACAAAAAATTGAAATATCCGTTAAAAATCGATTTCAAAAAATATTTATCTTATTTCAAAGACAACGAGTAGATCGTAGGTGTTTGAGTAATCTTTAAACCGAGAATGTAATAGTGTGATGCTTTCACGGCCTGTAAGTTTTTTCAAATACTGCATTTGTAGATTTAAAATTTATTTATCTGTGCGTATTTTTTAACGCTGATTCTTAATATGTAATTTTCGTAAAAATCGATGAAGAATTTTTACGATAGTGACTAGCCTGTTTTCGTGCTGTATTTGTTAAACTTGTGGGGATGGGAAGGGGTTCACTTTTGATTAAATATCGCAGTTAGTGTACGTGACATATATTATGATACAGACTGATTCCAAACATTATAAGTAACTCAATAAGGACACTGTATAACATTAAAGTAAAATTATGAACATACCACTATTTTCGAATAATAATTTTAGATATTTTTTATTTCATTTCAAAGTATCTCGGGTTCTATGAGCCCGATGACAACGAAGTTCGACTCATTCGACTTGATATTGATAGATATACATATTTTAGTTCCACTTTTTACCACCAGGGATCGCTTTCCTATCTCGAGTTCATTGTGACCGATCACAACGGGGTTTGTCACATTCAACATGGTTTTCGATGGCTTCGTTCTGCAAGGGGTAAGGTGGTTTCTTTAGAACAGAGTTCGTCATCTTGCTGTGAAAATTAGAACTAACATATGTTACAGAGCGTGGGCAGCACAGAAGGTAGATGCGGCAGCAAGAAACGAAAAATCTTCTAACTGATTTTTTTTTTAAATGATCTACCAGAAATTTTGAAGAGTAATTTTTGCTTTAGTTAACGACAGACATTACACGATTAAATAAAGTTAAGTGATGGTAACTTTTCGAAAATTCTATCACATATTTTGAATAAAAAAATCCGTTCAATTGGCAACTCTACTTCCACACAAGGCAATCGACTTTTGAAAAAGCTCTCATGAAATACGTAGTGGCGTGCCCAGTGTTACGCTTTTTAACACTTTCCAACAAAGTTGAAAAGTGTTTATGACTTCAGTTTGTCTATCCGTCTGTCCGCGCTCTAACTCTCGTAAATTACTCCGATTGGTCTAAAATTTTTGGATGTTATTGACCTCTACCATAGCACGATCCCTATTTCAAATGAAGTGTGTAGCATATTTAGTTCATTTACAGGGACAGCCAAAAGTATTTCCGTTACATTACGGACAATGGGAAAAAATTCGTTTCAAATGATTTTTAATGGGGTTACACACTTTCAAACATAATAAAATTTATATACATTTATGAAGTACACTAAAATGTGCATTCTGTAGAATAAGCGTCGCAAAGAATAGTTATTATTAATTTACAGGGCTACATAAAAGAATTCAGTTACATTACGGTCAATGGGTAAAAATCGTTTCGAAAGATTTTTAATGGTGTTATATGCTTTCAAACATAATAAAATCGATATATATTTATGAAGGGCACTAAAATATGCATTCTGTATAATATTCGGTTCAAAAAATAGTTATCATTCATTTACAGGGCCACATAAAAAATTCGTTACATAATGATGTAGGGGGAGGGGGGAATTGTTTGCGGTGTATTTTAAATATGTTAAACGATTTCAATAATGAAATTGATACTATATTGTATCAGAATTACTGTATATTAGCAATGATTGCTGGGAATGCATTTTTAATTATGATATGCTCTTTTAAGTTTCACTATATTTATGCATACTGTATATAGTGTGTATAAATGCTATTAGTTCATATACAGGGCTACAGAAAAAATTCGTAAGGATTACTGAGTAGGATCTTAAATTGCTTAAAAATGGCTTTTTAATGAGTTATACGCTGAACTGCATTTAGTTTACTAAGAAATGTTTGTAGAATATAGATAAAATGATACACAGGGCCACGCAAAAAATTGGATACATGGCCGTTTATGGATGATAATTTCTGGAAATGTGATTTCAGTAGTTTTAAAAGTGTTTTAGTTTGAATAAAATTTTAGCTAAATAGTGGCGTGTAATAAAGTTTGCTTGGTATACTACAGGGTTGTACAAAAATATTCAAGTATGTATCTATCTATTAGTATAAATTACTGAAAGAGAAATTTCAAACTGTTATGCATTTTCTTGCTAAACTAAATTTCCCCATTATATAGTATATAATTCAACCAACAGATTAAATACAGGTCTGTTCAAAAGAATTTGAATACATATTTGGCTATGGATGGTAACTGCTGAAATCAGTTTTTCAAATGTTTTATGCATTTTAGAAATGTTTACTTAGTAATCTATTTACCTTATTTCCCTAAATAACGAAGTTTTGTTAAAGCATTCAGGAAGTGTTGGAAAGTATTTCATAATCTATGCTTAACGCATGATTTTTCTTTTTTTGTTTTAACATTAGTTTTAATATTTTTTATATTATTTATTATTATCTTTATTTTTATTCTATTCTATTTATTTATTTTTTTTTTTGGGGGGGGGGGGCTGGGGGAGTGGTATGTCTTAATACAGGTTTATACAGGGTAGGGAGAATTTCCTTTACAAATACTTGGGCTATTCTTTTTAATGCAGTTTTGGGATAAGACAGGAATTCATTCCTGGCGTATTATATCGGAACGACATTTTTTCCCCCCTGCCTGATAAAATAGTGTTTTCTATAGCCGTTAAAAAATAGAAAATATCTCAATACTTTTTAATCGCCAAACTGTTCCAGAGAGTTGCGAAAAGTACTGTACAACTGGAAGTTGTGTCGAATGTTTTAAATTGAAACCAAATTTTGAAATAGGGATTATTTTCATATTAAAAATTGTATCCACTTTAAATTTTTCATTTATAAAACCCACTTTTGACACTATATTTCTTTCCTTTGGTCAAGGTAGCGCCGAAAAGGGGACCCATTGTATGCTTTTTCTTACATTTTAGTAAACTTAGATGAGTTCAAAGTTTGAGGATGCTAATGTTAATTCCTGTGACTAACTCACTGTCATTCAATAAAAATAGCAGAAGTTTCTCTAAAGTAATATTCCACTTTCATGGATATAAGATCATATCTTATATTAATTCTTACTCCAAGAGAATGTTAGAGGTTTGGTTTTTTTTTATTTTTTTTTCCATGCACATTTTACTTTTTTACAAAAAAAATACTTTTCATTTCATACATTCAATGTAGACAAAGCTTCCGTTTATAGATATACAGACTTGCAATCTATTGAATCATTATTTTATTTAGCAGCGGAAGTTTGTTAAAAAATTATGGAAGTGTTTTAAAAATTCGTTCCAAATTGCTCCACGGTAGCTACGTCTCTGGTTAAGCATTTATTTTTACATTTTGAAAGCTTTTTCCGAATGAATTAAATGTAATATATTCTAAATATCTTTAAGGCTTGTTCGAAAAAAAAAATGTTTTCCCATTTAACAACGTGACATTTTCCGATACATTTATTTCATGTACGCATTTTTTTATAGGTAAAGATAAGAAATCTGCAGACATGGTTATTTGGTAATGCTAGCTGTTTTCGTTTTTCTATAAATGTATAAATGGAGTTATAACGAATGTGCGTTTCTCTATGATTATGATAGTAACCTTTGTCCAATTGTTCTGCCCCGAAAATCGGTTCAAAGCAGCAACTTTGACGCCATACGTTAAAAAAGCTTTTCGTTGATAGAAAAATGGGAATCACTATTCGATTTATTTTTGCACTTCGTTTGAAATACGTTTACGAATAAAAATAAATTTGGAAATGGGTCAGAAAATAGCGAATTTGGATTTGAGAATATCCTTAAACGAATACATACATACATACATACATACATACATACATACATACATATATATATTTAATATATATTTTATACCAGCCTGCGTCAAAGCATGACGTATGTATCTAGACATTATTTCGGAGGGGGCTGAGATATAGCAAAAGTTTCTAAGAGGGAATCACAAGAAATGGGGAAAATTCCACTTTAAACAGATTTTTATCATAGCAGGTAACGAATCTATTATACAATCAAACCTGCTAAGATCGAATCGCTCAGAAGTGGAAAATTTTTGTTTTAGGCAGGTTTTCGCCTTCACAAGTATAACTCCATGGTTGTAACACATTTTTGAAAACAGAATACTGAAAATTATCTACTAAAATGTATCTCAATAAATAGTAAATAAAACCGAAGTAAACAGCAAATTTAAAATTATTTAAGAGCGTTCTCACTCTACCCCCTCACTTCCTTCAACACATTCTAGTACTCTCATTTTGGAGCATATATGCCTTTCCTTTTGAATTTCATCTTAACAGGTTTCATTACATTTTTCTAAACTTTCGTAGTTAAACTTGATATTTTCCACTAATTTCGGAGCGGGCTGGAGCTCCATCAGCTCACCCCCTCAGTACTCCACTGGTCAAAGCCGTAGTAAAGATGCTGTGAGATGGCAATAGGCAGCAAATACAAGAGCCACTTTATCTTAACTGTCAATTACCATTAATTAGTTATTCACTGGCAATCAAAGGCAGATTAAATAACAATTTTTTTCGCATCAAGCATCAAATTGAGTTGATAGGGGACTGGACCAATTCATGGTATATCTTTCAAAGTAATCAAAAGCTTTATTGACTTTTTGAAAATGTTTTTCCCTAAAATAATTTTTTTGGTTAAATGTAAAATAATGAGAAAATCGTTTAAACAAAATGAAAAAAAAAGGTAGTATAGCAGGTATAAATCTGTAGGTATTCCAAGCGGAAGATGCAAAAAAATAAAATAAAATGAAATATATATATATATATATATATATACTATATAACCATTATATAATAATACAATTCATCATCTTTTTTTAAAAAATAAAAATTAATAAATTGAGTATCAATACATTACCCTGACATTATACATAATAAATCTGGATCAACTATTATTAATTTAACTAATCATTAATGAGTTTTTTCTACTTTAATAAACCTATATCGTAATCACCAATATATGAAGTATTAAAAAATTAAAATATTCAAAATTGGCGAAAGGAAAATCAACACGAAGGCGAATTCATAAAAAGAACAAGTAAATAAAGAAATATATGTAGGAAATCATAAATATTTGAAATATTAGAAATATTTTGTAAAACAATTTGTAACTAAAACAATTTAACAAATCAAAAAAAGACGTGAAATAATGAATCATTGTCAGCATCAACAAACCCTTTGCACGAAATATATATATACATACTGGAAGAATTAAAGCTTTGAAACGTTTCAAATTATCTTTTTTTCTTTATCTTTGAAGTATCAGATTTTATTAATTACCCATATTAATTTTAAAGCAGGTTTTTTTTTTTTTTTTTTTTTTTGTATGCATTTGTTTATGATGTGCGAACAGTGTTGCCAGTGGGTTACTTTTTTTAAATTCAGATTTCTTGCTTGGCACCGCTTTTTTGAAGCGGTAAAATTCCCTTTGTTTTCGCCTTAATTAATATGGCATTAAATAAGGCGGCTTTTACCATTTCAAAAAAGTGGCGCCAATCAAGAATCTGATTTATGAAAAAGTAGCCGTCTGGCAACACTGTGTGCGAACACTGGACATTTTAAATTAAATAGGAGGTGGTGTGTGTGTGTGTGTGTGTGGGGGGGGGGGGTTATGGAAGACACTACTGACAAGTTAGAGTTGGAAATTGTTCCATTTTTTAAAACTAATTATTCTCCCTAATTCTTTCACCTTTAATTCCCTTCCTCCGAACAATATGTTTTATCAAAGTTTCCCGATTTAACTTAAGACGTTTACGATAATTCATAAAAAAAATATATATTAAAATAGTAATCATATTGCATTCATTGGTCGGCTTTTATAAAGCGAGGTCTGAATTTGATTGTATGTTTGCATATTTTCAAGCAGATCTCGGAAATATAAAAACTAACTGTAAACTTTCTGTTTTGTATTTGGATGCATTTTCCAGTTAGTCTTCTGATAACTTTTATCCATCTCTTATACTATGTTCACACTACGATACTTAAGATATCTTAGGCCGCGGAACTCTCTTAATTTTGAGGTGGTACCCTCCCGGAATTGGAAACCTGTTCACATGGAAAAACTCACTTAAGATAACTCAGTGAACGTCACTGTGTTCTTTGCGCATGCGCTTAAGATAAAACCGCCTGCAACACCCAATCAGTTAATGCGAAGCTTTACAGCCAGCGAGAGTGAATGGTCGTGACTGTCTCTAGCCCGAAGAAAGTTGAAACTCTCTCAGAGAGTTTGTGGAACTTCCTCAGAGAGTTCGGAGGTTTAAGAGAGTTCCGATAACGCAGTGTGAACAGGGTATAACATAGACATTGCGTCCTAAATAATTATGTTGCGCATTATTTGGCATAGCTAAAATACGCCTAAGCATTTCTATGTTATGATAATTCTACCTGGATTAAATTTGGATTATAAATTTGTTAATATTCACAAAATAAATAAATTTAAACCTTCTCTGAAATTCAAAGAAATTATTTGCAATAGATCAATGTCAGTAATTTTAATGGAGATGGGGTAGCTGGGCATCTTTAATCCTCTGTGTTACCTCTGTGGTTGGAGGAACGTAAAAGAATGATGGGGCATGGGCAACACCCACTTGACATAAAGCCTTTGGGCGATTTTGTGACGTCACTCTTAGACGACCTACGTTCTTTTTCCCCGGTGGAACTCTGCCCTTTTCTTTGAGCGTTGAAAAATTATTAACTGTTATTTAACTTGTAAATTTTTCCACTACATAGGCTTTTTAAATAGAATTAAATTAAAACGCTTTTTTTTCATGTCCTTCCTACTTTGTAAACAAAGGTTAATTTTTAAATACATATATAATAATTTATTTAAAGATTTTCCTAATCAGTTATATTCCAATTTTACGAAATACACATTAGTAAATAAAAAATTAAATATTTGGCTAGAGATTTTTTATTTACACTAGGTAAATCAGATTAATTTTAAAAGAGAAAATTAATAAAACATTAATGCATTAATTTTATATTAAAAAAGTAATTATTGTGAAAAAATATAACTCAGATGTATCTCATAAAAAATCACTTTTAAAAATCATCTTTTAGTGATACTAATTTGTATTTTCAACTTTTTTTTTTTTTTTTTTTTTTTGTTCTCAAGCGCTGTTTAACATTTTTATAGATAATGGGAAAATCAATTTATAATGAGGTAAGTGATTTTTATCTTGATAAATCTTTTATGCATTTACTTATTTATATGTTTTATCTGCTTTTGATGTATTGTTCACAAAGTATGTAAGTTATTTTGATAATGTTGAATATAAGGTAGCTTTAAATATAGAAAAGCATAAAGTAATATTGCTATGTTTATTACTCTTAATTCTATAGATAATAATAATGTTTAATAATATGTAATTTGTTGGGCATTATATTTTAATTTTAACAATCAAATCAAGCTTCAAAATACATTAAATATCGTAAAAACTTATGATTATTTATCATTCATATTCGATAAATGTTAAAATATGTCCAGAACTGAAACATAAGAATTAAAATACCAACAAATTAAGAATTAAGCGTTTAGTGAAATTAAAAAGTAATAAAGTAAACAGTAATGCTAAAATTATTCATTATTTATTGTAGTTTAATTTAATTGAAAAAATATCATGTTTTATTTACTTATATCGTTATTTATCTAAAACTTTAGAAAAAAAAAAAAAAAAATAGTATGCCAGATGAAATATTCCCTTAATTTTCAAACCATTATTAAATACATCTGATAAAACACATATGTGAAATCTATAAAGATTCATAAACATGTTCCATATACAAATTGGCAATAAAGTCAATATTATAGATGGAGAATTTTAGGGAAATTCAAGATAATTTTGTCAGTCTATGGCAACTAATAAAAGTGAATATTTCATTATCTGAAAACGATATGCATTTTACATAAGCTAGAATATTAAATTTTTAGATTTGATAAATTTTGAAATATGTATGGTACCAAAAAATGTTAAATTAAAAGACAAAAATTAAATATAAAAATTTTTAATAATATTATGCATTATTCAAAAATGTTTAAAACTCACTTTGATTTTTGAAATAATAATAATAATAAAAATAACATTATATTGACACATCTGACTTTTAAAAAAAAAATGAACATCAATTTTACCTATCTGACTTAAAAACAAGTATTAGTATTTATTCTATAATTTAAACAACTGAAATATATAAAGATAAAATGTAGTATATAAATTAGCAATAAAGTTATCATAGTTTTATGCATGGACTATAAATTTTATTAATATTTCATAAGTTTTAAAATACATGGAATAATAAAATTCGGGAATTAAAATACCAATAATTTTAAAAATGGGCGTTTAGAAAAATTAAAAACTAAGGGGAAAAAATAAATTGTAATAATGGAATTATTCGTTATTTTATTTCGTTCGTTATTTCGTTCAATTAGATTAAAAAAATCATGTTACATATTTTTTAAAATCTGACTATCATATTTATTATAAAATTATATTAAAACAATAAAAACAATACGACATAAGAAATTCATTAAATATCTCATTAAATGAAATATTCCTAATCTTCAAAGTATTATTTAAAAAAAAAACCTAATTAAAAACCTAATTATTATTTATAATAGCAATCTGTAATTTGTTGGACATTATTATTTTGACGATCAAACTAAACTTTAAACTACATTAAATATTTTTAAAATGTATTATTATTATTAATTATCCATATTTTACATACTTTTTACTGTATAATTTTTTACTATATCATTATATTTACATGTATGACTAAAGTATTATTTTCTGCATTTTGCTATGATTTAATTAAAATTTCAAAAATAATATGTCAAAGTAAGTATTATTCAATTAATCTTTAAACCATTAAAATAATAATAATGTAAGTAAAACAATGCTTTCTTGGTAACTATGACTATATATTTCACCCGAATAAGACATGTTTTATACATAATAGATATTAAATATTTTAATTTCATTAAGTTTAAAATATGTCGAGGTACATAAATTATTAACATAAAGACTAAAGCTAAATTATTAAAAATTTAATAATAATAATAATAGAATAGAATAAATAAATGACAGCAATAAATATATGCATTATTTAACGTAGTTTAAAGTGTAAGAGCATTGATATCATATACACATAAATGTTTATAGTTAATACATACAATTATTTTAACATAATAACAAAGTAGTGAAATTGCTTTTCTTTTCTTTCGTTTAAAAAATCAGTATCATGACCTAAACGATAAGATTTCAAGAATTTCGCACTTTAAAAGGTAGTTAAATGAATGATTAATTAATAAATGAATTCAACCAATCTGATTTCTTAAAATAATATGTATAAGGCAGCTATTTTATATTAACAATTGTTATTATTACTACCACTAAATGAAAATACACTTATGCTTCAGTCATGTTTACGTATACAAATATAAGAATATTTGAAAAAAAAATGAGCCGGTAAAAAACAACATAGCATAATTGCATTCCGAAATAATGAAATATTACATATTAAACGCCTACCCCCCCCCCCCCCCTTCCCCCAAAGAAAAAAAAACACTCACATTAAGTTTCAGAACACGTGGTGACTTGTATATCTTATATTCAACACATCAAAAGCAGGTAAAAAATACTAGAGGGTTCACATATAAATAAATAAATTTATGCAATATTTAAGATTAATCAAGATAAAAATCTTACCTTATTATCAAATGGTTTCCTATTATCCAACAATGCTTTAGAACAAAACATTCAATTTCAACATCGATGAAATACACGTTCAAGCAAGCAATGCTACTATGCTATTGTTATAAGAAGGGAGAAGGAGGTGAGGTTGAAAACCAGTTTAGTTGGATAGATCGGACGGTCCACCGGTCCACTGTTAATGACGTTAGTGGAATCCCGGAGGAGCGCCAAATGGCTTTGTAAGAGTTCAAGTAGGTGTTGGCATGGGAGACATGAGTGTCTGTGTCCCAGAATTGTAAGAAATTTCCTCTTGTTGATTGCTTACATTAGAGGAAACGGATGACAAAGCAGTAGCAGATTTTGTTTGAGCAGGGGTCGAAGCTGGCGATTTTTCTTAGGGGCCATTTTGTGAAAACTAAAAACTATTTTTGATAAATTCATTATTATTTTTGTAAACATAATAATTTTCTAACGAAAGATGAAATCCAGTTACTCAAGTTCGAAGCAAGCAAATCTTTCTGAAAAGATTTCCTTTCTAAGGAATTTGTTTGCAAATTACAGATAAAAACCGAAGAAAATAATTAAAGAAGAGTATGTTTTTACAGAATGAAATTTTATGAAGGGGCTTATTTTATTAAGAGGGAAACTGTAATGAAGCCTAGGAAATCAGTGAAGGTACCTATTTTATAAAATGGATTTTTGTGATGGGGCCAGTGAGGATAATTCAATTTACAGAAATTATCAAGTTTATTTACGAATGTTTTGCAAAATGTAATGAAACCTGCTGAGACGAAATAAAAGCAACAAAAAAATATTCCGCTTTAGACAGGTTATTTTAAAAAGTGCGTCATTTAACAGACACCATGAAGTATATTTCGCTATACACAGGTATTATTTAACACTTTCCGACGCGGTGTCCTTAAAAAAAGGACACCTAATTTTAATTCCAAAACTGACAAACGGCACCAAGAAGAATATTTAACTAAAATTTCCCTGTTATAATGTACATGAAAATAAGCAATTTTGTATTTCCTAATAAATTCGTTTATAAATTGCGGTGTCAGTCCATTATTTCATCAGTTTATAAACAGAATTACTCCGCACTCCGCGGCGGTAAGGGTTAAACACTTTTTACTGGATAAAGAATGACATGTGGTAATGAAAATGGCATTATTAAGTTTCATTAGATTAAAAATAAACACTAAGCAGATTGATGTTATCTTGTCACTGTGAACTACAAATCCTACAGTGCTTTTATAAATTCATTTAAATGTTTGATACGTTACATGATTATTATTCAACTCGTTACAGCGCTGTCGTGTTTTATTTCATTTCAATAATATTCCAAAATATTGGCGAAAACGATTGTACTATGGTTATGTAGTTTTTTGACGAGAAGTAAGCTTACATTTTAAATACCTTAGAAATCTAACTGAGTGATACTGAATCTCGAACACACGCCCACAACTCTCTCAAGAACAACAACAACAACAACAACAAAAAATCCTATTCACAAAAATTTACATTTTAAAAAGAATTCAGAAAATGCTATCAAATTTGACATTTTACGCCGATTTCCGTACCAGAAAAGTCAGCATCAGAGAACGATCGCCTGCAATTCCAAATGTATCCCTTTATGAAAAAATTGAAAACGTTATTCGATAAATACGCTAAAAATATATACGCACATACGCTAAAAATATATTCTTTTCTCAAAAACGCACAACTTTCAGGCATATATATATATATATATATATATATATAAGCATGCTACTTATAAGCAAGATTATTGAAGTGATTTGAAATCAAAAAGTTTTTCATTTTTTGATAAATTAAAAGCTATTATTGTCTCACGACATCAGTTTTTTTTCCTTCTGCGCAATTTTGTGTTGAGAACGTCAATTTGACATCGTTTTCTGAAAGATCCCCTGTCTTTACCGAAAAATTGGAAAAAACAATTCCATTACAAAGTTTCTGAGTAAGAATACCTGCCAGTTTCATGCACTTGCGAACCAAAATGATTTTTAAAATGTGGTAGAAAGTAGTCAGTTTGGATTTTTAGAACTTATTAAAATCTTCTGTTTACTTCGATTTTATTTATTTTTTATTGAAAAACTATATTTAGCAGATAATTTTCATTATTCTGTTAAAAAATATAAAAACTTGTGTGGCGGAGATAGGGGGATATTTAGAGTTACTCCCAACCAAACCTTTAAAAAAATCATTAATTAACAATTATATGAATAACTACAAAATAATTAGCAGGTTTTATGAATCAAATAAATCAAAACAAAGTTAAAATCAGTATTATTTTTATATTTGTTCTAAATTCGCAGATTTGTTGAATCACATTGTTTAAAAAATCATGACGTATTTAAGGGCTGTTACTGTAATTTAAAAGTAGAGAATACGTGTAGTGATTAGTGCGTACTTTTAGAGAAAAATCCCCTCTCGTTTCCATAAAATAAGTAATGGGATGCGGACAAAACCCACTGTCAAAATCCTTGAGGACAAAATCCCGACTGGATAAAATATCCACCGGACAAAAGCTTCTGCGAACAAAACCACGCTTTGATCTAGAATTGCTTCATTTTGACAAAGTTTCTTCTACAGAAAGAAACTTCAAATATTCAAAAAAAGATTTCAAACTTAATTCAGTCTTCACTAATATCATTTTTATAACAGAACTCTTCAGCGCCCCCTCCCCCTCCCTTCTCCGCGAAAATTAGAAGTTTTGAGTTGTGTGATATGTACTTTCTATTTCATTTCTACAAGTATTAATACATATATGATCGCACGGGTTTGTATTTTAAAAATTTTGATGAATTTTTTTATTTACTCTTCTTACCCCTCCCCCATTCTTCAAAGAGGGAATATACATTTTATCAAGGTCTTCGTAATTCAATTTTAGTACATGAAGATTTTCAATAAATACACCAGATAAGAATGGTTTTTGGAATTTATTTTAACATTCTTGCTTTCTTTTTTGCAAGGGGGGGGGGGAGGGGCGGGGATCTAAAAATTTCTCAGTGATAAAATCACTCCAGATAAAAATAACTTTTTTTTTACTTCAGCCGACCCAGTCACCTCAGTGGAGCGCAAATATTTCTCTTGAATGTTAAAATTTCACTTCACCTCTGCTGGAAAGTGTTAAAGTTATAAGTCGATAGGGGTCAGTTTGATTAATTTATTATTTATTTTGCCAAATTCCGTCTTTTCCATTTCCACGTTCAATGATGCGAAACGTTCTGACATGTGACATTGTTATAAAATTTCTTTTATTCCGATATGTGTGATCATTTTCATAACTTTCATAGCTTTTCTCAATCAGTTTCCAAAGAATTCATCCGAAACAAAATTTTGAATTTTCCCCTGCGACTTTGAGTTAAGCAGATTACAGCTTTGGTGTAACTTTTTCTTGACTGTTTTTTAAATGACCCCCCACCCTCAAAAAATCTTCGCTTTACAACATTAAAACTTTCTGGTACGTTTACGGACAAATTTTAAGACATAAAAACACGACACTTGCAGACATAACTATTAAAAAAAAAATTCGATAAATAAATTACATCTTGAGTTATAAACATTTTGTTTTTTCAGGACGGCATTTTTTTTTTCTTTTTTCGTCCAGTTTCAAAGCGCCGATTTTGACAACGTTCCCTGAAAGATCTTCTACCTATACCCAAGAAGGGAAAAAAAATCGATTACATAGTTTTTTAATAAGAGCACCAGTCCGTTTTTCATCAGTATCGATTTTTCTCCTGTGATTTATCCAAACACAAAGTAATGGCTGAATATCATATCTTCTGATATTGTTATTCTTTTTTCAAACATCAATTCTGATCTTTTATCCTGTAGTTCGTACGATGTTTAATAAAAAATATTAAAATAAAATAATTTTGGAGCTCTTTATTGCCAAATTTTTTAATATTTATTTATTTATTGTAATTAGACATTTAAAATTTCCTTAATTTTTTAAATGGTGGACAGAAAACCTGATTTTATTTTCCAGTTTTCTTTCTAAAAAATTAAGTAAAATTAAATTATTAAGGAGAAAAACGATAATAGTCCATGTTTTAAAATTTGATATGACAGTTTAATTTAATGGCTTGGAAGGCGTACTATTGTCTTCGACAGAGGAATAAAATGGAAACAATCCTTTGAACATTCAGTTAAAGATAGGTCGATATACAGCTGAAGATAGTGTAACCTCGCTTATAAATTAAAATAACTCTCTTAATAATTATTTTATGACTATCAATATTTCCAGCTTCTGCCCATATATCCCAATTTTTACAATATTTCTGTTATATTATATTAAAACCAGCTTAATGAAACTAATTGCTAAATTATTTAGATTTTACAATTTATCTTAATACAATGCGGTATACCAATTTTCCATTTCTTTAAAAGCTGATGTAATTATATAATATAATATTTTTACTATTTAAATATAAATGTCCACATCAAAGAAGAGGGAGGGGGAAAGGCAACGTCTTCTGTCAAAGTAAGTTAAATTAATAAAGTAACTTAAAATATTATTTATATGTGATAAATCTCTTATCTCTAGTTTTGAATATTTCAATGTCATTCATAAGCTATAATAATCAGGACCAAAAAAGTTCCATTATACTTTTCGTACAGGTTTAGGCGATTCCGTTTTCTCAGATGAATGGTAAAAGAGAGAAAAGGAGATAATAAATAGAGACAGTATATAACAAAAGAAAATATTTTCTCTTTTTGAAAAACTCAAAGCTCACATGGAAGAAAATCCCTATAGAAAATTTCCATAGAGTGTGCTGTGACATTTACAGTGCGAATTATGAGTATTTAAAGTTGTCAACACGTTATATTTATCATACATTAAAACAAGGGTGGTTCTATAAAAAATCGACAGACCCCCCCCCCCCCCCCGCCTCCTCTTCGCCATTAAAACGATTACGTTTACCATACGAAATTTATATGGACAGCGATAATTTGTATCCGAGTTATAAGTGTTGGTAGTTCTCGGTGTTTTACTTATATTCTCGCTATATTAAAATTTAGGTGGCTTCAGTTAAAATGAAACAGACAATTTCCCCAGTAAAATTATATCAAGTTGTTCACGCACACAAAATTTCAGCGTGTTGTGACAATTTGATCACTGGTTATAAGAGTTTAAATTTGGAGAGCTCTTTATAAAATTTATTCAGCTTTTTTATAAAATTTAGAGGGGGTTGATAAAAGATGATAATGGCCTCTTGTACAGTTTTATCAGGAAGGCAGTCATAGGTTTTATGCCCCCTTGGGAGTGAAAAGGGCCAAATTAAAAGAAACTCGTCCGATCTGATGTTTATATTCTTAGAAAACATCCTGCCAAATTTTTATCGTCTAAAGCCGTGACAGATTTCGAGGCCTGTTTTTTGTAATCCCCCCCCCCCCTTACACACACACACGCCACCCTAGAAGTAGAAGAGGGAATGAATTAATATATATGTTTATATATAAGTTTTTAAAAGTTTGGAGTTTTAAAATTTTTAAAGCTCTCTACTCCCCTCTCCATCCAGAGAGAGCAAGGATGACAAATTTTAAAAAATCCTCTCAATCTGGAATTTATATTCAAAGATTAACCATGTAGATTACTATCAGACTTTTGTAATATGTGATTTGAAAATGAAACTGACTTTATTATATATATATATATATATATATATATATATATATATATATATATATATAATTCTACGATTAATGTAAGATTCACAAAATTCTTCTGTTGAACAAATTTTATGTTTAATAAAATATAGCAATAAATTTGTTTGAAACAGTATTGCGGCTGTAAATACACGTGGGTTTTTTGTCCTGAATCCGAACAAATATATGAGGGGCTCACAACCATAGTAGATCAAGTCCATTTTGAAAAAAAATGAGATTGTCCCTTTAGAATATGCATAAAATTTGTTTTATCCACTCCCACAGTAAACCAAGTCTGTAAACATATGACATATATGAGAAAGTATGTAAAAACAGACTTGGTTCACTGTGTGAGTGGATAAAATAGATTTTATGCACCTTCTAAATGGACTGTCTTGTTTTTTTTCAAAATGGACTTGGTCTACTATGGTTGTGAGCCCCTCATATAAGGGTTGGTTCGTTTCCAAAAAGGTGCATTCTGATTTTCAGCAGCAAGCCCTACGCTATAAGGAATGGTCATCACCTATCATACAGTCGCGTTGTGTTCTTGAGTACTGCAAAATTGTAATGTGGAGAAACTTTTTATTGCCCCTTTTTATAGAATTCAGATTGTTTCACCGAATTCTTTCAAAACATAAAGCACAACCAAATAGTTAGGTGGAGATTAGAGTCCAGAATCGGGCAATCCAATTTTATCGGAACCCGACCAGACCCGTTGTAAGCGTTAACATTTTTTTTTCTTTCGATCTCGCTGGTCGAGTTCAATTTGAATGTTTCGGGTGGAGCTTTTATTCTTTCCAGGCTGATAAGGGTTGACCTAATTTTTCAAAAGAAAGACCTGTTTATGTTAACGTGCTCATTACTTCGGTTAAAAAGTGTACTTGAAGTCTGAAATTTCAAAAGCTTAAAAAAATTCCTAATTTTTACATCCAAAAACTTTTTATGTAATTCTTATTTTTTCTTGAACGCATACCGAAATGTGTATATATTTACATTTTCTTTGATACAATAACACGGATAGCCAAAAGCAGGATGCGACAAGTGCAATGCATCTGAGCCCTATTATAGGGACCTCGAATGAGAGTAAAATTTTATTTTCCTCCATTTGAAAAAATTATTCTGCTCTTAAAAACGTTTGTACTCGGACATGCCAATTTTTTAAAAATTCATAGTTGTCATTCCACGAAAACAGCTATAAAACAAAAGGTCATTAGTCTGAAATTAAATATATTTAGTTCATTGCCTTCGCAACAGTGTCAATAATTTGCCATTGGAATTTCATGGTGATATTTCACTAACTTTTTGAAAAAACATGTTTTGCATATGGAATTTTCACTGAAAAGTGCGCTTTCCCTAAAACGCATTTCAAATTAACATTTATCTTTTACTAAAATTATTTACTGTTACGTGGATCTGAAATTTACTGTAGTGGGGAATCATTGACTTTTCTTTAGTTCTGAGGCTTCCTTTATTTCTAGAAGGCAATTTTTGGTAGTTTTTGAATGAAATGGAAAAAAAGGGATTCGCACTGAAATATTTGATACTTCCGATTTCATTCACAGCTTTCAAACAGTTGTTACACCACTAAAAGTTAGGTTTTATTTATAGTAAAATAACAATAAGCATAGATTTAGCAAAGTAAAGAATTGTGCGTTAATAAAATCTAAAGAAAAAGGAAACAAATTTTGGTCGAAAATCACGTTTTAAACGTTGTGGTGAAAAATAAAGGCCAGACATGTACAACAGTGTTTAAAAGCAGATTATATTCAAGTTTGTTCTTAAAATAAAAGGAAATTCTCCATTCAACAGCGGGAAACTTTGTGACACATTCACCAACTCATTTTTAAAGGTAAAAAAAAAAAAAAAAAAAAAAAATTAGCAGGCAATTCTAATAAGTAAATGAAAATCGAATAGCGTTTTTCTTTTTTAGATAAATGTATTGTATTTTTGATTATATGTAATTGATGTTTCACGGTGCGCATCTGCAGATACTTTCCATAGCACAAGGCATATTATTCCTCCCCCCCCCCCAAACACACAAAAGTTTGAATATATATGAGTGAAATGCCAATAACAATGATGCAAAAGTCACAAGATGATTTGTAACCTTTTCTTTGTAACCGAAAGAAATCGCGAAAATCTCGTGAAATTTAGGAAAATAGTGGTGTGGGGGGGGGGGGGATATCAGGACTCCTTGCCTCCATCTGGCTATAGTCCTGCTATTAAATACGTTTTATGCAATGATACTCTAAGGAACTGCTTATTTTTGAAATAATGCGTCATAAAGTTTTGTGTTATTGAGAGGGGGGAAATATTTATTTAGAACACTCTTAAAAACTATTAATGAAAAAAAAAAAAGAAAAGAAACAAGCTTCGAGAGCAATAAAGCATTTTTCTGCAAATTTTTTTAGATAAAATATTTTTGTAACCTATTAAACTGCTGTGACAAAAATTGCACAATACTATTATGATTAAAATTCGCCTGTTCACAATTCTCTAGCGATGGTACTAAGGTCTCGGGACGAGGCAAAATTTCCTTAATATCCCATCCATAATGAAACTGAAAATCATATTTTCAACTGTGAAAACTGAAAAAAAGCAGCGGCCTGTCAGACCGCTAACAGCAGTTAAGGGTTGAGAAATTGTTTAATCTTAGTCTTGGTCAAAACCTTGCATCGATATGGAAAAAAAAAAAGAAAAAAAAACTTGCTTTACTGGCCCCAAAACAAAAGAAAAAAAATGACTGAAAATTTCTTGCAGTAAATGACCTTCCTCAAATATTCTCATGGGTTATGATTTTAAGACCTTACCAATTTTCCTTACTTTATTATTATTATTATTATTATTATTATTTGACATTAGAACAAATAATTGAGTTCTGCTCAGTGCAATTTTTGAGAGAATTAAGGTGGCCCCCAAGAAAATATTTCCCTCGCTAAACATCGCGACACTTTTTGACTCATTTTTAAAACGTAAAAGCTTAAAACTTGCGGACACGGTTCTTGAAGTGATTTGTGATAGATTTTTTTTTTTTTAAATCTTCCAACGAATTACATATAAAGTTATAAGCAATAGTTGCCTCAGGAAGGCAGTTTTTTTCTTTTCCTACGCTGTCGCGTCCGGAAATTCTGTTCAAAATGCCCCTTTTGACAGTATTTTCTGAAAAATATTCTGCTTTTAACGAGAAATCGAAAACACTGTTCCATAGCATAATTTCAGAATAAGAGCGCCTACCTATTTGGTACATTTGCGAATAAAACAAATTTAAAATGTGTTAGAAAGTAGCCATTTCGCTTCGAGTATAGCCTTATAATTCTTTGAGTTTTCGAAATAACCTTTGCTTATTTTTCATTATAATTTTATCGTATTTGGACATTTTAAAAATCTATTATATAACATTAAATTTATCTTTCTACCTCTAATTAGTATTTTATCATATTGTATAAAATTTTCAACCACGTTTACTTTTTGGAAAAAAATAAATGATGTTAAATTTGTCTTGAAAGGCAAAAATCTTCTTCCTTGCCAATCGTGGTATACGTGTTTTGGAGGGGTATGGGAGGGGGATATTTTAGATATTCTTCAATTAGACTTTTTTTTTAGCTTTCTAACTTTGTACAATAAAAAATCGATGCAACAAGAAAGAACTATGTATGTCTTATTTTGAACGAAATACTACATTATGTTTCTAATCTTTTTAATTCAGCATATAAGGAAGGTACAACAACACCTTTGATGCTGGAAAAATAAAATACGGAAACAAAAAACGGAAAAACAAAATACTGGGTGGTCATAATAAAGGCCTTATCATGTCTTATCTATCTTTTCTTTAAAAAAGAAAAAAAAAAAAAAAGGAAGTAACGCGCTGCTGCTGATATAATTGAATCTATTGC